>RXPK01000048.1:425277-474805 GCA_004143645.1 Protaetia brevitarsis
CGTTACTGTTAAATTATCCCATCTCTATCAGGACAAGTAACAGCCGCAACTTTAAAAACAGTAGACACCTAGAAATACGAACGACATGTGGTAACGGTTCGTCAGGAAAACGACTTGTAGCATAGGCGGAAAAAAAACATGTCCTCCATTATGTTTCAAATTTTCACCTTTTCTTTATAGACGAATATGTACAGATACGTTTACCGAAAGAGCTGGGTCAATAAATTCAGTTAAATTACCTTTTTTTTTGGGAATTATTATGCGTGAAACTAACGCCTGCTTATCATCATTCTTTTTTGTTTTATTTATCTCTTCTTCCATCATTATTTAATTTCCCTCTTTTAATAAGAGAAACTACTACTGTACCACAAATAATCTGCAAGTATAGTTAAGGTAATATGTATCTGGACAGTTTTGTAACAAGTGGGCAACACAATTTACAGCGAACACGCGAACGCAGTAAAGTGCAAACATTTTGTGATCGCAGAAACTTTAGGCAATAGAATTATTGTTTTAAGATATATCAGGAAAAAATGTTGGAGATTTTCAACAATTAACGTATTGATCTTCTAAACAAATCCATTTAGGCAGAAAATCATAGAAAAACCACACATATGAATTTTATACTATCAGAGCTTATTGAGCATAATAGTTTAATATTTTACACCATTTTGACGCTTATTGTAAGGGAGATGGGTAGTCTAATAATTAGTAATTGCTAAGAGCCCCTATCAGGTTAAAATTAAAAGAATTAACATTCTAAATTTTAACCTAACTTGCAATCATACGCATTTATTTCATAATACCAAATTTTGTTTAAGTTAAGTAAATATTGCGTTAAATGTGGGCAAAGAAATATTTGGTTAATTCAATAAATTATTTTTCATTTAACCCTTTATTTATTTGAAATACCGAAATATTTGTTGAATTAACTAAATTTTCATGATAAAATTTGTTTCAAATTTTTGTTGTTGTCCTGAACAAATTAGTTTTTCCGTATAGATAGTAAACAATAAACGTTTGCCTGATGCTGTAATTTTATATGCTGTGACGTTCCACGGTGAAGTTCCGCAATATTTACCGCAAATGACATAAGAACAAGATGCTAAACATTGCTTGTTTCTGGCAGAATTATTACAATTAGTAGTTAGTAAATACATGGAGCGAAGTTTCGCTTTTTATGTATTAAGATATTTATTTTGAAAATGCAAATTTTCATCATTTTTAAATTACAATCAATGTAGATTTACTTACTATTTATTGTATTTAATATGCAATTAGAAAATTCACAAATTTTTTTAGAAAATTGGTTAACAAATATTGAATATTAAAAACACAGAAGACTAAAGGTGTTTTTCTGAAAATCAGATTTTGTTATGAATAAACTAACAATTATTGTTAATAATTAAAAATTTCGTTACTGTATTAATAAATACTTGTCACTGTATAACTTTGATCTTAATAAACACATTGTATTAAGTACTAAAAAATTTACATACATTCTAGAATAAACAAAACTCTTCTACCTAAATTAAAGAAGAAAGAGTCCCTGCAACCATTTTGAAGTATAACTTAAAAATAAGAACTCGGGCAACATGCATCATTTTACATAAAAGAAGTATTATGCAGTAAACGGCATAAAATATACAAAGCCATTGCATATTTCAAAGCCAAACATCATGCTCTTCGGTTGTCAAATAAAAGATGTAATTTACAATAGTTCTATTGTTCATTTGATCTCAGCACATACATGCATACATACATGTGTATAGTGTGTGTCAAGACAGCTTCCATTAAAAATGCAGAGTGATACAAAAGCACCGGACCACCTTCTAGAAGGCGCTAAAGAATCATTATTACAAAAACGCAATCGGAATTTCTTGACATTAAAAAATGGATTTAAAAATGAAACAAACACGCAACATGTTAATTCAAGCTATGGTAAAACTATACTTTAAGAACAGGCCATTAGAATCCAAAAAATCTAATGAATTCAAATCAAAAAAACTGACACTGACGTTGTCAATTTACAATAATGTCGAAATTTTATCCATCTAAGCAAGTTCTTAACTCTACGAACACTTAAATGAACGTTGTAAACATTCGGGACGCAGACCGATTTCTTTAAGTGACTCCATAAAAAGAAATCTAAAGAAGTAAGATCTGGCGATCCTGGAGGTCAATTAATAAGACCTCGACGACCAATCCATCTTTGAGGAAAATTGTTATTCAACCACGTTCTCATTTGCATAGCGTAATGAACAGGCGCTCCGTCTAACTGCAACCATAAATCTAGTAGTCGTGCTAGTGGCAGATTATCTAGCTGATTTTGCAATTAGTCTTGTAGGAAATCAAGAAAATTATCGCCATTGAATTGATGTGATAAGAATATAGGACACAATAAGAAATTATGCCGGCCCAAACATTAACAGAAAAGCGATTCTGAAATCTTTGTCGAGGCAGTACGTTTGGATTTTCTACACTCCAGTAATGGTTATTGTACATGTTGAAGACGTCGTCGCGAGTAAACATCTTTTCATCAGTCCACAATACCTGATTACCAAAATTATCATTTTCCTCCATCCTTCCCAACATCCATCGACAAAAGTTGGCCCTAAGCGGAAAATCTTCTTCTCGCCGAGCTTGAATCTTCGTGTAATGGAAAGCATGATACCGCTCTACTCTTAAAACACGTTGAACGGCTGTAACTTAAATTCGTCCCGTCTGTCGCATGCGATCGTCATAGACATCTATTCTGCTATGATATGTAACCTATCGTCCTATATCTTATCCTGTGTAACTTTGGAAAAGTCTATGAAAAGATTCTGTATTCATCTATATATGGTAGTGTTCGACCCTTTTTATCAGAGCACCAGCATGGATTCACCTCTGGACGATCAACACTCACTAATTTAACATGCATCACACAATTTATTAGCGAGGTTATGGACAAACGCGGACAAGTTGAGTATTTTATATGACCTATCAAAGGCATTCGATACGATAGAACATGAATTGCTCGTCACTAAATTTACATCTTTCGGTTTTACTCCAGCAACTACTAACCTAATAAAATCCTACCTTAGTAATCGCCGATGTTATGTATATTATAATGGACACCATTCTGACGAATTCACACTTAAATCCGGAGTACCACAAGGCTCGAATCTGGGTCCTCTATTATTTAACATCTTTATTGATGAATTGCTGCACACTCTTAACTGTCCAGTATTAGCATATGCAGACGACATAAAATTATATGCAGAAATTTCCTCTAACAACGATGTATCAAAACTACAAGAAAATCTGAATGTGTTTGTTAACTGGTGTCACATTCATAAACTTCATTTGAACGTACACAAATGCTCTATTATATCCTATATACGACTAGTATCTCCTGTCATATCCAACTATACTATGAATGGCACCCCTTTACAGAGGAAATCAGAAGTTAAGGATCTGGGAGTGACGTTTGATAGTCGACTTACTTTTAAACATCACATAGAGATACAATGTGCGAGTGCATTACGATCACTGGGATTTCTAATGCGCGTATCCCGCTATTTCACCGACATAAACCTCATCAAGACCTTGTACTACGCACACGTTATCAGTAAATTAGAGTATGCTGCTTTAGTTTGGTACCCCATATATGCTTGTGACGCATTACAACTTGATCGTGTTCACCGCAGATTTCTAAAATTTCTTAGTTTTAAACAAGATGGAATCTACCCAGAAAGAGGAATTTCACAATGTCAGCTACTAGAACACCATGGTATGCTTTCCCTAACGGATAAAAGAAATACATTGTGTCAACAAACTTTAATTAAAATACTAAATAGCAAAATTGATTGTTCATATCTCTTAGAGAAAATTGCATTTTATGTACCACGTGTGAACACTAGGATAGAAACCAACTTCAGACTTCCATTGGCAAAAACCAACACATTGAAGCAAGCACCGATAAGTACTTTGATGAGACTGGGAAATGCCAAGGACATCCGTCATTAACTGTTCTTTCATTTTATTGTTATAATCTTTTTAATTTACATTTTCAATTTGTTTTTCAAATTTAGCGTATATTGTACTTATTTTTTCATATTTTGTATATGCACATGTATTGTTTTGTACTTTTTTTTATGTGTCCTCAAATTGGGTCAATTTGACCTGTTGGACATCAAATATATTATTATTATTATTATTATTATTATTATTATTATTATTATTAGACTTTGAAAAACATTTTTGTGTTGATGCTGACGTTGTGGGCATCGCGCAGCGTAAAGCCGGCTTCACAGAACTGAAACATATCGCTGGCGACATTTAAACAACCAATCACATCTAAGCATCAGAGATTTCCCTCAATCCTTTTGTGATCTCATCTTTTCAGCGACATCAAGTGTAGTTGGATTTTCAACTTCATTTGGTGTCGCCAAAATAATTGAGGTTATGTTTTGTTTTTTTCTATGTTTACCGCTCTACCAATACGTGATAGCAGGTCATAGAGAGAATTGACACATGCCAGTGGTCTTAAATTTACTGTTTTTTTTTTAACGGATTGACGGATTTCTTATAAAAGTAAACAAATTCACTGTCGCCGGCGAGTGCAAGTACCGACGTGGTGGGAGAGATGTCGCCGAGACATGTTTCACTTCTGTGAAGCCGGCTTCCTGTGAAGTAAACGCAGCAGCCCTATAGTTACAGCGACATTCACCCAAAATATGATACATGCCACAATATTCTCGGGTTGTGTACATTTTTGAAAACTTTGGGAGCTCACTACAAAATAATTTCAAAACTGTCAAAAGTGACATTTCTAGTTATTGTATGCTATTGTTTTGTAACCTGTAACATTTAATTAGCTGTTTTTCTGCTTTATAACTTAAAACTTTTAATTTTTTATTAGCAAACACTCTTTTCTGTTGTAAAACTTATCATATATAATAACTAAAATCATATTATATAATTCTAAATGACTAAAAATCTAATACAAAAGTTTTATATTTCAAGGACCATAAATCGTAAAAAAAAATTTATTGGTATCTTATATACATTTTCAGAGCCAGTGGACGTTTCTTTATCACTTCTCAGGAGTTGGTTCAGTGTTTTGACATAAACCTTACGCCAGTTCTGGGGTGTAGGTTAGCTTAGCTAAAATATTTTCGACTTCCAATAATATTCTCTTATACCGAAAGTAGTCAACTTTGTTATTGCAAATGGAAAGATAGTATTTTTATTTCAAATTTTAATCCTACTTTGAATTTCACGTCAAATTTAGCCAACATACCATGCACTTAACATAAACATTATTACTTTCTTAAATAATTTTGTGTTATGTAGTGTTCACAAACTTTTAAGTTGGTTACAGTTGGTACAGTGGAACTTTTTCATTTTTATTTGTAAATAATATGCATCAAATGGGGTATCTATGTATTTCCAATAATAAAATTAAGAAATGTTGAATTGACTGCAGGAAGAGAGGGAGCAAAACGAAAGAAAGTGTTTCTGAAATATCTTCTTAAGAATTCATTTCATCTAAAAACGGTTTTATACGTATTTTTTAGCGGACAGTCGATTGGTGCAGAGAAAATTAGAAGTGACTATTCAAAAATGATTACCACAAATTGAAGATGTTTTGTTTCGTCCCTTCTCTTCCTGGAGTCACATTATTGTCTTAATTCCATTGTTGGAAATTAATATCCTATTTAGTGGATATTATACAAATTATTACAAATGAAAATGAAAATTACACTGTACTAAGTGCAAGCAAATTAAGTTAGCGAACCACTATATCACACAAAATTATTTTAAAAAACCCGAATATCTTGTAAAGGGATAAACTTGAAATAAAATTCAGAGTAGAATCCATATTTGAAATAGAAATACTACCTTTCCATTTGCAATAACAAAGTTGACAACTACTTCCGGTGTAAGGAACATTACCGGAAGTTGAAAATATTTTAGTTAAACTGAACTACCCACATACTTCCTACAAAAAAAAAATCAATTCCGCATTTGTTTCCTTCTTAATAAACTTTTAATGGAAGATCGGACTGACACACACTGTATGTATACGCCTGTTTCGAACGAAAGAACTCAATTTAAGGAAAGAATTTCCGAATATAAAATATTCCATTTCAACAATAAAATATTTGTGTGATATAAAAAATTACACTTTTTTTCTACGTCTGACATGCCCGGTACTAAATCAAGGCAATCAATACATACTTAAAGCTACTTTAATTAAGTTAGTTAACAGTGCAAAATCGCGTTTAAAACAAAAAAACGGTTTCCATTGACAGGAAATGCATTAGAAAGTTAGAGAACAAGCAATCATCAAAATCTCTTTCGAGAACATACGTAGGAATGGCAAAGAAGAGATATTAAGTAGGTATATCTACAGAAAACAAGATTTTCAAAAGCGTTAATAAATTACTAAAGGAAGAAATATTTATTATCACTTTAATGTTGTGTGAAGTAATTAACTGAGTATTTATAAAATATGACGTGTCTTGTTTTTAAAAGAATATAATCGTAAACATCGTTCGCAGGTGATAAACGCATTTTAATAAAACGGTATACCCGTTGATTGGTTGTATTTTCATTGCTATATGTATGCAGGTATGAACGGTTCATAAAATATCGCAGCTATTTGTAGTTCACGAAAACCGTTAACATTGCGATAAAGGCAGGTGTGTTTTCAAAATAAATAATTTGTAAGATCACAAACGTATCGTACTAATAATAATTCAACAGTCTTACATCCGCATATAATAATTAAATTTTCAAAGAGGGACCACACAGGATACAATATACTAATATAATCTTGTAACGTGAGCTTTTACATCAAAGCTTCAAATCCGATTTTTAAATGATCGTTAAATTTTCATAAAATATACCATAATACTGCTTTAAGTACAACAAGTAAAGCGTTAAGTGGAATATTTTTTAATTAATTAGTGAATTGTTAAGTACTAGATGATGTGGCAAATATATTTACCTTACAGTGGATTACTCACTTTCCGAATTAATAATACTCTGTAGATTGAAATAGAATAATGTCAAATATTAAAAAATAAATATAAATCCATATGTTAGACGTGAATTAAATAATGTTGTCAGATCTTGAAAGTGTAAAATGTCTGTTGGTTTTAAAATTTAAAAAATTCTGTCACTGAAAAACAATTTTTATGAAAATATTTTTATCAATAAACATCGTTTCCATAAACCCTAATCCCTAATTTTTTTAATATGAGCTACATTAACTATCTGTGCCGGAATAAATTTTATATAAGATTGTATATAGAGAACAGACTTCAAGAAAGACATCGCTACTATAACTACGTTTTAAATTAAGTAGCTCATAATATAATGGATTTGCGAAATAGGTATGTTCATGCAATAAAACTTTACAGTAGCTTTGCCATGATTTAACATATAAAACGTAACAATATACAGGTGTCCCACCGAATTGGGACATTAGATTTTTTTTGAAATTTCTAGTAGAAATTCGATTTTGAAACTTGCAGTGTAGACATGGCCTACTGTGATCTATTTAAGGAAAATATTTTCAACTTTATAGCACCTTCGGTATACAAGGTGTTGAAATCAACTTTCTTATTTTAAATGGAATGGTATAATTTTTGTCGGTTTAATGAATTTGGCGAGTCATTTACAACTAGTTTATATGAAGGTTCCCTATCCCTAAACTCGACCGTTTTTGAGATATTTTCATTTTCGTTGATTTTTTGACATTTAGTCTGTTTCAAATGAAATCAAATATTTCATGAGATAGCAGATATTTAGTTGTTCTACTAAAGTCGATGTAAATACAAGGACGCAGCTAGAAGGTGTTACAGCAATAATTACTGAATTACATAAAGGTTGTTCAAAAACGCGCCACGAATGTGGATACTTTTAAGCTAACAAAACTTTTTTCTTTCAAATGGAACATGGTACTTTTACTACAGCATTGAATGCAGCGTAAAATTCTACATCGATTGATATTAGGTATACCTATTCTTAATAGTTTTTGAAGTATTAGCATTTCTTGCAAAAAATTACTAGAAATACCTATGCTAAATTCCAAGTTTCAACCAAATAAAATGAGTTTTTTTCCTACAAAACACTCTGTACATTATATGCCTAACCTATCTAAATATCTATGTTTCAGATATCTAATGTTCATTAATTTTTTACTAATAGTAATGTCTTTTAGTCATAGAGAACGTAGATTAATTATTAGATATTACTAGGCCATGAGATGTGATAACAAACAAGTGACATCCATTGTGGGCAATTTATCAAATTGCGCAGTGATCAATCTATGCAGTATTAACAAGTCATATCTTTTATAGTAAGTCCTAATGCTGTCAACTCCTTCACACATTTTCTTCTAACAAGTACAATATCGTAAATGGAAAGAAATAAGGAAAACATTGAAAGTTACATATACAAATAACATTTTAGACTTATTCTACATTCATGAAGAATGTAGCAATGATTAGATACCTTTCATTTGCAATGAATAGAAACCTCAAAAAAAAAAAAATAATAAAAAGGGAAATTAAAGCAGCTATCATAAACACACCCATAATATTTCAAATATTGTTCACTTACTAGACCAGGTATTTTCTTTGTAGGGGAGCCGTCTGACATAGAGTCTCCGAAAACAATGCAGCCTCTTGGCTTTTGTATTAAACTAGGTATTAAGCGATACAGACAGATAACATAAATCAGGAACAAACTATTAAAAGTCTTCGAAAATGTCCAATATAAATGTTGTTTCAGAATAATAGTTTCTTATTTTTTTTTTTTAATTTGACTTATTTTCGATATATTCAATAAGGAGGCAAAACTATCAACATGTAATTTGCTGTCGCATAATAATTATGGCTTATTAATATTTTATAATTGCACTTACATAAAATTTGCTAATAATGGAAAACTTCCAATGATAAATATCTCAGATATGGAAACCATACAATGCAAAAAAAGATAACGCATCATTCTAAAAAATTATATATAGAATGCTTTTAGGAAAAAAATATTTTATTTACTCGAAACTTGGAAATTAGTCATATTTTAGGCAATAAGCCAATATATCTCCAAAACTATCAAAAATAGGTATACGAAACCCTAATGTCAATCGATGTAGAATTTTACCCTGCATTCAATGGTGTAGTAAAAAATGCCATGTACCATTTGAAATAAGAAAGTTTTGTTGGTTTAAACGTATCCACATTGGAGATGCGTTTCCGAACACCCTGTATGTAATTCCGTCATTATTGCCATAACACTTTCTACCTACGGCTTTGTACTTACATCGACATTAGTAGAACCACTAAATATCTGATACCTCATCAGCTATTTAATTTCACTTGAAACAGTGCAATCGTTAAAAATCAACAGAATTGCAAATATCTCAAAAACGGCTAAGTTTAGAAATAGGGAACCCTCATGTAAACTAATTGCAAATGACTCAATACATTCATTGTACCGATAAAAATTGTACCATTCCATTTAAAATAAGAAAGTTGATATCAACACCCTGTATACCGAAAGTGCTATAAAGTTGAAAATATTTTCCTCAAATAGATTACACAGTGGGCCATGACTGCACTGCAAGTTTCAAAATCAAATTCCTGCTAGAAGTTATCTAATGTCCAAGTTCGGTGGGACACCTGTATATATAGCTAACTAATTATGAAAGGTAAAGGTAGAATGTCAATTTTTGCCTAACAACTTTAATATCCAGTATGTTGATTACATACTTTTTACCTCGCCTCAAAAGCAATGTCTTCTAAGGGAGACCTACTCCTTTTATATTTTTTTATAATCCCGAAACGTCAACAAACTTATTAAAGTGTGAATTTCAAATTAAACCCAATTCTTGTTTTATTAATCAAACAAATAATTTCTATCGAATTCCAATATTAGAAGAGCAGCTTCAGAAACTGCACCATTTTAATTTAATAAAGTGTTGCACGTCTTTTTTATTCACCATTTTTACATAACATATTACATTGACAAACAAAAACAAATATCTTCATTATGTCTGAGTTCACTTACCAGGTACTAGACAGAAACTGATATATATCAAATTGTCAAAATTAATACTGATACATTTGGAACGTCAAAAAGATTACTTATTCCTTCGATTTCTAAAAACATGCAGTAAAAGTTCTAGGTTCTTGGTATACATATTTTTGTTTTTTTTTCCGATCGACCTCGAAATAGAAACACAATGTTACATTATAATATGCGCCTTGCTTAATGTTGGGAATCAAGGAATATGAGGAAAGTATGTAAAAAATACGTCCGTGTAAGCAGATCACGCAAATAAAAGTTTGTAAAATTATGAAATTTTAAGCAATGATTTTTAGTCATAGTTCGACAGCCATGAACTGGTAATTGGGGCATTGGTGTTGTGGTCTGAAGCAACCCTAGAGGCTTACAGAGCAATGTAGTTGATGCAAGGGCTTCTTCGGCAAAGTCGGAGACCACACCAGCACCCTGTACATCGAACAGACAGCACCACTGTTTGTAAAGGTGAATAAGATCTCGCCCGTTTTCAGCTTCTATAGAGGATGCAGTGTTGATATCTCCAGCAGGTCTGTCCCGTTGGTTTGTCGATGCCTCGAAAACGCGTAATGGCAGGGGTATTGGAATCTGGAGGGACAGAAAGCGGGACAGCGAAGCTTTTAGCCTAGGGGCCTGTCCTACCATTTTCCAGGCCGAAATTATTGCCATCCAGACTTGTGCTGAGGGCATCTCAAACTGCCTGCGCAAGAATGGAAGAGTAAAAATCATCTCCGACAGCCAGGCTGCCCTTAAAGCTTTGCGGGCTGTCAGATTTGACTCTAAGGAGAAAACTTAAACAGTTGGCGGAACATCTAAATGTTACATTGAGATGGGTGCCGGCTCACTCGGGGATCAAAGGCAATGAAATATCTGACACGTTAGCAAGGGGCGCCTGCGAGCGCCGTTCTTAGGTCCAGAACCGACGTGTGGTAGCTCATATGGCAGCATCAAAACGTTTGTCCGGTCCCAACTTGCTGCTAGGCACTGCTCCTTTTGAAATGGAATCGCCGCGCCGGCGCTAGAGACTGTAAATTCTTAGGGCTTCAACCTGAATGAGGATTCCGTAAGGCAGTCTTTATGAACAGGAACAGACTGAGATTACTCACAGGAATCTTAACTGGGCACTTGCGCACTAAGTAAATCATGTACCGCATGAGGCTAGTGAACTCTCCCCTGTGAAGGAAGTGTAGGAGTGCGGAGTAAACTCCTGCTCACCTTCTTATCAACTGGCAAACCGCAAAGAGCACTTTGAGGTCGATCGGTTGGACAAATCTAGAGTCGGTAAGTTAACTCTCAGCGAAATTGCGAACTTTTGCAGCTGTGCAACCTGACTGGGGGGCTAAAATTGACATGGGGGCAGAATAGGTCTTTTCTGGCTGAGTTGCCTTCTCCGGGTCACACTCTTATGGTTACAAAAAAAATAGGGCGTTTGAGTCATACAGAATACCAACGTGTTTCCTTTTCGTTTATTTATTGACACTATGTTTCGTTACCAGTGCAAAAGCACTTTCATGTACAACTGAAAAGTGTTATCTATAATTAGCGAATTTTAAAAAAAAAATTAAGACTTTTTTTTAATTTAGAAATACTTACTAACCTTTTAATTTAATCTTGATCTATTTTATCTATTAATTAAAGATTTCCTCTTCTTCTTCAAGATTAATTTGGTTTTTTGATTATTTGTGTGTATATAATTCCTACAAAAGTCAATGAATGTGATAATAACATTTACACATATAAATATAAATAAAAGGCAAACAGACAAAACCTTAAACAAAGACTAAAGACTAGTATAACAACGAACGATAGAAGTTTAAACAACCTATTTTTACTAAGTTTAAATTTCTAAACAAATTACCATTTTCATTAAGTATGGATCAAGTAAATATTAGTATCTAATACTATGAACAAGTAAAATCGCATCATAACTTTTTTCCGTGTGAGATTAGTTGCGAGTACTGATTTTTTTAAAGCATTTGTTTAATAACCATTATAATCAAGAATATCAATAGAGAAGATCGAAATATAAACACAGTTGTTTAAAATCTTTCCTTTCTCATGCATCTATGTTATATCTCGTATAAGGTTTAGTTAGTGAAATATGGGAATGTTCAAGTAAAATTTGTAATACATAGTTATAAAAAAAACAACTAATTTACAGCAAAAGAAATATAATTAATTGAAATATTCCAGTATTAAGTATTTATACAAATGGGTATAGGTATACTGATATACACGAGAAGATAATTTAAATACTCATTATTATTCAGAAAGGAAGACATTCCGTTTTGTATACGCACACACATGGTGTATACGTACGCATGCGGCTCTGATTGTAAACGTTGAAGTAAAGTGAGGTAAGTAAGTATTTGCACCTGCCCATTTCAACACCGCATTCACATTCATACAGGTACAGGTGTCTCCTCTCTCTAATGCAGGGGTCACTTTATGTAGTGGAAGTAATATCCCGTTTCAACGGTGGAACCAAGGAAAAGCGGCCGGAGTCGACGAAAGACTCGTGCTTCTAAATCGACGGCAACAGGCTCGCAACTAACTGCTCACCGACGGACCGCCCATAGTGAAATTGGAGTAGCTATCCATTAGATAAACAGATTTTTTGTCGTTTCCCGTCGTGCGGGGAAATATCACACATTGACGCCTACGAAACCGCCTTTTCGGATCTCAATTAACACGAATTATTGGGAATGGAAGTCGTTTGTTGTCGTAGTATTGGGCGGCCCTTTGAAGGTAAGTAGATTTTGCCGCTTTTCCTCACTCTCACATTCAATTTTTTATTTGTAACTATGCGAGTTTTAGTCCGAGATTCAATATGAAATGGCTATGGATGTTAGCAAGATCTTTACAGAAGGCCTATGTTAATATTTGAGTTGTAGGGCGGGGATCTTGCAAGATTTAGTTTAAAGACTGTCTAGTCTTTACAAAGTACCTAAATACTTTCATACATTAGAAACAACACTTATTGTAAAAAGGCAGTTTTAGTTAGGTTTTGATAAGCATAAGCTTGATCATATGAGACGCACTAGAAGAAAAATAGTAATAGTTAACTGCCAGCAAGGGAACCTCGCGAACTATCACTCGTAAATTTTGGTGAAACTTCGTCAGTTTGTAGACTTTATAGAGTGTTATTCAAGGACACTTCCTTTTGCGGCTAAACCTTAGCGGGTGCAAAACGCCTTTCAAATTCGACCAAAATTTCGCGTCTCTACACTGATAGAAGTATCCTTTTTATTTAAAAGGAATTGCATTAAACCAAAAGTTTTTGCGTTTTCTATATGGCCAATATGATTTGGTGTTTCCTTGAAAAAGAATATAATTTTGAACCCACGCATTTCTTCGGAAATAATATATTTTTCGTTGAAGCAGTTCATTCTTTTAAGTGAAAGATATTGATAGTTGATTCAAGTTCTCTTTATTTTGAACTTGAAAATTCTGTACATTGGCAGAAAATCGTAAGCATTTTAAAGCAAGAAGGTTTTTTCTTTTCTTGTAACATTTATTCACTTTAGGCTTGACTTTTTGGCGGTTTATGCGTTCCATATTTATCATATATGGAGGACAGGCGCGGTTAGGAAGTTGTAAAACCGCCAAGCTTTCGCCCCTGATATTTGGCGTGAATCACAGCGACCATCCCAGTGCCATAGTATGCCATTAAAGAAATTGTCCTTGCAATGGTGATTGACTCCTATCAGATGTTGATGTAATAAATATACCAGGTTGGTATGTTGTAATCATATATTACACCCTATTTGTGCGAAATATGATCTGTTACTGAAATGAAACAGGAGATGCGACAATTTCTGTACTACACAGAAGTATATTTGCTGTACTATATGGGGAGAAATCTGCTATACGGAAATAATATTATATTGTTTCAAATAAACCTTCTAACTAAAATTATTCGTTTGAATACAGGAATATTTTTAAATTATTCTCGGTTTTGTGTCCCGAATATAGCAGATTCCTGAAAATTATGATATTTACGGAACGCGGTTGCTGAAGTTTGTTTATTTTAGTTGTCACCAAAACAACCTCGCTCATTTACGATTTTCTGATTTTTCTATCCCCTCCACTGCGGAAACATATACTGTGCATAAACCAACCTACTTTATCTATGCATAAAACGTGGTCAATCAAAGCGCGTCGCATCCACTAAAACCACATGGACGATGGTGGTTATCTTTAAAAGTGGTACAAAACAAAAAAAAACTTAACATACTTGACATCAGCCAAAGTGTCCCGTAAATTCTCTGAAATAATCGGCAATCACTAATAACCGCAAATAAATCGCAACTAACCATTTTGTTACAATTTTATATTTACGGTACACGCCCTTAGATAGGAAAATGGAGAAAAGCTTACAGAATAAAGTTCAGTGAATATAAAAAAAAAATCAAATAATAAAATACTTGCAATTTTTAAAAATCAGTTTAAGAATAGTGGAACTTTAAAATTGAATTAAAATTAGATTGTATAAAATAAATGTTCCAAATTATATAAAGCTCCTAGAATATAAGCATTGGATATTGAATAAAACACATTAAAAGTATTAAACAAACTAACTGCACTTTAAAAATAATTAAAGTAGATAAGCACTCCGTACACCTGATTTAAAATGATTCTGGAAAATTCAGATGAAGTGAATTTAAGTTGCAACAGAAAATTCGATAAAACCCGCATGCACCATCTATTTAAGAAATGGTGAAGTAGTGAAAGACGAAAAAATAAAAAGTAGAAAATTTGAAACCATAGATGAAAGGAGAGTAGATTCAAAAAATAATTGAAAATCTAATGGAAGGCCTCTACCAATGAGCTGCTTCTTAATATTTCTAATGCCTCTAAATTATTCGAAAATGTACCTTTATTAGCTGTATGTAGTTTTAATTAATGTCGAAGTTATGATCATTATCTTTAAGTGTTCACCAAACAAGGAATCATCACTGGAATAAGGGGGTCGGTGCTTATTGTTATTTAATAGGAAAAACAGTACTCTTTATGTTCCTTTTTCTCAGCTGTTAATTAACGCATTGTCACTTTTTTTTAAATATGTACATAAGCGCATCAGGTTTAATTAAGACTGACAAATTTTCAAAATTTTATTCGGGGGGCCAGAAAAAAAATTGAATTTGAAATAGAAAACATCTATTTTTGAAGTTTTGTGGCTTATCTTTTTCAAGAGATTTTTTCCTCAGCTATAAATTATCTTTAGATATCGAATAACGAGTATGGAAAATTTGAATCAATTTGATCGAGTGGTTTCCAAGAAAAAGGAACATAAAGAATACATTTTATTTCTTTTTTTCTTGGTTTTTAGGTCGTCAATATTAAAAACATGAATGAGTACGACGTTTCGCTTTATTGAAAAGCTTTTTCAAATATATAAATAAATGTAAGAATTGTAAATTATAAATAAAATGTTTTTGTTTAATAAATGACAAATTGTTTTGTCAAATAATCAAAACATCCTATTTTAAAATGCAATCTTTAAATAGAACATAATAATATATTCAAAATCATAGTAAACAAAACAATTTATCATTTATTAAACAAAAACATTTTAATTATAATTTACAATTTTTACATTTATTTATATACTTGAAAAAACCTTTCAATAAAGCGAAACGTCGTACTCATTCATGTTTTTAATATTGACGACCTAAAAAGCAAGAAAAAGAGAAATAAAATATTATATACTAGGTGGGGTGAAAAGTAACCTCCTTGGGAATGAAAAAAAAATTTTTTTTAAATGATTTTTTATTTTATTCAATATAGTCCCCTTTTAGCTCGATACACTTATTCCAGCGATTTTCCAACTTCCTGATCCCGTCCGAAAAGTAATTTTTCGGAAGGTCTGCAAAATACTCCTCCGTGGCGTCGATGATTTCCTCGCGTGAGCTGAATTTTTTATTGTTGAGCCATCTTTTGAGGTTTGGGAAGAGATAATAGTCTGAGGGAGCCAAATCGGGCGAATACGGTGGATGCGACAGCAATTAGAGCCGTAAGTCATTGATTTTAGCCGTGGTTGCGATGCTCTTGTGCGCCGGCGCATTGTCTTGCAAAAACAATTTTTTTTTCGCTTCATGTGAGGCCGTTTTGCCGCGATTTCGGCCTTCAATCGCTCCAATAATGCACAGTAATACTCGCTGTTGATGGTTTTCCTTTTTCGAGGTAGTCCACGAAGAGTATGCCATGACAATCCCAGAAAACCGACGCCATAACCTTTCCAACCCATTGAGCCTCCCTCGGCCGCTTCGGAGCACTCGTGCCGGCTTCAGTCCATTGTCGGGCACTCATTCTGTTCTCTGGTGTGTAATAGTGGATCCAGGTTTCATCAACAGTTACCAATCAACGCCAAAAGTCTGCCCGATTCCGCATCAGCAAGTCCAAACACTCTTTCGAAGTGCTCTCGCGTTCACGTTTTTGGTCAGGAGTGAGCATGCGCGGCACCCAACGGCAGGATAACTTTTTCATATGCAGAATATTGCCCAAAATATGGCGTGTGCGCTCAGTACTAATCTTTGTGGTATCTGCTAGCTCGCGCACCTTCACTTTCCGGTCAGCCAATACCATTTCATGCATTTTTTTTGACATTGTCCTCTGTAACCGCATCGGAGGGCCTGCCGCTGCGGACTTGATCGGTAGTGGAGTTACGGCCACCACGAAACTCTCGAAACCAATATTTGACGGTGTAATCTGACGGAGCATTAGCCCCATAATATTTATCCAACTTTCTATTGTTTCCTTCGCCGTTTTGCCTCTCAAAAAATAATGTTTTATGAGAGAACGAAAATCGTTTTTGTCCATACTCAACATGATGCCAAACATGTCAACAACAATCAGCTGTCAAAACAAAACTAAATACAGTATCGCACTGAAATTTGGCATGTCTACCTAAATATGAACGGACTTCAAGCCACCATAACCTTTTTTGCAGTAGCAGCGCATTCTGGCGGTCAAGGAGGTTACTTTTCACCCCACCTAGTACATGGTCAAGATTTGAAGCTTTAAAAATAAAGAATACAGTTTTTCATAGTAAATAACAATCAGCACCGACCCCCTTAATACTTCGTAAATGTTCTTTAATCCTCATTTCAAAGTTTCTGAAGGTCCCTCCAACATATGTACAATGACAATCAATACAAGTCAGTAGATATACTTCTTTCTTTTTATGTGATTCTAGTGTGTCTACTTATTTCTACTATTGTTTACTATTAAATTTCGTAACGGGTGCAGTGTTCTAAATGAGACACGGAAAAAAGGTTTAAGAACATTTGCGATCTTATAAGAAAAGGGACCTATATAATTATATATAGAAGTGAAATAAAATATTTATCATAAACAGGAGTAAATTCTGAAGTTTTACTTAAGTAAGCTGCATTTTCTCTTTTTTTATTATTAATTTTGTGTAATAACTACAATATTTAAATTATAATTACTCATTATTGCTATTGGTTTAAGAATATTAACTTAGTAAATGATTCTTCGGTGAGAGGAAGATTTACAAATCTATACAAGTAGTTATAAAAAGAAACATACTTATGAGGAAAAGGATGATTAGAATGTTCATTAATTACCATTCCACAGTGAATGAGTTTTCTAAATATCTCAAAATATAGATTGTCAATTAGAGAGTGGTACTTCCTGACTTATTAACTCACTCACAGTCAAATACGGATTATATTTATATTTTAATATATATATATATATATATATATAATAATATATATAAGTATATATATATATATATATATATATATATATTTATCCCACGCACTATTTTGCGTCCATGCATTGCCATTTTACATTACATTTTGCGTCCTCGACTATTTTGCGTCCGTATACCGGACGCAAAATAGTTCCGGCCTTATTAATCGAGTAAACCGCTAAGAAAAAAAAAATTGTCCGTACATGCCCGTTGGTCATGCCACCACCATTGCCAGGTTTTTTTCTCATATTTTTATTCCAACCCGTTTAGTACCTAAGATGGAAAATAGGTGGAAGCAAAATAGTGCGTCATATGTAAAATTCACGTATAATTTAGTTCACAGAAACGCCGATAGAGCGAAAAATATACTATGCCGTATATTTTATTACATACCGCGCATTATTTTGCTTCCTTCTACTTGGCAACGTCGCACACATATAGAAGAACCGATGAGGTAAGTCATTGTAAATCAGTAGGCATATATATGACACAATTTAAAAAAAATAGTTAGAAGTGTTTTTTTTTCCTTTACCTAATGAATACATTTTAGCATTTAAAAAGTGTCGATTTAGTAAGAGATGCCCGTGACTTTGATTTTTTTATAGATGTTTTCTTTACAAAATGTAATATTTACCAGAAATTTATAATTATTTAAAACTTATACTACCGTTTCTCTTTTTTTTTGATACCTCTACATAATTTTTCAATTAGGTTTCTTTCATTACTTTATTTTAGTTCAATAAACCATGGATATCTTCCATTATTGTTTTTTGTTAGAACTTAAAAATTACAAAATCCAGTTTAGCCACAACAACTATCTTTAAGTTACAGTAAACAAATTCCAGAAAATGCATATCATATGATAGATTTCACTATTGCACTAAAGTCTCACCATGTATAGACCACATAACAGATCAATTAGAACCAAAAAACAACTTCAATCTGAGAACACTTTGCCAAACGGAAAAGTGAAGTCGACTATTCTTTCTTTACAATTTTCTCAATTGGTTATGGTATGGTATATCATAGAACAGCACGAAAGAACTGCAAAGCTTGAAGTATGGCACCCGGCGCCTCCACCAAAATAAAACATGTCATAGTCTTGCTTATCCAATAAGTGGGGAAATCAACATTTGAAATAGATTTTCAGTTTAAATATTCAAAAACTTGCATTTAGTTTAGGTATCTGATTTCTAGGATGGTACTAAAGCACACACTTTTTTACCTTTGCTATTTACATTTATCGATATATCAATTAAACAGTAATAAAATGTTTTCTTTCATCGACCTCAACCGACACATAGGTTGGATTAAGGTTAAGATGGTGGATGGACAGGTTTCTCCGCAATCTTTTCAGATCTATGTGGTCACCTTTTTTTTTCTAGGAGACACACTCTAATTTTGCCGTCTTAAATGGGTCTACCATCTTTGGGAGCGCCTCTTTTGTGTATCTGTTAGCTGTGGGGTTCTCCACGCCCATGACTAGAAACCTTGTTCTCGCCAAGGCCGTCGCATTAGCACGGTAAATGAACTGATGTTTTTTCCTCCTTCTGACAAAATCTGCAAATTGCATCATCTGCCAGATCAATGTTGTACTTATGCCTATTTAGTTTGCAACGACCAGTCATCAGACCTATTACCATTTTCACATCTTGACATACTCAATATGTCTCTCGCAAATTCACGCCTTTGTTCCTTTAGAAGTTCTTTTGACTGTCTCTGTTCTGGTCACTTTTGCCACTATTCTCTGGACTCATCATGGGTCTAGTACCTAGCTTTTAGTCTGTAGTTTTAGATGAGAGGACATTTGTTATTGTTTATACATATCTCAATTGTTAATTTTTAATATGCTGTTCATGTATATTCTGTGTCACCCCCTTGAATCCTACTATCAATGTAAGATATCGACACAGGTGCCACATACTTATAAACGTCATATTGACAATTGCTGTACCTGCCGTTACAATTATTACACAAGAAAGTAGTTCTCATCTTCTCAAATGTTATCGCAGATACGAGCATACTTCCAACGCAATTTGCCCACTTATAGCTTTCATGCGTGATTCACGATACGGATATGGCATCGCTGCACGATGAAATGCATTACTTATAGACGACTTTAAAGTTTGAAATAGACCGACAGGGTATATGAGATCCCTGTAGGTTTATCATGTTGGTCATAAGTAAATAAATTTGCGATTTGGTAATGCCAAAAGAAAGACCAACTCTAACGAAGGACCTTGACAAGCCCCGCCTGGAAAGATCATCTGTTCTTTCATTTTCCTCACGTTAGAGTGGTTGGGAACCTAAGCCGATGTAAATCGGGTACCCACCTCATTTAGGGCGCTTACACAGTTCCAAATTACCTTAGACACAGCACTTACGGAACTAACGCCTTAAGTGTAGGCTGGTTCTATTTCTCTGACACAGTGATGAATTGCAGCACCTCAGCCTAAGTACACCGTTGTATCTCTGCCGAAGCTTACCGTAAGAGCCTCTAGGCTTCTTTACATATATTCCAGCTCCTATGTCATGGCCTGTTCCAGAGGCGTCTGCATACCTTTTCGAGTCCACTCTCACCTGGTACCCTTTGTCTCTGTCAAGGTATTATAATGATTTTGAAACATGGCATCGAATGGCATCCCCACAAAGAGTGCCTCCTTAAGCTTTTGGTCTCGAAACCGGTTTTACCGGTTACCTGGTTACACTTTCTGATTTGAAAGCGATTAATTGCCACATCCAAAACCAGTTTCCATAAAACAGGCTTCCATTCGCAGCACTAGTAGATATACAGAGAATGATGTAAAGATTTAAACAAAAGAAAGCGTAAATTTCAGATAAATCAGCACTATTACTATATGTAGATGACCTACTTATCCTGGCATCGAATAGATTAATTGATTGATTTGAGCACTGAATATGGATCATCTTCCTATCCCTTTAACACCGCCTATTGTAATATTCCGTAGTTACGTAGTTTTTTACATAAAGAAGAGTTAGTTCCGTTGACTAAGCTTAGCAGCCCATGTGGTATTTTTTTCCGGCAGATCAGCTTTCAAGTTGATTGCTTTCCGCAATGGTAGTCTCTGTCGTTCCAAAGAAACGCATTCAAAAACAACGTGGTGGGCTACCTTCTTCCCCTTGTTGCATAGTCTACACACAGGTCCATCCTTAAAGATGCTTGTTCTATCTTAGGCAGCCGTGCCATGTTCATAGATTCGGTACCATTCCAAGCTGTATTCAGTTGATAGCTAGCACATCCGCTGCTAAATGCCTAGACGGTTGCCTCATCATCCGTTTGTTGTGTGTCTGTCCTTACGCTGTAACAGTGAGCCTGGTGTCTCTTTTGAATCCACATAGACATTGCATTACGTATCGCAGTCTTGGTTATCTCGAGAGCTGGGTCAAATCCAATAAATTTTATTGAAGAGTCCTTGCTAGCGTTCGCAAGTTCGTTGCATACTATGCCCTTACGTCCTGGCACTCACACCAAAGTAACTTTATTGAGTTTAGTCAGTAGCTCAAGATTTACATTTCAAAAATACGGTTATGTTATGTTATTGTGACATGCCTAGGAGTATCTATATGTTTTCATTCTTGCCGTCCCTTTAATGTAAATAAAGGGAGCAAATTTGGCATTGTTTCCGTAGTACATTTATGCAGCTCCAGTGATCTACAACAAGCAAGCTAATCTTTGTCTCTTTGCGAGTTTCATAATCGTCTGCCTCTGCGTGGTGATCTTTGTCTTTGGGTCGACAAAAGGCTTACCAGATGTCAATCCCCATATTTTCCCAATTGTTCTAAGGATTATCATTAATGCCACTAGCTATTACATTTGTTTGTCATCTGGTCAAAATGTTGATTGAGAGTTGGTGGCTTTAGGTCATCCAGCTTTCTTCTTTTCGCGAAGGAAACTAGTGTAATTATCACAGGTTGAACCTTTTTTAATTAATGATATTTTCTTAGCAGTTCTTTCATTTGCCAAATACTTCCAGGAAAGTAAGTACATTTTATTTCAAGACTTCTGGTTCACAGGAAAATCAAGGTATTTACTTCGTACCAATATTTTTCCAGATAAGCATAAAATGTGCTTTAAAACCATAATAATTAGAAATAATAAATAAGACTTTATTTTCATTCATTCATTCATTCATTCATTCATTAAAGTTAGGGTGGGCACTTAAAGTCCGGCCACTTGGGCTAGGTGCTCATTGTACCATCCCTATTAATTCTCTTATTTCCACTCGAGCAGCTTGGTGTTCACTATAAAGCCCAGTATCTTGCCCAGTGGGAACTTGAGAACCTTAGTTCTCTCCTGAAATATTTCTGCCTGAGTTCCTTCAGTTCCTCACATGTGCAGATTACATGTAAACTCGTTTCCTCCTGTAGTTCGCATCTTCTACACCACGGTTCGCTTACCCGGTCTGTGCTGTATAGATGCTGTTTCAGGGGACAGTGCCCAGTTACCAACCCAGTAATGGTTTTAACTTCTTTCTTACTGCGCCTGAGTAGGTTGAATATGGATCATCTTCCTATCAGATAAACTAACATCCCCATCCCCTATCAGCGTTTTGGTATGGAGTTGGCCTTCAGTTGACCTCCATTCTTTGTACTTTCTTTATCTAAGCAGGTCCACTCCCTTCTTGCAGAATTCTTATAATTCCACATACGGGCTCTAGACCCATGAAGTGTCTCTTAGAGCTCCTCTTGGTTAGTTTATCGGCTATTACGTTGCTCTTTATATCCTCATGTCCCGGGCACCCAAATCAGAGACACCGTGTAGTGTCGTGCCAGTGCATTAAGAGATTGTTTGTAGTCTCTAACTAGTTTTGATATAGTTGCGGGGTTCGAGACTGCCTTAATGACAGCCTGGCTGTCAGTCATTATATTAATTTTCCTCCTCATGTAGTCCCCTTTTGCAATCATTTCTGCACAGGCTGCAAGGGCGAATACCTCTGCCTGGAAGATCGTTGTATGTTTTCCCAGGCTTATGGATATCCTTGATTAGCCCACAAATACCGGCTCCTGTGCCCTGGCTGGATTTGGATCCATCCGTGAACCAGTTATCATTAGCAGTGGTCTCACTACGTGCCTGGTCTCTGTTCGGTATGGAGATTTTCACCTTTTCAGTGAAGATAATTTCGGGTGCCATGCTGTCCGTGGGAATTTGCAGCAATGGCCCGTCCAGCATCGTGCCCGTAGTATTATATATAACCCACCCTGAAGTTAGGATGCTACAGGTTGTTGGCTTTCAGTCTAAGGATCGCATTCATTGCCTCCGCTCTCAAATAAAGCTCCAGCGGGGGGAGGCCCACAATGGTCTCCAAAGAGGCGGATACCCAGCAATGCCTGCCTCTGGACAGCGGTTAGCAGTTTCACTGCGGAGGACGCTTCTGCCCTCCTCCACCAGACTACTGCCCCGTATGTTATCGCTGGTTTTATCACGGCAGTATATAGCCAATGGATCACTTTCGACGACACTAATCCTCAGGTTTTGCCAGCAACTCTCCTGCAGCGCCAGAATAGTTGCGTAGCCCTGGTCGTTGTTTTGACTAAGTGATTTTTCCAGCTCAGTTTTCGCATCGAAGGTAACACTCAGATACTTTACTTCCTTGGTTAATTAATAATTCCTGCCCAACAGTCTAACGCCGCCTAGGACATTGAGCTTCCTCATGTTGGTAAGGCAACCAACTTCGTTTTTTTTTGGATTAACTGAGAGTACTTGTGAGAAGGCATCATTCCTCCACCATTCGCAGTGCATTACGCATGATGCCCGCCACCACGCTTGGGAACTTCCCTTCTAACTACGATGACAATGTCATCAGCGTACCCCTGCGTCCATATTCTTTGTCGTTTAATGATCTGACGAGATCATCCACGACCAAGCTCCACAGCAGTGGTGACAGTACTCCCCTTGAGGACACTCTCACGTGGTCTTCATGGCGATATTTTATCTAGCATCTTGGCAAACACCACTCTGCCTCTTAGCATGCAGTCAACCCATCTGCTAGTCGTATGGTCAATGTTCCGTCCATTAAAGATCGGTTGATCAAGGGCGTGATGTGTTATCAAAGGCGCCCTCGATGTCTAAAATACTGCAAGGGCAACTCCCTTTGATATAGGCTCCCCTTCGAGTCCTTCCAGGAAGAACTTTATTTTTTTTAACACTCATATTATGTTTCTAGCAGCTTACACATACAAAATAGTTCTCAAGCATTAAAAAACGGAGCTAACCTGATTTTCAATTCAGTTAGCTATCAAATTAGACCAAACTTCATACAGTGTTCTCGACTGCGATATATACTTTATTTCGACTAATTTGCGTCCATCACGAAAGAACACACAAAATACAATTTTATATTGATTCTATATTAAATATGCTATATTGCTTCCTATATACGTTTATTTCGACCAACATGTGGCAACGTGGCGGACGCATTATACTTACAAGTTTATACAAAAAAATATACATCGGACGCAAAATAGTTAGCAATTTATCTGAAAATATACGCAGTGGACGCAAAATAGATAGGCAAATGTAAGGAAGCAAAAAGGTGCGTAGAATAAAAAATCGTTATAATTTCATTTTAAAGCTACAGCGATAAAAAAGTGATCGGCGTTATCCATTTTTTCCCGCGGTTCAATATACGTCACTAAAATTCTTCTAACTACGCTCCTTCCTGGGGACGCACTACGACCGCGTTATGAAAGGAAGCAAAATAGTTAGCGGGATGTAAATATATATATATATATATATATACACCTCAGCTGCGCCAAAAGCTATAAGTTAGCATTAATTCAGACCAGTAAAGAGGCAGAGGAAGGATTGACTGATTGTATTTTTAACCATTACTGTAGTAATTTTAAGTTGTTAATGTAATACAAACTTTACTGAGTTGTTTATGCCACTCCGATTGTTGTAAAATCTGATTTACTCGATAGTAGTAAACACCATGTATAAATGTGCCATTCGCATGGGTGATTGATTAAATTTACAATGGATTATAGTGTACATGAACATTGCACTCAAGTTATTATTGCAATGTTGTTGTACTAATGCCTACTTGAGTTTTATGGTTATTTTTACAACAATAAATTTGTATTAAATCTAACAATATTTTTTTTCTCAGTGCGGCCGCCTAAAGACATGAATACATTAACCGAGATTTTTGATTTTACCTGAGGGCAGTATGTGATATCCAAAGGGGAGACTGTAACATAGCACTGTATCATCATCTAGACTATCCGAGCTAGCTGTGAAAAGTTAAAAGAAACATGAGAATATTATTGTCAAGTGTATTGTCACTCGACCGCTTTGTCCAATTTTAATTATACAAAGAAATAAATATGCTTAAAAATTCCTTTAGTGTAAAAAAATATTATTTCTCAGTGGTTGCACACCCTCAATTAAAGTGGCATAGTTTTCATGCCATGTGCCTCATTAAGGGCCCCTCTCGGCCATATCTCGATAACGGTTGTTCTAGAGCTTGTTGAAAAAATGTACTAGTAAATGTGATGATTAAAACATATTCAGAATTATTTTTTAATTTCTGTAGTTCTCCCAAGATGGTATAATTTATTTTCTTTTCGTGATTAGTATTCTTTTTGATAACTTTCCGTTAGTAAGGCTGGCGAAAGATAAATGTAAAATACCCTGTCGTATCGGAAGTCGCACGTTAGTCGGTTGACAAGGTTGTGACAGAAAAATGTCAATTTAAATTTGAATATGTGTCATATTAACAAATACTAAAGTTATTTTTCCTGAAAATTAGTGTAATTAATTTTTTCGCTCCATCAAAAACTAAACTATTAGGTTTTTAAAAGTTGAATTTCACTTCTTACTGGTTACTTAAGTTACGTAGTTATTTGATTGGATAGTTTTGTACTATTAAGCCTCGATATAAACCATGCTGTCATCAGCTATGCTCGCTATTATTATTATTTTAAAAAATCAAGAAAGTAGTTCTCATGTTCTCAAGTGTTATGCAGATGTCGCTACTTACAGGAATCTGGTGTAACATTCAATTCGATGTAAGGAATGATTCGACAGACCGGCCGCAGAGTACCGGCGGTATAGAGCAAACTGTCAAATCATTGAAAAGGTCGTAGCTTACATTTAAAGTGGTTGGCGAAATATACTTTCCGTCAAACTAAAGTACAGATTCTCTGCAACTTTAGTATCTACCAATTTTAAAAAAACTTGGAAGAACATTGTGAAGAAAATACCAATATATTCCTTCGAAGCACAAAGAACTACTGAATAATAATTATTGCAAAGATTATATTTTGTACATTTATTGTATTTTGACACATTGTCAAAGGCAAACACAACAATTCGTTACGGAAATATAGACAAGTAAAATGATTAATTGTCAGTAATATAATTGTACTCTTAAATAAACTGTTTAATAAGAATAGTATGTTGGAATATTTAGAATAGAAATTGGTTTTACTTCTCAATGCAATTTTGGTTATTTTTGTGAATTGTCTAAATTTTCCGGTTTTCGTGATTTTTCATCAGAACTAAACAAACAGTGATAGTAGTAACATCACTTTTGTAGCTTTTGAGCCAATTTATACAGTATGAGTTTTGTTCATTATTTGTATGAGAATCTCGAAAACCATAACACACAATTTTTGTTAGACATAATAATAATCTATTGTGTTATTTATTATTTATTTATTAAAATAAGTGCTACGATCCTTACATCATTACAAGCAGAAAAAAATGTACTATTACAATATGTCATGGCTAAATATGGTTTTATTTAAAAAATAGACTTTGCTTCCTACCTCAAAAATGCTAAACAAAATTAAAAATTTAAGAAGTCTGTTTGACATTAAATTCTCTAAACAACAATATTCATTTTTTTTCTATCTTTACAAATAAAAGAGTTACAGACTAAAAGGTTTTGGTGAATTTCCATTTTTTGCAAATATCTAGTAAACCATGCATTTCCTCAAATGACAAAAGCTTATAAAGATGTAAATCCTGCTCTATTTACCCAATGAGTAGCTCTTATGGTTTTTGAAATCCCCATACAAATAATAAAAAAACTCACGTTGTATATGCGCATAACAAGTATAAATGAATTAATCGCAACAAACGGAATATTTACAATTCTAGATATTTACAATCTGTGTAATTTCATAAATGGAAATTTAGATGTCTCGGTGCTGCGCACATGATACAATTATTTATACTCACAAATTAGAAAACAAGACGAAGTAAAAAAATATGTTCCGCTTTGAACAATGTTCGTGCATTAAACAGCCCATTCACGTTTTCTTTCTCGGACTAACAGACGTTTTATCTAAGCAACACACCCGTGATGATCTGTCATTCTTCAGTTCTATTTCCAAAGTAGCGTTCACAAAACTAAGGATATCTACGACAAATCGTAATTAAAAACGTACACGGTATACGTATTTTAAAACAGATTCCAATAAAATATACGTATCGATTAAATACCAATATATATTCTATCACGGTATGAGACCAGAGTGTTTGGTTCGGACCACTTTTTCATCGATCGTCTCGATTTATACGCGGTGTCCATCGCCGGAGACTACTCGTCCCTACTTCATTATTTTCAAAGAGAGGTGTACCACGACGTGTGGTCTGTTGTTTTTTTTCTTGATCCATGTAGATCCATATCAACGTCAATCTCGTATAAGCGTATACGTATATATCGATATCGGTATAAAATAAAGTTATTGCTGACCGTTCGGAATAGTCGATAATTTTTTTGAGCTGAACATTGAGAATACTAATGCGGTTTTATAATTTACTGTCTGTAACGTTAATACTGTCTGTCTGCGTATATACGTTCAACGGTAAGATTTTTCTCAAACTTTTGATCTATAAGGCTGCCTCCGCATTTAGCTTCTGAGTTTCTTTTTATATATTGTGAGTTACGAATATTATATATATTTCAAATAAAATTAATTTTATTAATGACTACCTTCACAACAAATTATAAAGTAGGAATAAGAGGTTCTCAGATTTTATGATCGTACCTACCTCAATTAGCTCTAACCTTACGCAAATGTTTCAATATAGCAAACTATACTGAGCAAAAAAAAGTTTTAATAAAATTATTATTAAGAAATTTGTATTAACACCAAATAAAATTAATGTTTGGAATGACAGTATCACATTTTTGAAATAACAATATCTTTATATTAAGTTTTTTTTTATTTTTCATAGCTGTAGTATACAGTCCAAAAAGGTAAAGTTTATTAATGCTACTACACAAAGTTTTTACATACTGCTGTGGACGGACACCCAGTATTCGCGAGTTTTTCTTTTTTTAAGTTGCATAGATTTTGTCGTGTTTACTCCGGTCGAGATTATAAGAACTAGTTCCGAGATAGACGCAAACGTGAGTAGACAAAAATTTTTAAATTCATTGCAGCCATTTTGTTAATACTTTTGATTTAAAGATTTGTTTCGCTTAAATTGAATTTTATTTCGTCCATCGAAGAACTCGCTTTGTTGTGTACACATTTTAGATATAAGATCATTTATTATTTCGTGCGGGAA
Source organism: Protaetia brevitarsis (assembly GCA_004143645.1). Lineage (NCBI taxonomy): Eukaryota > Metazoa > Arthropoda > Insecta > Coleoptera > Scarabaeidae > Protaetia > Protaetia brevitarsis. The sequence continues at coordinate 453,630 of RXPK01000048.1, forward strand.
GATAGATTTTAGTTTTAATTTCCTCATTATAATTTTAAATTTGGTTTTCTGGTTTGCTCTTTCAATTTTATTTTATTTATCACCTCGGGTTGGGTGAATAGAAGCTTTGTGCTTGCTTTTAGTTCCAATTTTGTATTTAACATTTTTTTTTTTTGTATAATAAATTCTTGATAGTTATTTAACGTCATTCAAAATTTCTGTTCTTTTATTTTTGATTAAACCTTTTCAATTTTTGGGGTATTTAAGAAAGTCAGACTTCTTTCACCCACAACTCTGAGCTTGTTCTTTTGCGCCCTTTTAAATTTTTTATCGGTTGAGCTAGCTAATTTAATTTTTTAATTTATTTTATTCATTTTGCATTTTTCAATTTCAATCAGTACACAGCAATACGTCACAGCATAAAAAGAAAGAAACAATAGAAATAGTAATAGTTACAAAGATGGATTTAAATCATAACGTATACAAAAGATGTATACGAAGTATCTACAAATTTATTAAGACAGCTGGAAGAAGAGATGAGCATTCCACTGGCACATATATTTAACAAATGTTTGGAACAAGGTATATTTCCCCAAGCATTGAAAATAGGTAAAATAGTGCCCATCCATAAGAATAAAGATAGAAATAACTGCGAAAATTATCGACCAATATGTATACTGCCAGCTATCTCTAAAATACTTGAAACTGCCATCGCGACAAGGCTGATCAATTTCCTTGAAGCTAGAAATCTTTTCTCAACTAAACAACATGGGTTTAGAAAGGGTCGATCGACGAGCACTGCAATATTGCAAATGGTTGAGCAAATATATCAAGCCTTTGATGCTGGCATGTGCGCAGAAATGTCACTGCTCGATCTCTCTAAGGCCTTCGACACAGTGAGTCATCCGATCCTGCTGGAGAAGTTGGAGTCGTATGGCATAAGAGGAGAACCGCTCAGGTTAATAAAATCCTACCTCACAGATCGCAAACAATGTACCCACTGGAACAACAAAACATCTGAACTGAGAGATGTAACGCATGGAGTGCCGCAGGGATCTATTCTTGGTTCTACGCTATTTATAGTATATGTAAATGACATCTTCTTTCATGCCAGTAATATCGAGGTATGCATGTATGCGGACGACACATCCCTCTTAGTATGCGGTAAAGCCAACGAAGATGTAACACAAAAAACTGAGGTAGCGATTCAAAAGGTAGAAGAGTGGTTCGCAATCAACAAATTAAAAATTAACCGGGAAAAAACACAAACGATTACGCTTTCATCGATGAACAGTAAACCCGCGACTGTTAAATTTTTGGGGATCACTATCGATAATAACCTGAGGTGGCACGCACACATAGATAGTTTGTGTAGAAAACTCTCCTCTGCATTGTATGCCATAAAAAGAATAAAGCATACAGCAACCCATGAAGCAGCTAAAACAACGTACTTCTCTTACTTCCATTCATATATGAGCTACGGGGTACTATTTTGGGGCTCCACGGCCGAAGACAAAAAGAGTATTTATATTACAAAAGCGGGCGGTAAGACTTCTCTGCAACCTGCAACACAACCAAAGTTGTAGAACTTATTTCAAATCAGAGGGAATTCTTACCCTACCATCTGTGTACATCTTTACCATTGTTACGTATGTGCACAATAATAAAAGATCATTTCCGCTTAACGGTTATCAACATGAGTACTCTACCCGAAATAGGAACGAGATGCGAACACCTTACCATCGGCTGACCGGCTCACAAAAATCTATGGATTATTGGGGTAGTAAACTGTACAATATCTTACCACCATACGTAAAGGAACTACCATCCAACAACTTTAAGAAACAAGTAAGAAAGTTGCTGACTGAGAAAGAATGTTATACGTTGGAGGAGTTTTTCCCGTCGGCGTCGGTCCAGTGAGAGCGATTTACTTGCGGGTGGCAAGTAAATTTATATAAATATTTTTATTCATTGTAATCCGTGTTTGTATTTGTTTATATATACTCGTATGTTCTGTCCTTATTTTTATTTTATCTAAATTGAAAATTGACATCTGTATTAACATACATGCATTCTATGTAATTGACAATGTCTGTAAATGGTTTTATTGCAAATATAAATATATATAATATATTAAGAAGGAGATTTGGTTCTACGAGGGTACCTGATAAGCATTACATGGCTTAGACTACTACGGCTATCTACATTGTGAAAAAATCCTAACCCAATCAATGGCAGTTGTAACAGCTTATAAATGAAAATATGATCGTGTGGCAATGGGTGCTATGCATAAAATGTAGTAGATGCTAATACTACAAGCATGTACAATATTTCTGAAGTTTGTACTATACTAGCGAAGCATTTACTAGTCTCCGAAGAATATGCTACTATGTACGCGTTACATAGAAGAAGGTGCTACGCTTTAAAGTATGCGTAGTAGTTTAGTGGTAAGTATTTACTTTAGTTTAAGTGACGTTGGTGTTTGAGAAACTTCGGCCACTACAAATTAAGTGCTTTGTAATAGCAGCTTTCATGAATGTGCATCGTAGAAAAGAATATAAGCAAAGAAAGAGGTACAATGATGGTATATATCCTAAGTTATGTAGGTAATTATCATAAATTGTGCCAGTTTTATGATATCTGTATATGTCTAATTTGTATAAAATCAGTCGCTTTCATAATTTAGTGTTTTGGATTCGACAGAGAAAATGTAGAGTGGCTTGCACATTATTTTCTTAATGATCATGATGACCCAGTAGAAACCCGAGTTTAGGTAATCCTACTTAAGTAATTGTAAAATTTGGAAAGTGTAAATAAGTTTTTCAATGCGCGAATGCCCAAGGTTATAGGGGCCATTGATTGTACCCATGAAAAAATAACAAAACCATCTATTCACGGTGATAAATATGTGAACATAAAAGGTGTATGCTCAATAAATGTTCAAGCTACTTGTAACGCCAGAGAACTGTTAACAAGTGGCATCTTGACCAGACTCCGTGCACGACAGTCGAATTTGGCAAAACTCCGTTGTGCTATAGAATTATGTATAACAATGCCCAAGAAGCATCTTTGTTAGGTGATGAAGGATATGGTATTGCCCGTGATTGCTGACATCATTTAAAGAATCAATCACACCTATTCAAGAAAATTATAATGTAGTCCATGCAAAAGAACGCTGTGTCATAGAGCGCTGCTTTGGTCATTTTCCAATGCTCCACTATACTTTTCGCCTGAAAACTGAAAACATTCCAAAACATATTGTGAGCGCATATGACTTCAAAATACAGCTGCGAGATCCATGTCGTGATTTAAATCCAGTTGAAATGGAATTACAGCATCCAAATGAAATAACAGCCGAGGATAATCAAGCACAATTCGAAATCGAGTTACATAGCGCAGAAATGAAATTGCCGAGGCTATATTTCGTAATGCCAACTAATATACTTTATTACCACATGTACTATCTTACAGGTATGTTAATTGTGTAATAATAAAAATCAAAAAGTACAAACTAAATAACGTATTTATTTCAAATTAAAACTTATAACAAAATGAAAATAAAAAAGACCTCTTTTAAATAGTAACAAGAAATTTATAAATACATACGTATTACTGTAAATCTAACATGTTCCGCCGCATTAAATGATCGAGTAACTGCTCACCAGCAGAGGACTGTTGAGCTCGGGCAGCTGAAATTTGGATTTCGGCAGCCTCAATTTGTTTTCGTAAACAGGTCTTCTGTAGTTAATCAGCGACTCTTCCTTCGCATCTGCTTCAGTACCTTTAGGTGTCATGGGTCTAACTTGTTTGGAACCAGATTTGGAAATGAGAAACTCATCTTCAGTGTTTTGTAATGAAATGCCAGCCTCATCGATTGCACCGGCCTGACACGCACCTGGTACCCTATGTAGGACTGGATTTTCTCGTACGTTCCAGAATTCGTAGAATTTTCTCTGAAGTTCAATCAGTACGATTTTTTTGTTTCCAGTTTTTTTTCATGTCAACAATTTTCTTCACTTTTGTTTTCATATTGTTGAATTTTTTCGAAATTTGTTTTGCATCTAGCTTTCTTCCTGTTATTTCATTGAAGCCTACGGTTACGCACGCCGCAAGGCAGTAGTAAATACTTCAATTCAGTAGTAAGTACTTCTATTGTGCCGTACAGTGTAGTATGTTCTTCTCAGGTGAAGCAAATGCCCCTATGTAATCTCAAATGCTACGAAGTAGATACTTTTTGGTGGAACAATAGCATCTACTACTTTTTATACATATCACCCATTGTCTGTTTACCTGCCAATTATTGTTCGTCATGAAGAAGTAGGTAAAACTCATAAGATAAAACATACTGTTCGAATTAAAAAATCTTAATTCATTTATCAACTAAATTAATTTCTTTAAACTATCTCAAGTGATTAAATTAAATGTACAACGTATTTGATACTTAAACGTTTAATAAATACACTGCTATATGTCACCGCTCGATACGCAAAAGCTGTCAAAGTGCGTGACAAAAACCATTCCACTAATTTATCTCTTTAATGTGTATTTTTTAATTAATGATCGCAATTCGAAAAACGGCAGGCTTCATTTTATTCGTCGGAACATGCAGAAAGAGAACAAGAAAAAGCAGAACGCAGTCTGAACGAAGAAGAAATGCGTTTGTGCGCGACACGCCGTGTCGGAAGTAGAAAATTTATTAAAATTGATAATAAATTGATACACATGAAAACCATTACCAGGTGATATAATTACTATGCGTGATCCCTACACCGTGGAATAAAAGAAATAAAATGGAAAAATAAAAGTAGCATCACCAGAACCGCAGATATATCTATATACGTATTTACGTACGTATGTGTGTACACAAATGTATACGCTTATACTTACACATGAATACACAACACGTGCCCCTTTTCAGATATGTGTACAGGTGTAACTACAATTTAAAGCTCTACTTACGTACTTAATTATAAATAATTGATTTGGAATGTATATAAGCAAACCGTTACGTTAAACCATTTTCCTTTAGTAGATGTCGTTCGGGTTTAATACCAAAAGCCTGAATACCTGCTGCTTTCACGCCCTTCCAACTATATCTCTTTTCACCAAATTACTTAAACATTCGAACGCCGGAAGTGAATCTATTACACCTAACTGTAATAATCGAATTCAATAAAACGTGCACTGAATGTATATATATATACCCTGTAGCTCTCATCATTGGAAACACAATTATTTTCATTATTATCACAAACATTTTGAATTACGGAAGGGCGGGACAGGTTAGCGTAAGGAACATATTGAGCATATAATTAACAGGAAATACCAATAAACTTCGGTCTCACAAATTCTTTAATCTTGAAAAACACAATGTACATTTCGTTAGCTAAGCTAACATCTTCAGGTGTACAAGTGTATTGTCAAATACTAAATGCGTAAATATAGTAAGTATATCCTAGGCTACAAAAATTAATCAACAGGACTACTATATTCAATAAATTCTAAATATTTGTAATTGAGGGGTGTTAAATCAGTATTGAGCAAGCTATTAATATGTTTTTCAATAAACAGCTTTCCCACATATTAAGATTCTTACAATTTAAAGACTTAATTAATTCTAAATCATCAATTGAAAAAGTATGTCCTGTATTAATAAAATGATACGCCAAAGCGGATTTATCGGCATTGTGATTCTTAATATGTATAAATACTCTTTAAATCTAATCTCCGCATTCCTCTTTGTTTGGCCAATATATACTTTATTACAAACACCGCATTTATCTTATAAATCCCAGAACATTTTTTAAAATCAATAATTTCAATATTAAATTTTAATTTATTTCTTAAAGTATTAGAATTTTGAAAAACCGGACTAAGATTGTATTTTTTACACAAGTTTAATATCTGGTTAACCCATAATTTATTAAAGTTAAATCTGCAAAACTTTTTCTCCACTATTTTCACTGGAATAAGTGTAGTTATATTTCTTAATAACCTCTTATTTTCTAACTTATTTTTAATTTTATCTATCACACTTTTCTTGTAACCATTAATTTCTGCTATATGATATATATATTTTAATTCTTTTTTAAAATTATCTTCGAAAGCGGTATGTTCAATAATCTTAGTTATTAAGAAAAAGAATGTTGTGTATTTTTGTTTATAGCTTGTATAAGATAAGTTGTGTATATAATTGTTTGTGTGTGTGGCTTTTCTATGTATATCAAAGTGGAATGTATTATCTTTAATCATAAGTAATAAATCAAGAAATGGTAAACTGTGTTGATCCTCAATTTCAAACGTAAATTTTATTGACGGATACTGATTTATTATTGAAATTAAGGAAAAATCTATATCAAAATCAAATGGTATTACAGCAAGAATATCATCTACATATCTAATCCACAATTTAGGGAAAGAAAAATCTTGAATCTTTCTTAATTTTTAACAACGTTGCTTTTGAGAAAATTCTTGAATACATTAAATTAACGAAACTGTGTATGGAACAAAATATCTTTAGATTCAATAATAAGTTTTATAAACAAACATTTGGAACTGCAATGGGTAACCCGCTCTCTCCTTTTTTAGCAAACCTCTTCCTAAATTATTTTGAAAAAGATATTATAAGTAAATTTCCTTCTTTCCCTAAATTGTGGATTAGATATGTAGATGATATTCTTGCTGTAATACCATTTGATTTTGATATAGATATTTTCCTTAATTTCATTAATAATCAGTATCCGTCAATAAAATTTACGTTTGAAATTGAGGATCAACACAGTTTACCATTTCTTGATTTATTACTTATGATTAAAGATAATACATTCCACTTTGATATACATAGAAAAGCCACACACACAAACAATTATATACACAACTTATCTTATACAAGCTATAAACAAAAATACACAACATTCTTTTTCTTAATAACTAGATTATTGAACATACCGCTTTCGGAAGATAATTTTAAAAAGAATTAAAATATATATATCATTAGCAGAAATTAATGGTTACAAGAAAAGTGTGATAGATAAAATTAAAAATAAGTTAGAAATAAGAGGTTATTAAGAAATATAACTACACTTATTCCAATGAAAATAGTGGAGAAAAAGTTTGCAGATTTAACTTTAATAAATTATGGGTTAACCAGATATTAAACTTGTGTAAAAAATACAATCTTAGTCCGGTTTTTCAAAATTCTAATACTTTAAGAAATAAATTAAAATTTAATATTGAAATTATTGATTTTAAAAAATGTTCTGGGATTTATAAGATCAAATGCGGTGTTTGTAATAAAGTATATATTGGCCAAACAAAGAGGAATGCGGAGATTAGATTTAAAGAGCATTTATATCATATTAAGAATCACAATGCCGATAAATCCGCTTTGGCGTATCATTTTATTAATACAGGACATACTTTTTCAATTGATGATTTAGAATTAATTAAGTCTTTAAATTGTAAGAATCTTAATATGTGGGAAGCTATTTATATGAAAAAACATATTAATAGCTTGCTCAATACTGATTTAACACCCTCAATTACAAATATTTAGAATTTATTGAATATAGTAGTCCTGTTGATTAATTTTTGTAGCCTAGGATATACTTACTATATTTACGCATTTAGTATTTGACAATACACTTGTACACCTGAAGATGTTAGCTTAGCTAACGAAATGTACATTGTGTTTTTCAAGATTAAAGAATTTGTGAGACCGAAGTTTATTGGTATTTCCTGTTAATTATCAGTATATCTCACAGTGCTCGATTTATCCTCTATTTAATTGATATTGAGCATATGCCCTTAAATTTGCGCGGGTTTAGTTACGAGGTTCATTCGTAAAGCGCAATGGTCTACACCTCCTTAAGATCTGTAGCGAGAATTTAAATTTCTACCCAGTAAGCGAATTATTATTGTAAAAGCGGTTATAATCTGTATAGATATAATTTAGCTTAATTGGTAAAGCGCCCGTCCGGCAAGCGGGAGGATGATTCAAATCCTGCGGGATGAGAAAAAAAAATCTTGGGAAAAATTACTTCTAATTATTACAGTTAAAAGCAGAAATACATTAATTTGTTATTTTCTTACTCTAAAAAACTTGCAATCTTTGCATATTTGCCGTACTGCCGGCCTTTCAAGATCTAATATCGACACATGTTCGGTAAGAGCGCTTGAACCTCGTCCTCTAATAGCTTAATTGGTAAAGCGCCCGCCCGGCAAGCGGGAGGATGTAGGTTCGAATCCTGCGTGAAGAGAAAAAAAATTTCTTGGGAAAAAGTACTCCTAATTATTACAGTTAAAAGCAGAAATTCATGAATTTGTCATTTTCTCATTGTAAAAAACTTGCAATCCTTGCAATTCGAACACTTGCTATAATTTATAATGTTTACGCATTTTTTTAGCAGATATGGTAAAAATTTCATTTAAATATGTAAGAATTTTAGAAATCAGGGTATTTTAATTCTAATCATGACTAATTTAAAATTTTTAATGCATTATAAATTTTTACAGAATACACCCTCTTAATTACAGCTATAGTATCAGTAATGCTATTAATAGTTTCTTTAATTTAATTCGTTGGAATTGTTATTTGTAATATTTAATACTCAAACATTTTTTATGCCTTGTTGAAAACTTTAATTGCTTATTCACCACAATCCCCATAGCCATCTTAAAATACTGTGAAATTTCAAACAGAAAATCAAACGAGAACATTTTTCTTTGGAAAAATTCCTCTGAATTATTACTGCTAGTAGCAGAAATACATTAATCCATTAATCCACTAATTATTTCATACTATAAACAGCTTGCAATCTTTGCATATTCGCCGTCCTGCCGGCTTTTCAAGATCTGATATGAACATATGCCGATTTATCTCTCGAACCTGCATATTCCTCTCTAGCTCAAGTTCGTCCGCGAGAGTGCGTAGATTCGAATCCTCCGCAAGGAGAAAATTTTTTTTTTGAGAAAGATTCCTCTTAATTATTACAGTTACTAGCAGAAATACATTAATCCACTAATTATTTCATACTATAAACAGCTTGCAATCTTTGCATATTCGCCGTCCTGCCGGCCTTTCAAGATCTGATATGAACATATGCCGATTTGTCGCTCGAACCTGCATATTCCTCTCTAGCTCAAGTTCGTCCGCGAGAGTGCGTAGATTCAAATCCTGTGCGAGAAGAAAAATTTTCTTGAGAAAAATTCCTCTTAATTATTACAGTTATTAGCAGAAATACATTAATTCGTTAATTGTTCCATACTGTAAAAAGCTTGCAATCTTTTCAGAAAAAACCAAATATTTTAAGAACTGTTTAAATAACATATCAAATATGTTACTACTAAGGGTAATTTTATACACTTTTTAATAGTGTAAAAGTATATAGGGTGTTCCATATAAGAAAACACAAGTCGTGATAACATCTCAAAAAATATTAATTTTAAAAAATAAACACTTATAGTATAGAATTCTCTATCAAAAGCACCCTGATAAAGTTCTTATATAAATCAAGCATTTTGAGAAAAAAAATTACAAAGGGTTTTTTTTAAGAATTGCATATTATACGAAAACGCTCTGTATATATTAAGGAAGATATAAAAATACGGACTTTACCAATCGATTTCTCTCTGAAAACGAACTCCAGAAACATAGGTTAGTTTTTTTGTAATTCCTTTAGTGGGGAACTCATATTCCCTATTAAAAGTGTTGAATTTGGCCCATTCTGTACATGCTGTATTCTATTACATTTCCTTCAGAATATTTTACATTCACGATCTTAACATTAAATGTAGAACTTCACCTAATTTGTTTTAATTACTCACATTTATTTTTATATGAATGGGGATATTTGTAACATACTTAAATTATTACAATCGAAATTTTCACCCAATTTTCTTTTTGATTAGTGTCTAAAAGTACCTCCTGATGAAGTTAAATCGGTACTAATGGCATTTCTCTCAAAATGTTGATGTTTCGTTATCCATTTTTACTTCATATTATCACTTGTATTATTAATATACCATTCTTAGAGAAAATCTATTGGAAATGTTTGGGAAGATAGTGGTAGATTTCTTTTTATATGTGTTATCTAAAATTCTAGAAAAAAAAATTATTATCTAATTCGAGTACTTTTAGAAAATAACAACTTTTTCATGGAAGAACAATCAAAGTTTTGCTCAGGTGTAGGTGCGCTTCTGCTATGGCTCATGCTACTAATAAGCAAAGGCAAGTATCGTTCAGGTTTTGGGCAAAAAGAACTTTTTCTTTACTTCCAGCTCAAGGGCTCTGTTCTAAAAGGCACACAGGTTACTATTCAGTTCGATGTAAAATGCATACTTAGTAACTTTATGGATACGCTCATGTATTTCCGATGCATGTGTTTTTTTGATCGAATAAGTGTATTTATCTGATTCTCATCTTTCCAATGAGCCAATTCCATTTCTGCATCGCTATCTCGTAGCTGCTCGCTATAAGATAGCGATTATTCATATTGGCTACAATGGTAGGTATACGCAATATATACAAAGAGCAAAAGAATTTGCATCCGGGAACTAGGAATTCGTTGATGTATGCTTTTTTTATAAATTCTCTTTGTATTTCGGTCACATTTTGCGTCTGAATAACGTTCTTGCCCAATAAGCAACATATTTACCTGTTTAGAATAATTCTTATAACGGTTAATATAAAGAAATTTATAATCTAAGTTCTGAAACTCTTTTTTCACAGTGCAGAAAATATGCCAAAATTTATATTAAATATTAGTACGCAATATTTAAAATCGCCTTTTCTATATTCCATTTGTTATTTGTTTAAATAAACCATCTTATAACTGGTACATGTGTTTGATAATGACAGCCTTCCTCCCTCTCAATTCCGCTTCATAAATCTTTAATCGACTCGTAAACTTCAATAAGTCAATAAAACATTAAGTGCCTTAAATGCTTCGCTTATATACGGTATGTTAACTGTCGGAGCACCTGAGATACTACATTCAACAACCCACAGGAAACTATATATGGATAAATATACAGCAATTTAAACGGTTTGTAAAAAAATACACTGATTATATACTCATTTTAGCAACTTCAATTTAAAAGAATTCATCTCCTTCCTTCTTTAGGCTTGTTGAATTTTTCCCTCTCTTGTTTGAGTAGTGAATTAACAATTTGCACAAAAATAGCATGATTTTTCTGTTATAAGCATACTGTGTACGTACAAGCTGGCACAAGGGAAGACCTATTAGCACATGGCGATCGCAGATGGGAAACCATTACACATAGGTCCGCAACATGTATATACCTATACATTGCACACTGATTGCCTGCCTCTTTATCGTGCAATTATGCATATTAAATTTATTAAAGTCGGACTATCATAATATGCCTTCGGCCGTTCAGGTTGTTATTATTTGTTTTCAAAATTGCATATAATTTAAATAATTTGGTAAATTTACGATGGTGTATACCTATGATATAATAAATAATTTACACTAGAATATGAAGATAATTCATGTGATCGGAAGATTTGTTGCACTACAACGTAAGGCAATTTCCTGCACTAGAAGTATTTGCTTTTGAGTTGCTCCAAGTTACCTACAGAGTCGCTGCAAAGTTAGAAGGGGCCCAAATTCTCTTGATTTAGTTTGGATTTTTTACTATTTTTTTATCGGTTTTTTACTAAGAATATGACTTTATAAAAAAGGTAATGTTCAGTGTTGCCATTGAGTTAAATTTATTTGTAACAGAATTTTGTTAAAAAGGTAATAGATTCCTGGAAACGATAATAGATTGGCCTAAGAAACGAACCAACTGCAAAGGAAATAAAATAAAATTTCTTCGATTTTTTGAAGCTCATGGTTATTCAGCTTTTGGCTTCTACAACAAAACATTAAATTTATGAAAAAAAGCCAACGTAAAATTAATCAAATGTAGGAGGGGACAAGGATATTATGGAGCATACTACGAAGACCAGATTTTTGTTAAAAAGGGTCAATCTAATACTCTGTACATTCATTGTGTAGCTTATAATTTAAATTTGGTTATTAATGATGCTGCCAAAAGTTGCAATTCTGAATTTTTTTCAACTATAGAAAATATTTATACATTTTTTGGTAAAATAATATAATATAAAAAGTTAAATTTACAGGAGAGCCACAAATTACATGAAAAAAAATCCCACACGTTGATCCGGAAGATACATTTCACATGCAGCAACTAAATTAGGTTTTATTGATGTATTAGAAAAGCACCTAGGCTTGAAAAAAAATATGTAGATTTGAATTTTTTTTCTTAGAAATCATCGATTTCTGAAATACCATGTATGAGCTTTCGACTCTTTACACACACTTTTTTGGTTTGCGTAAAAATATTGTTTTAGCCACTATTTTTAATACAGTAGTCGAATTATGTAATGCTAAGCCTAAGAATCGCCAAAAATGTATCGCAGAAATTTTGTACTAAAAATATAACCAAATGATGTAAGTTGTTCTTTCCCCAAAGGGGCCTAAAATTATATTTTGCTGGGGGATCAAAAAATTATTGTTCCACCACTGGCGGTGGGGAATATTTATGGAATATTTGCAAATTCTTCTAATATACTGGGTCTAGTCAAAATTTGGAATAATGCCGTTATTTATTTAAATACTGTTCTAATCTAAATTTTGTTCAAATAAAAGTTCTTTTGACTATATTTTGCCGTGTTTTGGTCGAGTTTTCGTGGGTGTTAGTTCTTACGACATCGTTGCTATGGGGACCAACTTTTGTTTTCTAAATAGCAACTTATGTTTTTTTTTTATATTATGTTCTGAATAAGTAATTTTTCTACCTAGGAATAGTTACATTTTACGGCAGATGATTTCGATAGAAGGCTGCCATTTTTGCGAAATCATAAGAGATGCGTTCCAACAAAATTCGGATTTCGGAAATAACATTTTGTTTTCTGAGAAAGCCACATTTATATTAAACGAATAGATTAACAGACATAATTGTCGACATTGGGCTCAGGAAAACCCTAAATGGCTAATAGAAATTCACACTTAACGACACGAAAAGAGAATGTTTGGGCACGAATTATGATATTATTGAAGCATTTTTATAGATGATACATTAACAATGGAGATATTTAAATTTATTGACCCAAAACGTAGTTCTGACATTACAAGCCATTTATCCTAATAACAATAACCTGTGGCTTGTCTACCAGGTCGGTAGAGGCGGAGGTGGGACATAAGACCATCTCGGTTAGTACGACCAGAGGATGCCCACAGGGGGGAGTTACATCCCCACTTATGTGGAGCCTAATAGTAGATGAACTCTTATGCGGACTGACGAATCTAGGCATATCTTGTCAAGAGTATGCTGATGATATTGTCCTATACGCAAGAGGCAAATTTGAGAATACCCTCTGTGATATGTCATGAACTATGGTTCAAGGAGGATTAAACTTCACGAGAAGATGGTGTCAATCGATGTGACTCAATGTTAACCCCACTAAGACAACCCTAGTAGCATTTACCAGGAAAAGAAAATCCAATCTTAGAACCATAAAACTGGATGGGCAAAATATAGACCGGAGAGCGGAAGTTAAATATCTAGGCCTTACCCTAGACAATAAACTTCTATGGAACAAACATGAAGTTGAAGTAACCAACAAGGCCAAAAGAGCTCTGATGGTCTGCAGAAACTTTGCAAGGAAAAATTGGGGATGCAACCCAAAAATACTGCTTTGGATGTATACAGCGATGTGAGACCAATCATCACCTATGCATCAGTAGCATGGAGCAAAAGAACTAATCTGGCCACCGCGAAAATTAATCTCTCGAAAGTGCAAAGATTAGCATGCGTATGCATAACGGGGGCTATGAGAACCTGCTCAACAGCAGCTATCGAAGTAGTATTGGATCTTGCCCCCCTCCACATTGTAATAGAGGGCGTGGCGAAAAGAACCGCACTAAGAATGATCAAGGAAGGAATGATTAGGCATAGGCCTCAATCTCCCGACGCTGATCAAACCTGGGATATGCCCCGGGATGATATGTTAAAAAATTTAGCTTTGTGAAGGAATTCACCACAAAGCTAAGTAACAGGAGCGAGTGGGATCATAACACCATCTTGAACTTGAATAGAAATGCCATCAAATGGTATACTGATGGCTCCAAAACGCAGAAGGAACTGGATAGGAATATATGGACCTAGAACTACATATTTCGAAAGCTTGGGAAAATACCCAAGTATATTTCAGGCGGAAATACACGCTATTGGAAGATGTGTTCAGTTCAATATGGATAGGAACTATCGGAAGCAGGAGATTATCATCATGTCTGATAGTCAAGCAGCCATCAAGGCGCTGAGCTCATATGAAATCAGCTCCAAGATGGTCTGGGAATGCCTAGGGAAACTAAATGAGCTAGGCAAAAGAAATAAAGTAACCCTCCTGTGGGTTCCGGGTCACACAGGAGTGGAAGGAAACGAAATAACGGATAACCTCGCAAAAAAAGGGCTGGAATGCCTTTTGTAGGGCCTGAACCCTTCTGCGGGTTAAGTAGCAGTACAACACTGAAGAAACTAAAAATAGAAATGGAGCAGAGAAAATCCAGTTATTGGGAAAATCTGCAGGGAATGAGGCAAAGTAAAATTCTTCTGGGAACTTATAACCAGAAGAAGTTTACAGAATGCATCAACCTGAGTAAGAACAAAGTTCGCATTTTAACAGGAATACTTTCAGGCCATTGTAGACTGAAAGGACACCTGACTAAGCTTGGATTGGAAAAAGATCCTGAATGCAGATTCTGTGGGGAGCAGGATGAAACACCCATCAATCTCCTCTCAAACTGCGTAGCTCTGTGCAACTCGAGGGCATTTCACCTGGGAGCATGTGAAATCGAAGAGGGAGACTTACCTAGACTGGGGCCCTCTGACATCCTACACTTTCTAAAAGGAATAGGACTGGAAGGACAGCTGTAAAGCAGCAAGAATAGGGGACACAATAGATCTTTTAGGTCGCAGTGTAACACCAACCTTTTACTTACATACATACATACATACATACATACAACCTGTGGCTTCAACTCCTCCACATTTTGGTTTAGATGTGAAAAATTATCTGAAATGTTTTCCTGAACCGGTGGATTGGACGAAGAGGAGCAATAGAGTGGCTGGCCAGATCTCCAAACTTAAACCCTGATGACTTTCTTCCGTTCCCTATGGAACGACCGAGCAATTTACGTCTCCAAACTAGAACTATGCATGAAATGAGGACAATAGAAAGTAGTGTGTTTGCAAATGGCAGGCGCTCGTCCAGGGAGAGACTAGAAATGTGCATTCAAAAAAATGTTGGTTGAACACCAAATTAATTTTAATTTGTATTCTATTGTTGTTTATAGTTAGAATAGTTACTTTGTATTCATAGTTATAGTTGTATATTATTGTTTTCATTTTATTATAAGAAACCACTGATTTCATTGATTTTTTTTGTTATTTAATCCATTATAAATTTTATATGGGCGGATATAGTATATAGTATGTGTAGATTGCTGGAATAATATAAACAAAAGTTTGGTGCTATAGGACACCGTAAAAATAGCGCCATGAAAACTCGACTAAAACAGAAGAGAACTTTTTGAAGAAATTTAGGTTAGAATAATACTATTAAATAAATAATGACATTACTCCATACTTCTTCCGAACACTGTATAATGCATGCATTCTAGATATTGCATTCACTATAAATTTTCTAAATAACTGGAATTAGATATCTCGGTAGGTACAACATCATTTTAATACAAACAAAATATTAGTTTAAGAAATTTAGAGTTTGTGAATAAGGTAATGCAGTATATTCATTATTCAGTAATAAAAAAAGTCTAAAATATATAAATTTTGTTTTTTTTTTATAAAATTCACCGGAACACAAAAGAAAAATATTTTTCACTTCATATTCTCTAGCGATTGCATGTCACCGATATAAGAAGCGCATTTATTGAATAACTTGTATCTTTTTTCCCACAGAAACTTACCATGACTGAAAGTTTATTGACGCTACGGTTTCGGGAATATACAATACAGAGGGTTAGATCATTACACAGAGAAATAAAAAAATTGTGATTCGGTAAAGGAAAAGTGTGAGGTTTGACAGAAAAATGCACGTCAATAATTATGAAAACCTACCGAAAAAATCTAGCAACCCTAACCAAATATATAGCAATAATATTTGATATAAAATTAGTTATTGGGTACTTCAATATTTTGGAAACCCTTTGTTTTTACAGTTTCTTACCGTTTGTATTTGTATCGACAAAAATTACAAGGAAGAATAATTGTAATTACGTTATGAATTCCAGTAAATTAAGGTTAATAATATCGTCGTCTTTATTTAATATATGATGGTAGATATAAAATGATCAATGAATTGATAGGCGAAGTTTGGCGATTGCTTATTCTTTTCTTCCACTTAACTTAATAATTAATTACATATAAGTGTACAAAGAACAAATTACAGAATATATGCAGACAGTCAAAAAAGACATAAAATGCACATATATATTTTTTTGGCAAATAACTAAATATAAAGGTAATTATAACTAACAACTAAACTAGTCCTATAGAAAATAACATCATACCTAAACCTAACCTAAGTAGCTAGCAAAGATCTGATTTGCCTCTTAAACATATTCAACGACATTTGTTTTTTAAATTCCGAGTTAAATTCATTATTAGAAATGACCGCAGCATTATAAGTGAAAGACCGCTTAAATATAGTTGTTCTATGATGCGGTATGTTCAAGATATTACTCCTGACATTTATGTTATGCTTATCGCTGCGATGTGTCAGTTTACTACGCAATTAAACGGGAAATCGGTTTTGCAATAGCTTATAGGAGAAAACTAACAATTCACAAGATCTGGAAGGTGTAACCAGCCTATTTGGCTATATTTAGCACAAACATAGTTTACTTACAAAGGGAAAAAACATATCTACAGCAGACGTTAACAACTTTGTGTCTTTTAGTAAAATAATCTAAACATAACTAATACGCGACTATAGCATATAGTACAAACATGATAAGCAATTCACATAACCTCTTTTTTTTTAAGAGGAAAAGCTTATAACTTCTTTATTTATACAAAAAAAAAAACCTGAGACGGATCTGTGCATGTACATAACTTTGCAGCATGTTCATGAAATCTCAAATCATTATCCAATGTTGCTCCTGGCTTTTTGTTTTTTTTTTTCAAAGAGTATGACATTTCGATTTATTTTTATTGGAAATCTCAGTTCGATCTATTTCTTTTAGAGCAGAGTTTCCAAAAGTGGGTCGCGACCTTCCGGGGGTCGCAGTGAGTACTAGAGGGTCGGGAATTTCGAAAATAAGACAAAAACACTTTGCTAAATTATGTTTCTATTTATTTTAATAACGTAAATAAAATTTAACAATTAGTTATGAAATGAAACATAAAAAGGAAAATATTAATAATTTCTTAAAAATAAAGAGAAAGAAAGCAAAACATAAAAGTAAAATGTTTTAATGTTAATGTGATCCATGCGGCTTTTTTTTAAACCAGTCTTTTAAATGTAGGCTTTGTATTTGAGACACACAAAATTATATCGTTTTCAGTACGAGGCGATTTCTCACTCTTGTTTTGATGGCAGTCATGGATGAGAAACTTAACTCACATCAAATATGATGTGACAAATGGAACCAAATATTTGACAGCTTTATGCGCTAACTGAGGGTATTCCTGCATCCTTTTGTTCCAAATTTGTCCGGGTTCTGGGAAAAACAATTCAAGCTTCAACATTCCATCACTTGATATTTCAATGAGCTTTTCTTTCATATTTAGTGGTATTTCAACATATTGAAAGGAAACGACTAAAAACGGATTCAGTATCCATCTGTAACTGCCGCAACTATTTTAAATTTCTTCAGGGAAATAATCACAGAACTGTTGTTTCAAATTGAGCAACTTGCATGCATGCAAACACTTGTTCAAAATTTGTACCACTATAATTTGATTCATCTTCCATAATTTCTTGAATGCACTGGAATAAATAAAACTGCTTTTTGCAAATTGAAGTTGACCGTAAATCAATTTTTCTTATAAATCTCTTAATTTTATCTGTGGCCGTAATTATATTAACTTCGCGACCTTGCAAATTACTGTTCAAAATATCAATTGTTCGAAAATATCAGCAAGAAACCTAGCATCAGAAGCCAAATAGGATCGGAAAATTGATTTTCATATGGGGACTTCTCATCTTCCAAAAATATTAAAAGCTCTCCTCTTAAGTGAAATACTTTTCTTAAGGCGTTGCCCCTTGAGAGCCACCTTACTTCGGTGTAATAAAGATTTTCAAATAAAGCGTCCATGTCTTCGCAGATTTTTCGAAAAATACGTATCTGCAAAGCTTTTTCCTTAATGAAATTTACAGCTTTAATGACGATTTTCATAACACAATCCATTTCAGGTGGAAAAGTTTTTGATGCAAGAGCTTCTCGATGTAAAAAATAATGTCTCCATGTGGCATTAGGCATTAGGCTGTAAACACAAACAAAGATGTCGCGATGTATTTACAATGTGAAGTCGATTTTTTATCATTTATTTTTATTATGGTGGTCTGGTAAAAGAACTACTAGTTACTAGCAGGACAAATCGCAATTAAAATAACTGTTTAATTTAATTTATCATTTATTTAATTTAAACTTAAACGGTAAGGTGAAATAATATTTTAGAAACATCAGTTACTTGTAATTTAGCTAGGTTATTTTTGTCTCTTTTTCTTGGTTTCAATGATGAGTAGGGGGAAATAGAGAGTCGCGAAGATTTTTTTTACCAAAAAGGGGTCGCACTTTAGATAAGTTTGGGAAACACTATTTTAGAGCAGAAGAAAATTGGAGATGGGTAGCATTTAATTGTAAATTGTCACAGCTTTCTTCACAAAATCCAAATCTGCGTTAATATTCAATGTCGCAACATCAGCATAGGCAGGCTAGAAAGGAGATAGTTGTTTGTCATCTGCAAAATTCTGCAATAGTGCATGCATAGTAACCTTGAAAAAGTCGCTGGATACAGTATAAATAATAATGGTCCCAGCACTGAACCCTGGAGCACACCAGAACAGATATTATGGTTGTTTTTTTATTACATACATGAAACAAGCGCTGAAAAGGTACGAATATCTAATTTTATATTAGAAATGGCTTTCCTTCCCTGTCTATTAAAAATGTCTTGTCTTTCATGTCAACTTTCTTTGGTGTTGATGCCAATGCGTTAATATTCATAACCTACCACCTAAAACTGTTCATAAAAGAAGTACAAGAAATGTCTTTCTTTTTAATTTGATGTGGCAATAAGGCTATAAACGCACTCGACAGAATGCATTTGTGAGTTATAAACGTATTAGTGCTTTAATAGGTTTATAAAGAACTTTCACCGGAATATCTTAAGGCGATTGAACTGCAAATTCTGGACTCGTCCTTTGAAAAACTGCTCTCATAACACTAGTTTAATATACTAATTCAGTGCAATCGATTTACCGATCTCTATGAACGAAATATGAAATGCCTTGA
This sequence comes from Protaetia brevitarsis, assembly GCA_004143645.1. Taxonomy (NCBI): domain Eukaryota; kingdom Metazoa; phylum Arthropoda; class Insecta; order Coleoptera; family Scarabaeidae; genus Protaetia; species Protaetia brevitarsis. The sequence continues at coordinate 473,177 of RXPK01000048.1, forward strand.
AAAATATATTTACGAATATAAATTGGGTAACACTATATAATTAATAACACTAAAAACTAGATCGACTCGCATAAATTCAAAGGCACACGTTAATTTGAATTTTGATAGATTTGAATAGATTGTGCCGACGCCGATGACTTCAAATACCCCTATGGCTGGACGTCCAAAACAGCTGTAACTGATATGAATTTCTTAAATTCTGATTACATATTTATTCATTCGGCATTGTTTCTTGTTTAATTACTTATTTCTCAATCTACTCCAATTCGTTAAATTAATTACAAATTTTGGGTAGTATTTCCTTCATTGAAGGTCTCATTATCCAGATTTCATTTTTTTGCAGTGCAATTTAAATTCAAATATTCAACGTGAATAATAAAAAAAAGTACGACCATCAATTATCTCAAGGTAAATTTATAATTCAACCAGTCACACGCGCCTTAATAACCAACAACAAAATAGGTGTAGTTTTAATTTATTTCTCATGCCAAATCATTAAGAAAAAACCCAAACCGCCATTTGGCACGTGGCCGAATCAGTGATAACTTTTTTTACATCGTAGCGAGGCATTAATTACGAAGCGAGAGAACATATGCAATAAAGAACAAAAAAAAGGGTATAAGTAAAAAAGACCATCCAATTTACCGCCCTCTGATCCCTCATATAAAAATACCGTAATTCAAATAAGAGGTCGTCTGGATCCTTAATAACATAATGATGAATGTGAGGGATGCGAATTGGATCTATAGATGTTGGTACCTTGCAGGAAGCGGCCTGAAACAGAGCAAAAAAATGGTTTAATATGCGGGGAAACACATGGCAGTTAAAAGGGTTGTTCAACCTGCTTCCAACCTAACGGTATTACAGATTTGCCAGCGAAGAATTTTGCTAGGACACACACCGACCGGGTTGTTATATCTCCCGTATATGGTGTAGCGAGGAGGACGAAATCATCGGAGACCGATGAACATTGAAGAAGGAAGGTATAAAGACAGGTGATGCGTAGTGGTCGAGATGAGATCATTGTCTGGTAAATTTCCTTTCTCTTTCTAAGGTTGCCTCGGCACGCGTCTGTCTCCGAAGTGTGCCTTTGTGTTAATTTGGTCCCTCAGACACGCAATCTTCACTTTTGTCTCTTCGACTCGCACGTGCACCTATATAGTAGCTTATAAATACAAATAGTGACGGTTAAGAAAACGGTACCTGGACAATTTCTATAGTCGGTGATTTTTCTTGTCTGTGGAAAGGCATCGGCTGTTTATAATCTAATATTCTAAATAAGAGTAATTATCATAGCAGGTGCCGGAGTGAGGTAATAGTGTTAATTAAAGGTTCCGTTCCTATCGTAGAGATTAATACATACTATATGTGTATATACAGAACGAATATTTATTGACAACATTTGTCTTCGAAAAATATACTCCGACGATGGAATTTATATATTTTCGAAAGCAAAACCCCCAAAATACAGTAAATGCGATTGTGAAATTTGTATGAACGTCATTTATTTAATCAGGCTCATTATCTATGCTAATTTGCTATCAGCTGCTTTTATTTGATAGCATTCACAATTATTAGCGCCTTTAATCTTGGACTCTACAAAATAGTAGTAAATTTACCCTACTGATT
>RXPK01000048.1:475205-810158 GCA_004143645.1 Protaetia brevitarsis
TGTGTAAATCGGTCAGCTATCAAATTGTTATCTAAATGCTCCCATGGATACGACTTTCGTTATCTCTAGCTTCCCAAGGACATGTTATATATAATACTTATATAAAATCAATGGCCACGGAGTAAGGGAAAACCCATGGCAAAAACCTTTACTCTGGTGAGGATCTGGGAAAGAGGTCCCAGACCTTATTACTGATAGCGCCAAATCATTATTAGCCTTTTTTGAGTGCTGAAAAGAAGCAACCTCCGCGGTTCCTTAAATTCCGACAGCCTTGACGTCGTCACGTATCTGCTCCCTTTTTCATACTATTGGAAGTTGAAACAGGAAAAAAAGTAATGACTTAAAAACAAACAAAACAACAGCAGTACATATTCTAATACTTAACAATAACTTAATCCTAATCTAAATTAAAATAAATATTTATATTTTAAATATTTGTTGTTTAACACTAATTCCGACCACTAAAGAGCATTCATAAACACGTGCCACCCTACTAACTATCTAAATATCATACCGTAACCTTATTCTAATTCTTTCCCCCCTTCTCATTACCGATTATACTTACGTGAATCCTAGTCCAAAACAGTTTTATATCCCCCTCGCGCAACATAATCCCAAGTATTTAACAACAAATTAGTCGAATTGTTTAAATTCTCTAACGCCTCTAATACAGATAAGCTATCTGTTATAATTCTAACGTCCAGTATAAATTCCCATTCACGCCTAACATAAACTACTGCCTGATTTATTGCAACTAATTCTACCTGAAAACTAGTGCAATGATCCCCTAATTTAAACTTTTGATTATGTATTTCAATACCTCTATTATAAACAAGCAAACGCCGCCACTGTACCACTCCCACTCTTCCACGCATTCGTAAAAATGTCTAAACCCTCTCGAAAAGTGCCTATAAATTTATTATAACTAATACATTTTAATTCCGCGAGATGAATTCGCCTTTCTAAATCGCCCGTTCTAATCTAATTCCCGCTGCCGTAATCAAACGCTCAAACCCTATTTTATTCTCGTCCCTACGTAATTTGAGTTCCCTCAAACGTAAATCTACTGGTAAAATACCCGAAATAACGCACACCGCTTCTGCCGAAATAGATGAATACGCGTTCGCGGTCCTTACCGTTAACAATCTTTGCGCCCCGATTAATTTTTTTGTTTCTTTAATTTTACACACGTCTGCCCATATCGCCCCGCGTACAACATTGCCGGTTCAATAGCGCCCCTGTAAATAGTACCCGCTGCGTTACCGTTTAAACCTCACGTAACCCTAACCGATTACGTGGGGTTTAAACGGTATGCCTATGCCGTATATAGTGGAAGATAAATTGCGTTTAGTAGGATTCAAACTTTTTCTTTAAAGGTACTTTTCTACACTTGACTTTTTCCATTATTGCAATTTTAGAAAAATATAAAATAACATAAATAACAAAAAAGATCCGCATGTTGCATACGTTTTGATACAGGTACTATTTACACTATTCATATTAATAATAATTGCTATGCACCATGTGTGAGATATAAGCTTGATCAAATGATACACGATCCCCAAGCAATAGGGATTTTTGGGCGTGGGATTGATAGAGAAAACATGCTTTTTGTTTTTTTTCATATCGATTTCCGTAACTGCAGTTGTATCATATCCTCCATTGTTCTATTTAGAGTGCTACATATGTTATTCCGTAGGGGTCGTACGCCATCGGTTGACCATATTTGGATTTCGCACACGGTATATAATGGCCCTAATTATACCGAAACATGTGAAAGTTTTATATAACAGTAACTCGCAGTAGAGTTAGAAATAGGTATGTTTATTATTTAAGGTAAAGTCAGGTAAGTGTGTAGTTTGGCTAAATTTATTTTTAAAGTTAAAATATGGATGTCCTCTGTTATATTACTAATGTACTAAACTTCATACTAGTTTTACAAATAAAAATTCACATCCTCCTAACGTGTAATAACTTAGATATCTTGTAAATTTATCTTACCTTATTAAAAAGGTATCACTATAGTATTACACTCTTGGCCGAACTAAAGGATAATGCTAAAAATATATAAAATGCGGAACGATTACACACTTGCCCCATTTTGCTGGGTAAGTGTGTAGTATTGACAGTGTTTAAAATTTCTTCTTTTTCTAGTAAACCGTTGATAATTATAAAAGGCGTATCTATTGAAGGCTTACAATTGGGCAAATATTACGTACTTCTAAGTGTAAAATTCATCAAAATGTTTTATTATGTGAACAGTGTTACATTTTCTTCACACTATCTTTCTTCACTACACACTTACCTGACTTTACCTTATTAATTTATTTTTTGAAAATATACATTTATGATATTTTTAATTCGTCTTTTTTTTATGAATTCCAATTCTGAACATGTCCTGGTGATATTATACAAAAAATAAGTTAAAACAGCAATTGAGCACTAAGTTAATTTTATATTATTAGTCCAGTAAGGGGGTACATTTAACTTCGGAGTAAATCAGGTATTTTTTTATCTTGTATACAGATGTCACTAGAAAAAAATCTTTTCAGTATTGATTTCTCAAAAATTTTATTCTTCATGAAAGTTTTTACTTGTTCTAAAGCCTACAAATAATATTAGACTTTGAAAATAAATGTATTAATAATGGGTGAAACAGTAGCTTTTTGTAATTTTCTAATCATATTGTTGGGTATGAATAATTAAATTCCACTTATATTCTGTCTTTAATGTGATGTATGTTACATATGTTAGATAAACGTGAATTACATGACGGTTAGAAGTTGACTCTCTCAGTTTTGGCGGTAAGAAGATGACTCTACGTGAGTATGCAACCAAACGTGCATAAGTGAATTGAGGAATAACTACAAACATGCCGCCCGCCTTGGAATCTCAAAACTTGAGTTTCAACAAAAATACAAAAAGAAAATAACAGATATACAGAGTAAAGAAGTACATGAATTTTAACAAATTAAATAAATATAACTTGCACAACTTAGTGTCTCTAATTTGCCCTTCGCTTCTACTACTTGCTCACTAGGCGTTAGTTAAATCATCTGGGTTTTCAATCGGTAGTAAACCCAATTTTCGAACTGGACGTTTGACCTCACCGTTCATGCACTTTATTGTCACTACACGTACGATGCCGTCGTCACCTGGGTGCGTCCTGGTTATTCGTCCTAATTCCAGTGTGCTGGAGGGATGTTTCTTCTTAATTAGAACCATTTGTCCTACTTTAAGACTGCTGCCATCTTGTTTCCATTTACTCTTCACATTTAGTTCAGATGCATATTCTTTATACCATTTATCCCAGAAGTGTCTCGTCATTAATTGCAAATGTTGAAATCGGTTTGTTTAGGTATTGGTATTTTAGAGTAATCAGGGTCAGGAAGTAATGAAAAGGATCTGCCTATAAGAAATGTGCAGGTGTTAGTACGTCATATTCATTAGGATTATCTGTTATTGGTGTAAGCGTCTTGAATTTAAAATGCTTCTTTTGAGTCAATAAAGTTGAAAATTCTTCGAACGTTAATGGTGTCTGCGCTAGTACTCTTTTTAAGTGGTGTTTCGTGCTCTTTACTCCAGCTTCCCATAGTCCACCAAAGTTTGGACTGTGAGGAGGGATAAATTTCCAGTTGATGGTTTCATTGCTAATAGAGTTGGCTATTGTCTGATTGTTTTTAATTAGAAACTCCCCTAAACTGTTTAATTCATTTCTGGCTCCTACGAAATTCGTTGCGTTATCACTGAAAATGCAAGCTGGTGCTCTCTCGAGCGATAAATCTGCGCAATGTTGCCAGGAATGCGCTTGTTGATAGTTCTGCAACGATTCTAAGTGTATAGCCTTAGTACTTAGACATATGAATAAACAGATATATGCCTTAGATACTTTAGCTCCTCTGCCTTTATGATTTTTTATCAAGAACGGTTCTGCATAGTCGACTCCGACTGTATAAAATGGGTAAGTATTTAGTGCTAATCTTTCTTCAGGTAAGTTTCCCATTATTGGATTAGGAGATTTTGCTTTATATCTACAACATTTAATACATTTGTTTACTATTTGTTTTGTCGAATTCTTTCCATTAATTGGCCAACAATTTTCACGAATTGTTGTTAATAGTAGTTTTGGTCCACAATGTAATAATTTCTCATGTTCATGTGTTAGAATAAGGTTGCTTGATGAGCTTTAGGTAACAAAATCGGATGTTTTTTATTATAAGAAAATTTGGATAATTTTAATCTGCCACCTACTCTTAATAATTCTTCTGAATCTAAAAATGGGGTTAAACTTAATATGCTACTCTTGCTATTAATTTGTTTGCCTTGATTTAAATGTGCTATTTCTCTGTGAAAACATTCTTTCTGAGATAATTTTTAATAGTTGTACCATAGCATTATTTAATTCTTGAGCTGTGAGTGGTCCAAACGTTCTTTGGCTCGGTGATGAAAGACAATTACGCTTAAATCTAAGACATAATGCAATGATTCTTTTTAATTTTGTTAAAGATGAATATTTTTCTAGTAAATTGAAATCATTGGTTATTAAAAGCGTTTGAGTTACCTTTTGTTCTTGCACTTCGAGGAGATTTTCATTACCTTTGGGTTGAGATTCAGTTGCAAACTGGATGTCGTCATATGATAACCAAGTGGGTCCATTCCACCATTGTTTTAATGAAGGCAATTGGTCTGGCAGAATTCCTCTCGTTATGATATCTGCAGAGTTGTCAGCAGATTCGACGTAATACCAATTCTCCGGTTTTGTTAATTCTTGCACGGTTGACACGCGGTTGGCTACATAGGTTTTCCATCTATGCGGAGGTGATTTAATCCAATGAAGTGTTATTTGAGAGTCACACCAATAATATTCTTTGCTGATTGGGAGTTGTAAGATACCTTTAAATTTATTTGCTAGCTCTGCTGATACTACTGCTGCGCATAATTCTAGCCGTGGTAAGGTGACGCTTTTCATTGGTGCTACGCGTGTTTTTGCAGCTAACAAACGTACTCGTACGTGATGATTTCGATCAAGTGTTTTTAAATATATGCATGCCCCATACCCCTTTTCAGAGGCATCACTGAATGCATGTAACTCGATTGTGATTGGGTCGTTTACTATAACATGTCTTGGAATTTTAATAAAATTTATATGTTTCAGTTTGTCGTTATACTTTAGCCATTTTGTTTGTATGTCTAAAGAAATGGACTCATCCAGTCATAATCGTGTTGCCATAATTCCTTCAAGATGATTTACCAATTATCGTTGTGGTGCCAAATAATCCTAAAGGTCGAATAGTTGGGCAGTAGTGGCTAAAATCGTTCTTTTAGTCACTCTTGTGTCGTTTTCATATTCCTTTATGCTGTAACAAAATTCATCGGTTGTTGGATTCCAACCAATCCCCAAAGTTTTCTTTAATTTTCCATCAATTGAAGTAGTGTTGTCGTTTGTTTCACGAAGGTCCTGTACATTGCTGTTCCATTTTCTCAAATGAAAACCAGCTGTTTTAAGAATGTCGTCAATGTTGTATTTTAATTGTAGTGCTTCTTCTGTTGTATTTGCTCCTGTCAACAAATCATCAACATAAAAGTCGTGTTTGATGACTTCGGATTCTCTTGGATGGGTATTTTCTTGATCTAATCCTAGTTGATACAGTGAACGAATAGCCAAATAGGGTGCTGCTGTCGTTCCATATGTGACGGTGTTCAACTTGAAAAACCTTTGCTCTGCTATTTGTTTTGAATCACCTAAATCGTTAACATTATTCTTTAGTGGTATTCTCACTACAAACTTCCCATCCTTATTTCGTGTGGTGGTTTCTTTAAAGTATGTTTCGACATGATTTTCTTCACAAGTTAGATTTCGTTTTTTCGATGTCAATTCGTCTGTTTGCCAAAATCTTTCTACACTGTCATTTAAGTCATTTAATGCTAGTAAAGATTGTGTATTTTGTTCTGGTACCTTTTTCTTTCTTAGATCGCCTGCTATGATCCAGCCTAATCTTGTTTTTTAGTGTCGGGCAATTTTTCTCTCGAATCTGACCCACGCATAACAGTTGCCAGAAAATGCTAGCGCCTAAAAGTAAATCGATCTTTCTTGATTCATAAAGAGAGGATCAGCAAGTGTGATATCGATGGTAATCTTATTAAGTTTTTACTAAATGACCTTGCTGGTATGCTGTTCGTGATGCTTGGTAATACTAAACAGGTGATTTGAGTTTTGAAGTTATTGTAAGCGGATTGATAGTAATTTGAACTTTATATTTGATAGAGGTTACACCATTACTTATTCCAGTGACATTCATGTCGATTGGTTGCTTTTCTAAGTTTAGAAATCTGCACATTGATTTGTAATAAAATTGGATTGTGATGCTGAGTCTAGCAAGGCTCTTAGTTCTTTGTATGTTCCTTGATTGTTTTGTACGTGTACAAGAGCTGTTGATAGCAAGGTTGAACATTCGTTGCTGTAATTTACTGATGAGCATGTAACAATAGGTGTAATCAACATTTTCCCGCTTAGTTTTCTTCCTTAACGGTTTCTTTGTGGCAACAATGATGATGTTTTTTATGACATTTTTTGCATGTTGATTTAGATAAACAATTTGAATGAAATGTCCCTTTCTTAGACAGTTAATGCAAAGTTTTAAGTTCCCTGGCCTTTTCATTTCGATGAATATCGTTTAGCTTAAACAGAAATTCTTGGCAGATATGAATACTGTTTTCTTTCTCGCAAAATGAACAAGTATTATTTAATGTAGTGAATGTTTTTAATGGCTTAGAGTTAGATTGTTTGCGTATCTACCTCTACCTTTCTTCTTGAAATTGTTCTAGCGTATTTTGACGATTGTTTAAAATTTTAGAAATTCTGATAAAGTTGGCATTTTTTCGCAGCTATCTGCATCTGAACTCAATTTAAGTTCCCATTCCTTGTTTGTTGTAAAATCTAATTTACTTGCTATGATAGGTACAATTAAGGCATTCCATTCATCTGTAGGTTGACCTAGTGCTTTCAAACACTGTATGTGATTTTCGGTTTGATTTATCAAACTGTCTTAAACTTGAATGTGATTCTTTGGTAATTTGGCAATATCTAATAGATTTTGTATGTGATCAGTTATTATGCGTCTTTTGTTATTGTATCTTTTTTGTAAAGCGTTCCATGCTATTGTTAATTTTGTGATGTTGTGTCGTATGATCTAATAAGGTCTGCAGGCTCATTTTTTTAAACTGGATTTTAGATATGATAATTTTTGAACGTCTGACAGACTGTGATTTGAGTGTATTAAGGCAGTAAATGCATCATAAAATTCGCGCCATAACGTAAAAGTTCCATCAAATGTTGGCAATGTAATGGTCGGAAGTTTGACATGCATGTGTGAGTCGTGTGTTTGGTTAGAATTCGGATAAGTTTATCAGGTTGGTTGTCGACACTAGATTCTGTGTCTTTCACAGTAGGATTTAATATATTATTGGCTATTCCTAATATTTCAAAATAAACATTTGAGAATGATTCTCTTTCGGCAACCTCCTGAGACATCTCCTGTCCCAATTCTAACGCAATCAATTCAATTTCACCCTGTAATTGTTTCGAAGAGTTCATATAACGGGTTCCACTTTTTCTTTTCTTAATTTTTATGTTTTGTTTATCTTTTTCATTAATATTACTAGTTTCAACATTGTCTATGAATTTTTGAAACAAGGTTAGTTGTGATTTTAACGTTCCTCTTTTATGCTTTAACATTTTTAGCTTTTGTACTTCGTCTGTCATTTTGAGATTGATTAATGTATTTAAAAAAGGAGTTAAAGGAAATGTTTTGGTACTTATCTTGTGTTTGTAGGTTATGTGTCGTGATGAATTAGTTGCAAAAATGAGTTACTTCTTCTTCTTTCTTGTGATTTCATTTATCCGCTTCGCAAGACATATGTTGGGTATGAATAATTAAATTCCACTTATATTCTGTCTTTAATGTGATGTATGTTACATATGTTAGATAAACGTGAATTACATGACGGTTAGAAGTTGACTCTCTCAGTTTTGGCGGTAAGAAGATGACTCTACGTGAGTATGCAACCAAACGTGCATAAGCGAATTGAGGAATAACTACAAACACATATTTTTTTTTTTTTTAATTTCATAATGTACTTATATCTAGTTATTCTATTTGCATTGACCATTGTATTGTTGTGTTATCTCAACATATGATACAGGATTAAGCAAATGTGTGGGAACACTTATTTTCTGCAAATCTTGCGAGAAAACGGGACAAGTATGTGAAAAAGCACAAGCGAAGAAAATATCGATTTTGTAAAACTCAAAAAAAAAAGTTTGTAAGTACCTTGTGAGTAGTAATTTGACGTAAACTACTTTGGAATTGTGAACTTTGTTACAGTTTAACAAAATTCGCAATTCCTCTATATCTGATTGATCAGAAAACATTTCTATATATGTTTCTTCTGTCATTTCATTTTTCAATGCAGCACACATGCTGCCATTACGCAATTTATAATAAACCTGAGATCAAAATTATTGTGTTATCTATTGATCTTTATTTATTATCTTAAATACATACACTATTTGTATACACTTGTGTTTGCGGTACCTTCGGTTACCATGCTTGTCCTGCCAATTCTCAAAAATATATCCCAATGCTACCCCCCCCCCCCCTCCCTCCCCTCTTACATATCTATTTCTTCTATTTCTCGGGTTTCTTGTGGCCTCTTCTGTGGTCTTCATCTCCTTCCCTTTGACACTGGTCGGTTCTTCTTGTGTGGTAACTGGTAATTGATGTCTTTCCGGTAACGGCTGCAAAAAAAACTCTCGTGTCTTCTAACCGTCTGTTGCTCAGTCTCCACCCAGTACGACCTTGGGCAAGTGGCGGGTTCCTTTACTGCCCCTCTCTTCATATCCTTGATCCATACTTTTCTTCCTCTCTCCAACTCCATATTTTCTTATTTTTATTTCCTCATGGTCTGGTATTTTTGGTTAGTTTATTTTTTTTTTCAATTTTCATTTTTTTCTGGATAATCTATCTCTCAGGCGTTTCTTTCCAAATAACGTTACGATGGCGATGCCCCGCAAGTTAATGGTGTGTTCTGTAGTGTTAACAAAGCAAGGTAGGGATCTTCATTTTTACGTCAGATGTTCTTGATCAATTTCACAGCGCTTTCTGCTTGTCCATTCGATTGTTGGTATTCAGGACTGCTGCTATGCCATTTACACCCATATTCTTTTGCAAATTGCCTAAATTCTGCACTGTAAAATTGTTTTCCACAATCTGTTCTCACGGTGTTTGGTATTCCGTGATGCGCGAAAATATCTTTGAAAAATTCAATAACCTTCTTACTTGTTATATTTTTAAATTTCCTAACTTCAGGGTATTTCGAATAATAGTCTTGTATCACTAAATAGTTTTTATTGTTATAATTATGTAATATCTGCGCCTATTATCTCCCATGGCCTATTCGGACTGTAGGGATCATTGATTCGATTACCGGCTGTTGATGTTTAATACATATTTCGCATCTTTTACCATGTCATCTATATCCTCTTCCTATTCCTGGCTACCAAATTGTACAATCTGCTCGGGCACGACATCTTGTGATTCCAAAATGACCCTCATGGATTATTTGGAGGCAATGTTTTCTTAATGTTTAAGATCCTATCCAAGTAGTGTAAGATATCGTCCTGAATTTTTAAATCGCCCTTATATTTCCAACATGTAGTCACTAAAGTATTTATTCTATGTTTTTCTGGCCAAGATGCATTGATATAATGCTTAACTAATTTTAATCCCCCATCTTTCATTTGTTTCCTTCGAATTTCCTCTTCTGTTACATAATTCAGAGCTGACTTGATATGCAGAATCGCCTAGTAAGCAAAATTTTCCATAAAATAATCTATCATAATTATCATTAGTAATCTTATTAAACTTATTTCCTGAGCATTTTTGCATCGTGTATGGACCCGGTTCACCTACCATAACATCGATAAATACCATATGAACATTGACAGTGCCTTGGAGCAGGATAGTAGGATAACCTTTTCTGTTAATGTGATCATTTCCAAAATTTTTTTGGTCTTATTTCAATGTGGGCGAACCATGCTATGGCTCTTCAATAATATTTTTTAAACCTTGTTTTTTTTTTTTTGCAAATAAAATTGCATTTTGCCTAGCTTCTGCTTGTGTAGGCCATTTGATATATTGCTCACTATGCTGACTATATGCTGAAGAACACTTTTTACAGACTTATTAAGCACAACTTAGTGCACTCCAAACCTATCAGAAATTTGTCGAAAGCATTCCATTGTTGGCTAAATACCAAACTGTCATTAAAACGGATTTTTCTGCTGCAAGTTGTGGTTGTCCTGCCGTATAATGTGTCATTGTTGAGTTGTATGAATCTAAAATTAAACCACATTTAGATATAGTATATTTACTTGCTGTGCTCATTTTTTTGCCTATGATTTCTTGAATGGATGACCTCTTCGTGCGAAAGTGTTCTTTAAATTCTACATCTGTATATTTGCTAATTATTTCATGATAATTTATAATTCTTGTTCTCGATATTCTGTGTGTATCTTCGTCGTCTTCACTAGAGGTTTCTAATGCATCAAGGGGTTTCATTAACTCATTCTACAAACTGCAAGTTATTTGTCTAACGTATATTACCAAAACAATTTTATTACCTGTGCAAATTCTACAATCTCATTCATTTGTTCTACCATGATTAGGACTGTATTTTAAATATTTTTATACCTTAACCCGCCTTAACCTCACTTTTGCGTCTGCGTTATATCAGTACATGATGAGTACCACGCGCACGCATAAACAAATCCCGTTCTTCTTTTGTGCGTTCTTTTCGCAATACTAGTTGCTGAACATGATCGTGATAAACATTCAATCACATTTTGAAAATCATGATTCAGAAATTTACAAATAGAAAGCAGCTATTCTTTTTTTCGAAAAGTTTTTCATAAGGCGCTGAATGTATAATACCATTTAAAGTATTGCTGTCGCCATCTCCAATATAATGGGTATACTTTGTTCCGTGTAATTGTTTGGAGCGTTTGAACACTTGAACAACGGAATCGACCTCCATTTCTTCTGAAGAGCCCTCGTAATTGCTTGGCATGCTTCTTTTGTTCTTCGTGCCACTCGCATTCAGCCGTGCCAGAATCTGCAGGTTTTGCAATATTTTGATTTCATCTCTATATCAGTTACTTTACCGGTAAAGCAACCAATTAAGGATATTATGCCGTAAAGCAAGTATGGGCAACCTTTGACATGTTCTGGGCCAAACTTTAGTGTGCAAATACGTTCGCGAGCCGCGTTTAAAAGTAGTGCATTTTAAAGTAGTGTTTTAACGTAGTGTTCATAATTTTTAGCGATAGATATCAGACATGAAATAATACGACAATGTTATTATAATGCAATTTATTAAAATAAGAAAATGAAATGAAAAAAGTAGGTACAACATTATAATGAAATCGTGAAATTTGGAATTATTACAAACTACGAAAGTTAAATAACGACAACAAAATCAATGAGAACCTTGAGCTTGAATTTGGGAAATTAATCCATCGATGTTTGGATGAATTCCACTGCTACAAAGACGTAAAGAATTTTCCAAATTATCGTCAGTCAGCCTTGTACGTTGTTTTGATTTATTAACTTTCATCATTGAAAAAAAAAACTGTTCGCATTTATAACTACTGCCAAACGCACAAATCAATCTTCTTGCGAATTTTCTAAGCTCCGGAAAATGGTCTTCTTCGAGGTATTTTTTGTAGAAATCGCACAACTCCACGTCTTCAAATTTAGATTTTAGGAGTGAGTTTTCTTGAAGCTCAATCAACTCCATTTGCAAGTGTATTGTAGCATTTTGTACATTACTTTTTGTTGGAGTAGCTAATAAATTGAAACTGTCTTCCATGTTTTTAAAATCGTTAAATCTGTTCGAAAATTGCTCCGACAGTAACTTGAGTTCTTCAGCATATTGAGCATAAGCAGTATTTTCATACGCAGAGAGCGTGGTGAAATGGTAACTGTTACCAGACAGCAACTGTGCCTCCCACAAACGGATTTTGTTTTGAAACGCTTTCAAATGGCTGTACAAATCATTTACTCACTGTCCTTGTTTTCGAAGTTTCAAATTTAAATCATTCAAATGGCCTGTAAGGTCGACCAGAAATGCTAAGTCACATATCCATTTTGGGTCACTCAATTCAGATAGTGGTTTATCTTTTATTTGCATAAAATCTGCTATCTCATTTCTAAGCTCGTAAAACCGTTTCAGCATTTTTCCTTTGCTTAACCATCTGACTTCACAATATGTTACGTCGTCATATTCGGCTGATATTTCATCCAAAAACGCCTTGAATTGACGATGGTTAAGCCCTCGGGATCGAATAAAATTGATGGTTTTTACTACCACATTCATAACATTCTGGAGTCGAATAGACTTAGAACACAAGTTCTGTTAGTGGATAATGCAACGAAGGACTATTAAATCATCTTTTTGCACATTTAATTCAGTTGCTTTTTCATACAAAATTCCGATGAAACCTTTACATAAGCCGACCATAGAAGGTGCACCATCTGTGCATACATCAACTAATTTTGACCATGGCAAACTAAAACTTGTGAATACCTTTTCAACTTTATTAAAAATGTCCTCTCCTGTAGTGGTTCCTTCTAGCGGCTTTAAAGCAAGCAATTCCTCAGTAACAGTGAACTCTTTATCAACACCTCGAATAAATATAGCCAGTCGAGCTGTGTCAGACAAATCGGTGCTCTCGTCTAACGCTATGTAAAATGATTCAAAACCAGCCATACGGTCAGTCAAAGTTGTTTTTATATCATTAGCCATCATTTCTATACGTCGGGCAACAGTTCGTCTTGACAAACTATTTTTTTCAAATTCATTTTTCTTTTCAGGACACAAAACACTGCAAACTTCTAACATACACTCCTTTATAAATTCTCCTTCGGCAAATGGTTTTAATGACTTTGCCAATTTGAACTACTATAAAACTAGCTTTCACAACATTATGAAGTTGTGTCTTTGTTTATGAACATTTGCTGCTGTTTTTCCAAATTTGCGGTAAGCTTCTTGATTTTGTCTTTTTTTATTTGTCCTGTCAGTGAGTGCAGCATCGGATGCTTAGTTGAATAATGCCTCTTTATATTGAATTCTTTCATCACTGAAATGGATTCATTACACAGCAAACAAATAGGGTTACCATTGTGCAAGATAAAAAGAATTTTCGGCCATTCTTCTTGAAATGGCGCACCGGTTGCAGGCGCGTTGTTGCCTCAAATATGCGAAAACGGGAGGAAACCTTCGCCTGAAACTGTGATCACTTCGGTCTGTCCTTTTTCGAGTGATATCGCTTTCTCTTCTGCAGCTGCCTTTTGCATGCTCGTAGTACGCACGGCTTTCGTTGCTATAGCAACTGCTCCAACAAGCTTGTCATAAAAAGAATGATATATTGGCCGCGCTAATTCCAATGAACGCACAAAACTTTTTTATACCATGTAAACCTACACTTAATAATCGCAACGCGAGGATAACTCTGCGATTAATTTCATACCCATTCTTTACATAAGGGCAAGTAGGTATTCCAGTTTTTTCGCAGTTCTTGCAAGAAATCACGATTTTCAAACTCAAACCGCGTGGGGCCGTATTGGTTCGAGGCGGAAGCAGATGTAGAAGGCGTGAGTGCATCGGCAAAGAAACTGGGAATCTCAAGTAATTCGTGTGATGTTGATATTAACGCCAAATTTGGCTACTGATAAATTTCGTATCTATTATGAACGTCATTGCTCAAGTGCTTGTTTGCAAAAAGTGCGGCGGAGATGTAAATGTAAATGTTTCATGTAAATGTAGATGGATGTCGAATAATCTGAGTACTGTGCTCGAGTGTCTTGTGAATTGTTGGAGTCATTTCAAACCAAGCATATAGATTTACTAAGGGGGTTTAAGTTTCGACAGTAACTTTTCAAACTTTTCCAAATCGATTTCATATCGATGGTATTTTGCCAAAAGGGCGATTGCACCATATCGTTGTTTTGAGAAAATTGGGGATAACTGTTTTGGCAATATGCAGCCGCCCAAATTGAAAAAAAAAATGTAGTCACACCTTTCAGATTAATAATAAAATGAATAATCAATTAAAAAATATAAAATTAGACGTACTGTTAGTTTAAAATTTATACTTTTGTGGATATTCGTCCTTTTTTCCAGAATAGTTCTGGTGGAAGTGGTGTATTGGCCCCAAGTTCGCCCTTTTGTTTAAGTCTTATATACACTCGCCCATACGTCTAATCAAGCCTTGGTGAGAGCTTTTATTGTTTAATTACAATAAAATCATTATAATAGTTGCAAAATATTTCAATAAAAGTCGAATAAGAACGTTTTTTTTTTTTAAATATGAAAATACAAATGAAATTAAAATAACAAAAAACTACAAAGTATATTAACAAAAAATCAATAATTAGGCGCAGTCTTCGTCCTCTTCATCGGTCTCCAATAGCCGATCTTCCACGTTTGGTCTAAATGCCATAGAGAGGTACTCATGGTGATACTGCGAAGATACAGTTCCATTTGTGCACAACTTCCTCAATCCGTCATATTTTTTTGCCGCTATTGGAAGCTTTGTCTTATACACTCGGTGTGGTACGTTCATGTTTGTAGAGCCTCTTCTTGTTTTATTTGGTGACACACGCACTTTCAATGACGGGGAATTACCAGAAAATGCTGTCTTACAAATAAAATGATCTGGAATGTCTTTACTGAATAAAGCTCTTCTTATCATCCTAATTTTTACAATCGTGCCGCTTTTAGTTTTTAATATTTTGGGGAAATCTCGTTCAATAATGACTTGAGGTCTAAGAAATCTTTATGAGTCAATGTTAGGACATCATAAGTAAAGCAAGGTGCTTTGCGTTCCTAACGAAAAACGCACATACGGGTGTTGATAGAGAAGCACCCGATTGCCTGTATAAATCCTCTAGTTGTTTTGACCGAGTAAGAAAAACACACCCATATATAAAAACTACATGCACCCGTGAATTACGTGGAATATTTCAATGCACAGCCTGTGGCACAGCGATGACGCATATATACATAACTTGTTCGTTCGACACGAACTACAACGCAGCTGTGTTTTCGCAATATTCCACGCATTGGCCGCGTGTTAGATGTAGCTGTTTATTTATATTTCTGCAGCACTCAAATACCTCCGTTCAGGCTTTCATTGAAAAGTAACGAGATAAAATATATAGTTGTATTATTTATTTAAATAGAAAATCTTGACATTATTTTTATTCCTTATATTTTATTTAAAAAAAGATAATACAAGTAGGAATAAATATGTCGTTGACTGTTTAAAATAAAAAAACAAAAAGCTAGGTAAGTCTTTAGCCACTCGGGCGTTAGAGGAAATGAGGCGGCGGACGAGCTGGCCAGGCCAGGTTCGTCAAGGGCATTCTTTGGAGCCGACCCCTCTTTCGGCACTACCAAATCGTAAATTAAAATATCCATCAATGAATGGACATATAATCAGTCCAGAGAGTGGTGGCAAAAATCACCGGCACAATAGCAGGCAAAAGAGTTCCTAAAGGAGCAGAGGCCTGAACTCACGAGAGATCTACTGAATAAAGACAGGAAGACTGTCAAAATGATTGTAGGTCTGTTGACTGGTCACTGAAGACTGAATAGGCATATGTACAACATAGGCCTGGCAGATGATGCAACCTTCAGATACTGCCAAGAGGTGGAAGGAAAACACCAGTTCATGTGCTGTACCAATGTGAAGGCCTGGCGAGGACAAAGTTTCTAGTAATGGGGGAGGAGAACCCCACAGCTAGTAGCTACATAAAGAAGCCACTATCAAAGATGATAGGCCTAATTAAGAGGGCCAAATTAGAGAGCGTCCTCTAGGAAAAAAAGGGATCACAATAGATCTGACAAGGTCGCGGTGAAACAGGTCGATAGGCCACCCCAATCCTAATCTAATTTAATCTAGGTAAGTCTTGATCATTGCTTACATCAAAACATTATAGCTTTCCACAACAATACTTTTGAAAAAGATGGTTTTGTTTAATTCAGCGACACAAATTTAAATGATTATCAAAAAAAAAAATTATTAAGTCTTAATAAATCCAATCAAAGCGACTACCTCAAGATTTCTATCTAAAATATTGCTGCAGCTGGTGAAGAAACAAGGGACTAACTAAATTATGTTATTTTTATTTCTCATTGTAATTTAATAAGTTTTTAGAGTTTGTAACTGCAATCATTTCTAGATTTTCTTTTGTAAATGAAGTTCTTTTACATGTCAATACAGAATTGTACGTTGAAAATGGTCTTTCTACATCACAACTTGTAATTGGAGCGTAATTGAAGTACGGAATGATATAATGCTTTAATCGCAGCTCTAAATTAATATCTTTTTCGCAGAATTGTCTTAAAATGTGTAAGTCAGGATTTCTATTAAGTATCGACTCAATTTTTTTATTAAGGCGAATAGAAAATTCTCCTGGTGTAGTTTTTATTCATAAATAGTGAATCCAAAAGCATCAATGATGCCGATAATGCCAAATTTTGTTTTTCGAATTGTTTTATGGATATACTCAAATTTTTGAAGTGTGTGCTTATATATTGCAATTGTTCCTGCAAATGCGGAAGTTGGATAACCTGTTTACATTTTGAAATACTCTTGACATTATCATCTAAAGATACCAGTACGTCCTTTACTGAATCAAAATGTTTGGCGTAAAATGAACTTGCGTCTAACCATGTTCCCCATCTAGAAATTACTGGCGTCGGTGGTAAAGGTACAGTTGGGTACTTTTCTTTGTATAAAGTCACTCATGACGGAGATTTCAGGATTTTTTTTTTGTATAAACTACGTCATCGAATTCTTCTCGAACAAATTCGCAAATTCTATGTAAAGCATGCGTAATACATGTGACATGATACATATTTTTAAGTAGTTTGCCTGCTTTTAGCATGTATGCTGTAGCATCACTTACAAAGAGCAGAACATTACTTATGTGAGTGTAATTATTATCAAATGTCTGACCTACAGACGCAATAATTGTACTCGCTACGGTATCCGCATTAACACGTGGAATAATTTTAGTTGCAATAAGATGTGGTTTTTGTACTTCAGATGGTTATAGGATACCAACAATAATATTTAGAACATATCGCCCCATCCTATCGGTTGTTTCATCTGCACTTATCCAAATATACTTATTCTCCAAATGACACTTTATACGATCTATTGTTTTTGTATACGTTTTTTTTTAATAATGTTTCCTTAAGGTGGATTCATCTGAAATATGATGGTGAGTATATTTTTCTAAAAAGTTTTTTTAAAACTGGAGACCGTAAAGTATACAGAGGTATATTTGCAGATACAAAAGCTTCACATAAGTCGTCATTGAAATTACTAATGTCTCCCTGTTTTTCTTTACGTTGCCTTGCATCGATATGTCGTTGAATTACCGAAGGTCGGGATACAAAATAATACTTTTCTTACAAACCCTACAGAATACTTCCTTGTTATTTACAATTGAGAATGTATCTTCAAATCCAAGTAACCATTTCTCTAAAGGTGCGACTTGCATATTCGAAGAACTCGCCATTGTAAAAATAAAAACAAACGGAAACGATGTAAAAAAGTAAAGGAAGCCCTATAACCTAAATATAATAATAATAATAAGATAATATAAAAATAAATAAAACAACTTTTTCTATAAACAAATATGAATTCTAAACACGAACTAAAAGCAAGGAATATGTAAACATATATAGAGATATTTAATTAGATTTCTTTTTTCTTTGGTTGTAGCGGCTTAATATAAGACTTAAGTAAAATGAAACTTTCTTTTTTACGTTTCGACAAATATATTTGTCTTAATCATCAATAATCTGCAAAGAATTTATTACATTAAGAAGAGGCTAATAACGAAAATGTATATAATACGGTTACAACTGGTTTTAAAGTTACGTGTCTTACATTCAATGTCATAATAAAAAATAGGTCGAAAATTGATACGTTAAATTTTGAAGATTAGTAATTACAAATTTAAAGAAAACTCCTTTGCATTCAAAGACTTTGTGGACACAACATTGATAACTCCGAAAAACTAATTTCCCTAGACGTAGTTTCTATGTACACAAATATTTCCGTAGAATTAGCCCTTGAAATAGTAGAAAAGCACTGGGATATTTTGCAGGATTTTACCGAATTACCGCTAAATAGCTTCTTAGAAGCGCTAAAACTTACTCTTTCTACAACCTATTTCCAATTTGAAAATACCTTTTATAAACAAAATGATGGTTGCGCGATGGGCTCACCGATATCAAGCGTCATTGCACAAATAGTATTAGAAGATTTAGAAACAAACATCATAAACGGTCTCAATTTCAAACCAAATTTCTTTAAACGGTACGTGAATGAATGTATTGCATGTATACCAGCGTTTCTTATGACTGTTGGCCTTTCTGATGGCCTAAAAATCACCTTGTTCTTATGGGCTCGTTCAATGGTAGCATGAACCGAATCTATGGGCATATATGGGTGATCAAGTAGCAAGAAATTGATGGAATTTTTTTTTCAAATTTATTAAGGATTTTAGGAACCAGTGTATAACAAAGAGCGTCTGATGGTGTTTGTTCTGTCCTGCACAAGTTCTTTAGTAGTGCTAATCTCATCTATGTGACACAAATATTTATACATAATCGTACAAATCTCATTAGCCTCTCTCTTCTCGGCACATTCACCCCACAGCTAACATGTTTCCTGAAACACTTTCGTAAAAGGTTAGATTATAAACCGCATACTTGCTGGTAAAACCCAATAAGAAATTATCCCCATTCGGGGTACTTAAGACCTTCTGCAAATCGAAACTTGTGCACAAAATTGTGCAATCCGTAACAGATTTTTTTTTAGGTCCATTAGCTGTCTGTCTAATGACAAAAATAAAAGCCTTGCAATAGAAAGACAAAATAGAAAAATACTTACAGCGACTGGTTCTATAGACACATTACTATTAATTGATGGTTTACCTATAATATCACGAGTCAATTCTAGCAGTCGTTCTGTTCTATTCGACATAATTAACCACTTTTTCAAACGTATCGGATACGCAATGAACGAAACTAATTTTAGGTTATGCTGTCAAATTAAAAACAATGCAGGTTCGCCTTTTTGACGTTTTAACGTTGTTAATTCATATGTTATACTTCTGACCAAAATCGTGGAAATTTGAATTGAGGCTAAAGGAAGAGCACCTTAACGGTGATTTAGTCTTTTTGGCATATATGTTCACAATATGAATGTATTGAAGTGATGCCAATAAATTGATATTATTATTATTACATTCGCCCTTTTGGACGGATTATTCTGAACACATTCGCCCTAAGCAAAAATGTATTGCTTTTCTAGTAACACCTTATATTCCACCACACATTCGTCCTTTTGCTAACATCATCTTACAGTAAGTACTTATTTTTTGGTGCATAAAACTCAAATCGGAAAACTTGGCGCGTTCGCCCTTTTGGCAAAATACCATCGATATTCCGAGGAGAGAGGTTGTAAGATGAATTTTCAGAAAACCTGCTGGCAGCATTCCCATCATTAATGTTGTCGGATGCTTGTTTTGGTTGACCTACATTAAGACCTAGTTTCATTTTGAATTCCCTTTGAACTTTAGACTTCTTGAATTCTTTGGATAGCTTGGCTTCTGCCGTTGTTAATCTTTTCTTTTTAACTTCTATTCTGTACGACAGATTCAGAAAAAAATCAAGACTGCGGATCTACGCATGCAATGTAGATAAGCCGAAACTGTAATTTTCGACTATATCAGGAGGAAGCGGGAGGTTACCTTTCGAATGCTTAGGAGTAGCTTGACAAATGAAGCAGGTTTGGGGGAACTTAGTATTTGTTAAAGCCTTAGCCACTTTATCATCGACCATAGTTAAAGCCAATTGGTGTTTTCATCGATAACAACTGTGGTCGGTAATAGAGCACGAATCTATGCTTTAATAAGATCGGTCTCTAAAAGGATATTCGTTGTCGTTTTTTTTTTCGAAAGTAAACTTTATAGGGCGACAAAATTTGGTGGATCCTCGAGCGCTATTTTGCCAAGCGTAGTACTTAGTATTAGTCGAATAAAGATTGACGGGCACAAACGAAAACATCAATAAGTATTCGTCGTTCATAGTAGAATCAGAAAACTTTTGCTTGTATCTACTCTGTCCCACACTTCCGTCACAACCCCATTTGCTAAATAAAGTAAAGTCCATCTCCCCTACATTTACTCTACAGATAATTGCGAAGTTCTTGTATCCATGTCCATAATTCATATCTGATTCATATATTGAGAAAGAAATACAACTATTCATAAATTGCGGTTAGGAAAATAAATGATTCGATTCGAGTTAAGAATTTTTAAAAACAAAAGTTTTTATTAACGCAAATTTACAAAAACAAACAAACTATTCTGTGTCTACAATACGACTGACTTAACTATATGTAAAATAAAACAAGTTGGTATTCTTCTTATCAGCTGCACGTGACGATTCGCATTGTTCCCATGGTCATCTTTCAGTACGGCCACAGTACGGCTCATGTTACTCCTTCCCGCTTAGAAAGGATCTTGGCGGCTAACGTCGGAAAGAGCCGTTGAATTCCTGGATGCTTTCCTAAATCTTTTATACACTAATACTTTACAATATTTGAAACTTATTATAAACATTATTACAATTACAATACCAATAACAAAGTAATTTATTTTTAAGTTATTATTGACAATCTTTTTCTAGATGTGCAATTTCAAATTCTTAATATCATCATTTATCTTATTATAGTTATTTACGTTAATTTTATTTAAATGAATTGAATTCCTTTCTTTTACATCATAAATATTTGCATCTATATTTGGTAAATTAAATATTTCACCTTTAATAAATTCTTTTTGAAAATAGAATCTTTCACTGTTTTTTTGAATCATACAGTTTGGTTTTAATTTTAATAATACATTGCCAACTATTTCCAAGATACCTATTTCACTACAATTATAAGATAGCTTAATTTTGTTAGGTATATAAATCAATAATTCTGCTTGTCCAATTTGCTGTACTAATGTATCTTTTAAATATACACTTATTTTTTTCACATGTATCACTATTCTTCATTAGATTCAATAAACAGCTGTCGTCGTGAGGCAATAGTTCTTCTCCACATATGTAGACATCTTCTAATTTGGGACATAAATGTTCTCCAAAGCATAGGTACTATTTGCAGTTAACAAATACGGCTGGGCAATAGGAATAATTTGTTTGTTATAAGGAATAGCATAAATATGATAAAAGTTATATATGGATTCGAATAATATAGGAACAGATATTCTAAAGATAACTTCCTTACTACTGATGTAGTTTTGGATACTAAAATACATATAATAGTTAAATGTATTCTTAAAAACTAATAATTGATTAGGATTATATAGGGATTTTAATTGGTATTTGATCTCCCTTATTTCATCTGCGGTTAAAATAGATGGATGTACTTTATTCATGCTTGAAAATATAATAGCATCTGAATTTCTATTAATGTTTTAACATTATGTTAGTGTTTTGCATTATGAGTTCATTAGCGTCTTTTACCATTTCGAGAAATTCTATTTGTTCCAAAATTGTAGTCAATGAATTGATTCTTTTGCTAATAATCATTTGATTATCTTGTATTTCTTTAAACGTTTCCGTTAACCGGTTTGCGATCGATTTTAAGATCGACATACTACATTCCTGTTGTTTTCGTAGATTTTCTTGATTTGTATACCATTGTTCCAATGCGGCATCAATTCGATTCTTTTCTTCGTTATCCATTATTCCAAATAACCAATTGGCTGCGTTGCCGACAATATTCAATGGTGATCTTTTATTTCTTATAAATTCAGGAAATACAGTTTTAAGTTTATTTTTAACTTGATTGATACTACGAACGGTCTGTGCGATTAATGAATATATTGATTTTAATTGACCTTCGTTTAATTGCCGTGTAAGATTTAGATTTTTAGTATATCTATACCCTAATGTAGATACTGGGGGTTTGACTTTACTATTAAGTGTATCATTGACCTTTTTAATTTGTTCCATTAATATATTAACATTTTTAAATAAATTTTCAGCTTCGATTTTATATATGAAATCGTGACGCTTTTGTATTAATCTGGCTTCGCCTAATTTATATGGTAAAATGAAGTTGTTAATTTGCTTCACTTGTAGTTGGCTGGTTATTATTCTCAGCACCACTAATATTAGGAGTGTCCGTATTGGTTTCATGCTGCAACAAAGATTTCTTAATAAATTTTAATTTTTAAATTTTTTAAACAATTTTCTTCAATAGGGTATTGGACTTGACACAGCTGTTTATATGTTAAATTTAGGATGGCCTGCAATGACAAATTGGCTCTAGTTTCGTTAATAATAACGTCTGCTCCAGACACACAACAAGCTTTTTTGGTGTTTTGCACCTTATAATACGGAACATATCAATCGCGACCAACCATCAACGCATTTTTTCTTAACAAACAATACGATTCTTTAGTTAACTTACAGTCTACAAATATCGATAAAGCTTCCTCGGGGTATAGCGAGCGTACGTTATTAGAAATACTCGGCTTAGATATATCCAATTTTGAAGAAGACAGACGTTCCAACACTTCTTTTACTGCGTTGGCAGCGATTCGGTTTCCAGATGCATGAAGGGAGAGATGGGCGGCATATGTCAAGTGTTCTGCGTCAGTATTTACCAAATGACTTATTTTTCTTGTTTTGGGCTTTTCACTCGGGTCAGCAAAGCGCTTTTGAGAACGGCCTGCGCCCCGAGTTGTGGATTGTTCTATCGCTTTCGAAATAGTAAATTCAAAATCTTTACCTTCGAGCCATGTAGAAAATTTATTGCAAAAAAAAAGTCTTCTATTACACTTTTCCCACCCTTTCGTTTATTTTTTTCGAACAATCGTATAGAATTTTTTATAGATTTCAGGTCTATTATTTCTTTTTCATTTTTGTTCCATAGTTGCAACACATACCTCAAGAGGCTTTCGTTTTTATCTTTTCTTCCCAGTTTCATCCATTCTTCTAAAGATTACTTGGAACGGTGAGCACGAAACCTAGAATCGATTCAAAATTAATAAATATTTTACGTGAAATCGCAAAACTTCGCAAAAAAGACTAGGCGAAAATGAAAAATATATAGTTTGAAGATAATAATTGTAAGAAAATTGGCTTAAAAGCTCTTAGTCGTGAGCAAGTAATTCTCAATTGAATTTTAAAAATCTTGTGTACCATGATCATACATGGTACAATTAGGTCAAATATTAGTACTTACTCGTCTCCTTAACATCCGTAATAGTGGCAAACAATACTAATAACTACCCAATAAGAACATAAACGTTAAGAAAACGTTGTTCTTAACGGTAACCGAACGTTACGTAACGTTTATAAACAACGTTGAAACGACATCTATGTCTCGACAAAAAACGTTGACAAAAAGTTATTTATTAAGCGTTATTTCACGTCATATGCTAATGTTATTTTACGTTTAATTTTTAATAGAAAATATCGTTAAATAGAAACGTTTAGCACAAGGTGTATTTTAACGTTTAATAAACCACCTCTGTAAAACGTAAAAAGTACGTTTATAGTGCTACGTGACATTATCGTTCAAAACAAACGTTTATTGCTAACAAGGGAACACCGGCGGGTGTCCCCCTCCGATTTCGATGAAACTTAACAGATCGAAAGAGTATCTTAAAATAAGAGACACGTATTTTTTTTTATCGGCGTATCCGCACGATTTTGGGGTACAGCCCCCTCCAAAGTTTGGACGATTTTTCAATTTTTGCAAATATTTCCTAAATTATAACAGATATTAAATTTCTTCTTAACATATTTGGCAGCATATTGCATGGCCCTAAGGGTGGCGTCGTCCGTATTCGCAAAAAGTTAATAACGGGGGACGGGTACCCGTACCCCCATTTTTTTACATTTTTTCTTTTTCTTATTCATCAAAAGAAGGCCGATTTTACATAGAATACGATGATGTATAACAAGTTTAGAAAATTAATAATTGTAAAAATAGAAAAATAATAAAGCTTCAAAATTAATAAACTTGTCTATTGATATAAATCAAAATGAACTATAACAGAAATAAGTTTTTATCCTTAACATAATTTCCAGCATAATACATGGTCTCAAGGTAGGTATCTTCATAAAAAGCTAATAACGGGGGACGGGGTACCCCGTACCCCCCATTTTTTTTACATTTTTTCTTTTTCTTATTCATCAAAAGAAGGCCGATTTTACATAGAATACGATGATGTATAACAAGTTTAGAAAATTAATAATTGTAAAAATAGAAAAATAATAAAGCTTCAAAATTAATAAACTTGTCTATTGATATAAATCAAAATGAACTATAACAGAAATAAGTTTTTATCCTTAACATAATTTCCAGCATAATACATGGTCTCAAGGTAGGTATCTTCATAAAAAGCTAATAACGGGGGACGGGGTACCCCATACCTCCGCATTTTTTTTTTAATAATAAGTTTATTCATTATTCATCAAATAAAGATCGCTTTTACATAGAAAACAATGGTAATAAATTTGGAGGATTAATAATAAAAATAATTGTAATAATAATAATATAGTACATTAACAACAATTTGTTATCGTTACTCCGCTGCTCTCCTTACTTAAATATTTCTTAATTT
The DNA here is from genome assembly GCA_004143645.1 of Protaetia brevitarsis. Lineage (NCBI taxonomy): Eukaryota > Metazoa > Arthropoda > Insecta > Coleoptera > Scarabaeidae > Protaetia > Protaetia brevitarsis. The sequence goes on from RXPK01000048.1 coordinate 500,000, forward strand.
AGAATTGTATCTACTCGACAAGCTATGGTCAAATATTTCTATGCCTACTAACTTATACCTACTATATACTATACGAAACTTTTATCGGTGGTAGCAATATAAATCGTTTTATCAACTGCAGTTAGTGACTGCGTTTTTATATATTTCCTTAATAAAATGTTATTCATTCTAAGAACACCATAATCCTTTAGTGCGTATATATGAACAAATTTGCTATACAGGACGAAGGATTAAATAATACATACACATATATTTTTTAACTTATTTAAAGTTTTTCGTGCAATGTAGGTGTACAATGTAAGTATTCAATGGAGCATAAATATAACTAATGTGTTTGTAACGATTATAACATTTCGGAAACAATAGAACAGAATTAGAAAAACATAATGCTTATAAATGTTTAAATACATTACATACTGTAATGGGATTATTAGTATATATGTATTGCAATAGCGAACAAGATTAATATACATACAGTAATTAAGCTATGTAAGTATTACAGTAGTGATAGTCTGTGTAAAAGTGTTGAAAACACAGATTTTGTTTGCACCATGAACACCGCACAATAGCTGGTTTATTGCAAATACTACACAAGGGTGTAGACTGCGCATCTTTGTTGAAACAAAACTCTACAGGATTTTTAAAGGGCCCAGGTCTTTCCTCAACGTATCCACTCTTATATCACGAGTACTTGAATACGTCGAAAAATCTTGAGGAACAAAACTGATGGGTTAGGGATTGCGACTTAATAATATTATTTCTCTGATGTAAATCTATATCGTAGTTCATAAGAATCACTATATCCGAAAAAAGAATATGATTAATCACCAGATCCCTTCTCGTGTTAAATTTATAATGCAAATTACCAATTATACCTGAAGTGACTGAATAATTAAGTAAACTCACGTATGCGTAGATAAGTGCATATCAAATTCATCACAATAGACACGTACATATATTTATTTTGAGTTATTATTACTATTATTAATTTTCTAAATTTATTATACATCACCGTTTTCTATGTAAAAGCGATCTTCTTTTGATCAATAATGAATAAACTTATTACTAAAAAAATGCGGGGGTATGGGGTACCCCGTCCCCCGTTATTAGCTTTTTATGAAGATATCTACCTTGAGACCATGTATTATGCTGGAAATTATGTTAAGGATAAAAACTTATTTCTGTTATAGTTCATTTGATTTATATCAATAGACAAGTTTATTATTTTTGAAGCTTAATTATTGATTTTCTATTTTTACAATTATTAATTTTCTAAACTTGTTATACATCATCGTATTCTATGTAAAAATCGCCTTCTTTGATGAATAAGAAAAAGAAAAAATGTAAAAAAATGGGGATACGGGGTACCCCGTCCCCCGTTTTTAACTTTTTGCGAATACGGACAACGCCACCCTTAGGGCCATGCAATATGCTGCAAATTATGTTAAGAAGAAAATTTAATATCTGTTATAATTTAGGAAATATTTGCACAAATTGAAAAATCGTCCAAACTTTGGAGGGGGCTGTACCCCAAATCGCGCGGATACGCCGATAAAAAAAATACGTGTCTTATTTATTGTTACTCTTTCGATCTGTTAGTTTCATCGAAATCGGAGGGGGACACCCGCCGGTGTTCCCTTGTAAGTGGGGTTCAACGTTAATAAAACTTCTATGCAAAATGTAAAAAATCTGTTTACATGTAACGTAACCTCAACGTTAATAAAATAAAAATCAAACCTTTATAAGATCTGATAAAGTGACATATATATCTAGATGTGATATATATGTCACTTTATATTTACAGTGTTCTTTTATGTGTTGATAACGAAAAAATGGCTATAAATTAAAAGTCATAATGTCCAATACTAAATTTAATTTTATTTTAAATAAATCATTCAATGATCATATCATCATCATGCCCCCTGTAATTGGCGAAAGCTGTTGGGGATGCTAAGGCATGAATTATTATTATTATTATTATTATAGTATTGAACTCAGGATAAGCTCTTCAATGAAACATAATGCTTCTTCGGAAAAACTAAATGTAGTTACCTATAAATATAACACAATGCAATAATAATAATAATAAAAAGATCATAGAACTCTTTATCAAAATTAAGAAAGTAACGAGGTTATTTCATTTATAGATATATACATTTTGCCTTTGCTGCACAAGGTCTTCTACCTAAACAGTCCATCGGGGTTTGGCATATTTCAACCAGTCCTTCACTGCACTTTCTGCTGTTTGTATGTATTGTTTAATTGTAACTTTAAATGGAAGACTCAAACAATGGGTATCATAAGTAACACCAAGGACTACAGGCTGTAAATTTTAGGGATGTATATATAAGTTAATGTATACTTTGATTGGATTCCTAGATTTGTATTTGTATTACAAACGAATGAAAGTATTTAATACTCACTGTAGATTGTTACCATAGTTTCCGTATTATAAGTATTCCTTCCCTTCCAGTTATACTTCACTGCAATTAGAATCTCTTACACAAGAATCTAGATTAGAACCATCAGCATTCGCTAACCTATACATTTGAAAATAAAGTAAGAAGGTGGTGTATACTAAGAAACCAGGTTATTCAAAAACAAATTTTAGAATATAGTTAAATATTCTGACATTAGTTTCCTTATTTTAAGATGGCTGTTATGCTGTTTTGCCAATTGCGTATATGCATATATATATAATTATACGTGCAATGTGCATCGTATATGCAAATAACTAATAGACTTAATTGATGGGGTACCTACCTACTCACCGTTTAGTTAAATACACTGATTGCTACGTATCACATATTAATATAAAACTTTGTTATAAAGATAAAGAAAAGTTCTAACACTCGACTAGTGTAGTAAACATGTGACTGCAAGCGCACCGTGCATGTTGCAGATGCGCAACAGGAGTGGAAGAGTTTATATGAAATAGGGGAGGAATGATACATTCACCAGAAGTGCAGTTTTAATACAATAATTCTGTTACCTATTGTTAAATACATTTTTCATTCATTTATGCAAAAGCACATCTTATATTAAAACAAACAAATTTAGCACCATTTTTTGACTTCATCACAAATCGAATTACATATAGGATTGCAGTTAATAGTTTTTCATATTTCAACGTTGCATTTTAACGTAGTGTAGACGGTGAAACTACGTTTTATCTTAGTTATATCTAAACTATGCGTTACAGTTCAGCTACTAATTTTTCATTTTTCAACGTTGTCTTTTCACGTAGAATAAACGGTGTAACTAAAACGTTTATTTTAGTTGTATTTAAACTATGCGTTACATTCCAGTTAATATTTTTCATAATTCAACGTTGTTTTTTAACGTAGAGTAGACGGTGAAACTACAACGTTTTATTTTAGTTATATTTAAACTATGCGTTACATTTCAGTTAATAATTTCTCATATTGCAATGTTTGTTACGGGGTTCGCTCGCTCTCAAACGTAAAGGTCTTGGATCGAAATAATTTAGTTCAACACACAAAATTTTGGATGACACTATATATTTGATAACAAATAAAAGACATTCAAGATAAAAAAAAAATAAATACAATGAATTACAATAGGCAACTCTTAACATGGGTTACGATGATACGATAACTTGCGTACTTAAATACTAAATTAAACTCTTAATTATGATCTAATTTCGAAATATAGAGGTTAAGTTTAAATATCTAGATTACTAATGTTGGCCGGGAGGTTTGTATTGTGTGATAGGATTTTAGAAAAAAATGAATAAAATAAAATAATGAAATATTAAATTTTGGTGCAAAGGAAAGAGAATAATAAAATTAAAAATCAAATTCGACTTAGCTGGTAGATGTCTTGGAGGGTCGGTGTAATTGCGTTCGTGAAAGTGGTTAAGCGCGTTACGCTGATGTCAAGGCGTGGTCCCCTTCGAATTCAACGATCCGGATTTGGTCTCCTAAATTGAGTACTTCGTTCACCCTCTTGGTTCAATTCCAAGCCAAAATTACACTAGTAGTTGTGGGTAGATCGTAGATAATAGGTAATAATAGTAGGTCCTAAGATAGGATTGGATTACTAAACTGATAAAATTAACAGCAAAAGTTCGCTTACCAGTGACCTAAGATGACGCCATTAACAAAATGTGAAATGCCGGCTGACGCTGCTGTTTCAAAACCTTTTTCAGGAATATCGATGCAATGGGCACAAATCTCCTGGCAGTCCCAGGTAACACAAACAAAAATGCACTCGATATTAGAAGTTTCTCGCACGACAAAATCCCACAACGTGGTAATATAAATTTAATTGCACGGAGAAACTTGAACAGCGCGTCTAAGATGGTGTGTCGCCTCTGCGTCTCCCTGCCTTAAGCAAGAGGGCGGAAGTCGGAAAATACCACGTAAATCAAATGTCACTGACAAACTTAACAATGCGGAGTAATTTGCACAAAAGAAAAGGTTTTAATGAATGAAACTTGAACTAATAACTGAAGAAAGAAAGGCAAATTTAACTGACAATGAATTACTAATTAATTTGGAAATAAAAAAGAAAAATGAGACATTAAATTTTGCTATCGCGGTAAGATGCGTTGTGACGACCAAGGAGTTCGCAACCTCACTGCTAGATGGCGTTGCAGGGTCTAATTCTTAAATTAAATGAAATAAAAATCTAAAAAATGAAGCGATCGCAATCCAACGGCAACAAGCCTCCCTTTTCTACCGGAAGAAATTTACGTGTAAATTTCTGATAAAGAGTGAAACTAGCAAAGCCAGAGATAAAATAAGAAAAGGTAGAATTGTCCAAACAAAAGAAGGTTCCAAAAACGTTAAAGAAATTTCGAAATTTCAAAAGTCATGGACGGCCCATCCAGGCTGACACAGCAGAGCTGATATGAACGGAATAAAAATTCCCTCAAAACAAAACAACTCTAAACAAGAACGGGGACAATAATCAACCCTTTGGGGTGTGCCTTTTTTATGAAAGGTAGCAGGCACTAACTCAAACAATGCGTGGAGTCAGCGCAAGCTAATGAAATAAAAAATCCTTAAATAAAATCTAAAAAATGAAGCGATCGCAATCCAACGGCAACACGTTGTTTTATAATCTAAAATAAACGATGGAACTACAACGTGTTATTTTAGTTAAATTTAAACTATCCATTACATTTCTTAGTTAATATAACGTTTTCTCAATGTCTAGTTAAAAATTGGTTATATAATAAACGTGTTAATTATAACCATTAACGTTGTTTCAATCAATACAACGTTAAATTCACGTAAATGTAACTAACTTGTTCTCACTGGGTATTTTAATGTGCAACAAATACAACAAAAATCCAAACAAAGAAACAAGAACTCTTTGCTAAAACGAATTACTAATTTAATAGTACCCTTCACGTATAATTCAGTTACAATAACACAAGGAAATAAATATTGACATTTTGACATGACAGCGTCTTTGAGAACACATTACTACACAGCTTCCTGTGATCAAAAAGTGAGTGTCACGGAAAGCTGCTCAACTTATGGCAGTTTTCCGTGTCTCTTTTTCTTAAAGCCAGAGATGTTCCAATATCGGAAGACTTCTGGAATGAAGTAAATATAATAAATGAAATAAACATACAATAGATATTTTGAAAATACAAGGAAGCATAGCGAAGGTTATATCTGGTTATACAGTAGTTGATTGACGGCCAGCTCACGACGTCATTTATGGTTGCCATGTAAAACCTACGGCCGTGTACACGCCAAAGCAATTATTATAATATAAATGATTTTTAATTTTTCCCAGCTTCCAATTAATATTAAACAATGTTTATGGGGTAAAATGTAGATTCGATGATATGAATTTTGTTCACCTAATTCATCAATTCACCACAACAAATGGGAAGTAGATATTAAACAACAGCTAATTGTATGTATATTAAAGTAAAAGATAACAAGAAAATGTTTTAAATTTTTGCTTCAAAATAACTGCCATTACTTTCCCTGCACAGGTTTACCCTTCGCACCAGATTACTGTGTACCTTTTGCACTGAATGAAAATCACGAATGCACTGTGTAATTTTGATTTTTAAATTTTCCAAATCAACGGATGGTGTATCATACACTGTGTTTTTAATAGCTCCCCACAAAAAGAAATTTAAGCGATTTAAGTGGAGTGACCTACCCGGCCATAATATCGGGCTTCGGTTTCCGATCCAATGATCAAAATGCTGGTTTAAATATTCTGTAACAGCAAATGCATTATGTGATGGTGATCCGTCGTGGTGGAAAATTATTTTACGACGAATTTCTAATGGTAGATGTTCCAAAGTAAATAAATCGTTTTGTAATAAAAGTTTAAATAATGTACAGCTGTCAATGTTCCTTTATAAAAATGTGGTCCCACAATGAAATTGTCTATTACACCACACCGTACATTAACACTGAATCGGTTTTGATGCCGCACTACTTGAAAATTATTTTCGGGTTTTTCTACGCCCCACATGTGTTTTTTTTTTCGATTAGACATGCCGCAATTGGAAAAATTTGTTTCATCAGTCCATAAAATATTTTTATGAAAGTCCAAGTCTACTTGCAAATTTTGAATAAACCAGTTACAAAAATTTAGTCTACGTTGTGCATCTCCAGGATAAACGGCTTGTACTGAATGAATTTTGAATGCTTTATATTTGTGTTTCTTTAAAATTTTATGCACGTAACCAATTGACTTCCGCGCAGCATCTCTCACCGAAAACGAAGGATTTTATTTAAAAAATCCCAAAATAATAATTTCCATATTATCATTCGAAACATAGCGTTTCTGCCTATCAAAGGATCCCGTAGTTCCCAGTCTATGACACAATTTCGCAAAATATGTGGCGTGGACATACAACCGCTGGGTATCTTTGCGAATACATTCGGGCTGCTTCATGACTTGTTTCCCTTACATACATTATAGCACTTTATCATTTCATATTTCTCCTGATTGGAATATGAAATATAATGGGAAATAAGAAATTATAATTTAGAATTTTGACATATCACGTCAATTACAGTGTTTTAGAAATGCTGTTTTAAGCGGCTAAGGTTACTTATTCATTAAGCGTGTTTCCCATTACAAAAAAAAAATACATGCTATAGTCGTATCTTAACAACCAAGCGCTCTTTTGTTTTTTTATGCCATAGCACGAAATACGGATGGGAAAGTACACGAACTTTCTCCATTTAACCGATTCTGTATCTCTAAAAATAAAAAAGTTTACAATAGCTAACTTTTTTATTTTTAGAGATACAGAATCGGTTAAATGGAGAAAGTTCCCGTGAACGCTGTATGTAACGCGCATAATATTTTATTCGGTTTTCCCAATCGTTCTTTCCAAAAGTGATTTTTTCTGGGGACAGTTTGGGTAGGAGTAATGGAGCGCATTTCAGTTTTCGGTTACGAATCCTGATTCAGGTTATGCACTTGTAATTGAGCCATTATTTCTCTCATTTCGTGTAACTCAATTACTTCTTCATCTTCTATCTGCCCAAGATAGTGGGTTTCGATCCTCTTCCTGACGAACTTGACAACAATATTGCCATCTCGACGTAAATTTTCATAAGAATAATCAACATGCTCCTCATCTTCTGAAAATGTTGATATATCTGAATTTTGGATCGTGAACTGTCACTATTGCTGGAATCTTTTTCTATAATTTTTCGTTTAACCTGTTTATTAGATTATGTAACACATTTTCTCTGCTTTTTATTTTCCAGTTCATATATTTCACGTTTCTCGCTAGTGTCGGTAAGAATTCGGGAACATCCTTTACTCCTACCACTTTGTGTAAGCTTTCTTGGCGGAGCTTTAGGAAACGGTAAAACATCTTCCACGCTAATGATCCTGCCGACAGGTGTAGGCCTTGGTAAATTTGCTAACTGAGTTGAATTGGTTTTCTCTTTCTTTTACTTTGTAGGTCTGTGTTAAATTTTTCCATTTCTGATGGCACTGATTAGCATTGTATATATAACCTTGGCTTATTATGTCATTACTGACATTTTCGAAGAAATTCTTTCTTTGTTTTTGGTTACTGAATTCAGCATATCTAGTGTCAATAGCACTAATTAAAGCTAAAATAGCATTATATTGCCACAATTTCGAATTTTCCTCAACATGTGCGATATAATCTTCAGATGTACATGAATTCTGTACTTTTTCATTTTTTCAGGCATCATTTAGTAATTGTAACGCTAATTGAATGAAGACATAGATCTTGGCTCCCTTAGCGGCGGACCCCCTTGCCTGGGTTGATAGCCCCACTACCTGCGTAACGAGGCCCCCGTTGGCGGTAGCTACTCTAGGGGTCGGCAGTCTCTCGACTCTTGTCCCCTCTGCTGCTGCGGTATCCAACGCGTCATCTTGGCGGCGGTGGCGCGCAGCACTGCCCCCCCCCCTGTCGGTTCTCCGGAGTCTGGCTGGAAGCCGTTCCCGGGGTTGGCCCCGCTGTGACTCCTCGTTGGTGACTCGTCGAAGTGAAGAAGTAGATTGGCACTGAAAAGTGCAATTTTCAGAAGGCGGACTCGAAGTCGAACTCGTAGTACCTCTTGCGGCTGCTAGATGTTCACTCGTCGGATGTCGATCGCTTTCTCTGTACAAATGTTAATATATGTGTATTAAATTAATATGTCTAGTCTCAATTTCGTATCGAATCGCTCAGCACTCATCATACGTACTGCTGTGTACTGACTGAATTGAAAAAAAATTAACTTGCAAGCAAAATGAAATTGACAAAGAAAAAGAAAATTTAAATTAGCTAGCTCAACGGATAAAATCTTTAAAAGGGCGCAAGAGAACAACCTCAGAGTTACCCTCGCGAATTAAAACTTGAAGTTAACTACGAAAAGCAAATTGTGAGTGAAAGAAAACTGACTTTCTTAAATACCCCAAAAATTGAAAAGGTTTAATTAAAAATAAAAGAACAGAATTTTCAACCCAAAGAAGATAATTAACAAGACAATCAATATTTATTTTATAAAAAGGGTAAAATTACAAAATGGCAGAAAAAAAACCGTGAACTGAAGGTTCTGGCCAAAAATAAAAAAACTGCTCGTGATTCTAAATTACAATAGGACAATGCTATTTCCTATACAAAGCAAAAGATTTGATTGTTCAGGAAGATAATCCAATATCTTTCAAATTCAAACCACGTGGTTTCAAATTAACACAAACTAAATTAAGCGTGGACCAATTCTAGTAAATAACAAAAGAAAAATTTAAATGCAAGCACAAAGCTTCTACTCACCCAAACCGAGGTGATTGATAATTAAAAACGAAACAGGAAATTAGAAAAACGGAAAAAAATTAACTCTAATCTATAATGAGAGAAATTAAACTGAAAACATATCTTCCTGCACAAAAATAATAACTGATCTTATATCTATAATGTGCACACATCAATATATTAACAATTATTATAAAATGAATTCCTTGATTGGGTATATAAAAGACAATTTATGCGAATTAAATTACGATATCAAAATTAAATACAAAATGGCAAACAATGATTCACAAAAATACGTGTACTCACGGTAACAGTCGACCAAGGAACTGCCTGACAAATTCTACCGCTGCGTACAACGCAAACGCACAAAATCTCCGACAAAATCTAGTAGAGCAAACATTAAATAGAACTAGCGAACGCTAGACATCTTAAAGAAAGGAATTAATTTAAAAACACTTAACACCTAAATAAATAAATTAAACAATTAACTCTTTAACTAAAATTTATACAAACTAACCATTATTGTGAAAATTCTCGGTGCAATGATTCAGCAGAACGGAAAAATTATGACAACAGAACTAGGCAACTTAAAATACACTCAGCGGTAACGCGGGTAGGCTACCACAGCAATACTTACACACGTACTCCACTGGATTTGACGGCACTGTCAGAAAGCTGATGTGTGCGTTGTTGCACCAGTCGGTGTCTGCAAAAATCACACCCCCCGAGCTACAGTATTTTTGGAAGCGCGGTAAATCATGCCACCAACTCTCAGTGTGCAGTGATCTGTATGAAACAATGCTACCATATGGTGGCGCAACCATTGGGGCGCCACCGTAGCAGCTCAAAGTGCAAAGGTCCTTAAAACGATTGGAAAACAATGTGAATAACATTTGTTGGCTAGTCAATCCTTTGTAATTTGGTACATTTTGCGATTAGGTCGGTAGCATCCAACTGGAGATATGGCCCAAACAGTCAAATAGGCTCTAAGAAAATCAAAAACAAAATTAATCTCGATGAAAATCGAAATCTGTGTACTGATTGAATTAAATGAAAAATCCAAACTGGTTCCAAAATGAAAATAAAAAAAAAAATTAAAATTAGCTAACTCAACGGATAAAATTTTTAAATTGAACAAAAGAACAATTAACCTCAGAGTTACCCTCGCGAATTAAAACGTGAATCTAACCACGAAAAGTAAATTGTGAGTGAAGGAAATCTAACTCTTCCAATTACCAGAAAAATTGAAAAGGTTTAAATAAAAATAAAAGAACAGAATTTTTAACCCAAAGATGCTAATTATTTGTTAATTAGCATCTTTGCTAATTTATTTACTCAAATTTATTATACAAGGGTTAAATTACAAATTGTGCAGAAAAAAACCGTGAACAGAAGGTTCTGGCCTAAAGTAAAAACTGCACTTGATTCTAAATTAAACTAGGACAATGCTATTTCCTATACAAAGCAAAAGATTTGTTTGTTCAGGAAGATAATCCAAAATCTTTCAATTTCTATCCACGTGGTATCAAATTAAAATAAACTAAGCGTAGAACAATTTCTAGAAAATTACAAAAAAAAACTAAATGCAAGAACAATGCTTCTACTCACCCAACCGAGGTGATTGATAAATAAAAATGAATCAGCAAAATTGAAAAACGGAAAAATTAACTCTTAAAACTATAATGAGAAAATAAAAATTAAAAATTATCTTCCTAAACAAAAAATAATAATTGATCTTATATCTATAATGTGCACACTTCAATATATTAACAATTACTACGAAAAGAATTCCTTGATTGGCTATATGATTACAGAAATAAACTTTCAATATATCAAATGAATTACAATATGGCAACAATAATATACAAAAATACGTCTACTCACGTCAATAGTCGAACAAGGAACTGCTTGACAAAACTCACAATCATTTTTCTTACAAAAATCCCGCTCTCAAAATCGTACAACGCAGTCATACAAACAATACGCCAATATACAATAGAATCTGCATTAAACCTACATAAGCAAACGATAGACAAATTAATGAATGGAATTAGTTTAAAAAAACTTAATAACACAATTAATTAAGGGACGGTTTCATAATAAATGCACTTTAGCACTTTAACAAAAGTCTGTGCATTATTTATGGGAACTTTAATTTAAAGTAACTTTAAAGCTTTAAAGTAACATTATGAAACTCACCCTAAATCGTACAATAAACTCTTTAACTAAATTTATACAAAATAAAATTATTGTGAAAATTCTCGGAACATTGAAATCAAACGAACTGAGTAATCATAACAACAAAACTATGCAACTTAAAATACACTCAGCGGTAACGCAGGCTGTCGAACCATAGCAGTATCTACACAAAAATGTTTTAATGCGATTTTCGAGTTTCGGACGAAAGTACAAACTAAAACAATAGTCGCATCCAGTTTGCAAAATGCGTGTAAACTAATGTTATGAATTTATTTACAATTAAATATTCTATCTACAAAAACCCTGCACGTATTTGCTCTTTTCAAATTGTTCAAAGTTTGAAAAGGTGTGTTGCAATTGCTGAGAATTTTTAGCTGCTATAGAGAGGAGAAAATCAATAACGGTCTGGCGAAATTTCATTTGTTTCCCTCGGTCAGATTTCTGAAAGATGGCAGAAGAGGCAGGAGGTAAGATGAATCAGGATCTTCAGGAGTAGGTTGCACTGGAGCACTAGGATGCTGATCCATCTTCTGGAGGATGGAGCTCTGATAAGACGTTAACATCCTGCTCGCAATTTTCTTGTTCTTGTTTGTCATTGCCGGTTTTTTAAAACGACTTTGAGGCGAATCGCTTGGCAAAGAACTTTCTGTCGGCGCATCGCTTGGCAAATCATGCTTAGCAGAGATGGAAGAATCTAAATCTGAGTTGGCTCTCTTGGTGACTACCGGCTAGATCTTGAATATTACCGGATGTTGAACGCTTTTGAAGGGAATAACGTAGAAATTCTAGGGTTTCAGACCGCAGTATTGTCGTTTTTTTGTATTGCTCTTTTATATTCTTCCATTTTACCTTAATCTTAATAACTGCAAAAGAAGTCCCCAGATCATGAGTGGCTTAATAAAGGCAGTTAGCGACAGAATTTGTTTATAATTACTTTCAATTACTTAATCTTTCCAGCTATAAGCCATAAAGTGACGTATATCTATTCTGTTTTAGACACCTGGCTACGGGAAATACATTTACATTTACTGCCCTAAGAGAAGTTCTAAACTTACGCAGGCACAGTGGTATGAAATATCTGAATAGTTTTACATTAAGACGAACTGGCGGAAGCGTTGGCGGAAATGTCATGACAGTTTCTGCCACCCTCCCAAAATTTGTCTTCAATTGCCAATTCCAATTTCTTAAATAGAATTGAACGATCTTCTGTCCTCCTTTTGATCGTATCCAACAGTTTTTCGTTTTTTCGTTGACCTGACGTCAACTGATTCCACTATGTTCTACCCACACTGACGATCTTGAGAGTCTGCCATTTCGTCCACTGTTTCAGTTGATTTCTCGAGATGCTTCCCCTGCGTTTCGTCTCTATTTTCGAACATGTCTTCATCAGCTACTTCGTCTGCTGCTTGCGATGAATTATCTTCATTTATTGGCGTTACGTTGATTTTGGTTCTAAAAAACACCGATCAAATTTACAGTTATCGCAATAATTTACCTGTATGTGACTTACTCTCTATGTGTCGCCACACTTTCGAGAAAAGCTAGCGCATCCATGTCGTGGTTCGTCTGGCTGATGAACCCGGTCCTTTTTTCTTTTTCCAGTAAATGTCTTTCAAACTTTGCCATCTCTTCTTGCACTCCTCAACTTAAGCATAAAGCATGCTATTTTCAGTTCATTTCATCATCGTTTCTTGATCCACCAAATACTAACCATTTTTGCTTACCATCTGTGAAATTTCTTCCCAGGTATTATCTCGTACATTCTGATCCTTATAAGGTTATGTTTATGGTCGTAGAGTGCAGGCTGTTGAGCGACTTCGTTAATCAGTGTTTCATCTTCTTCTTTTGAAATTCGTGACCTTTATTATATTTCGCCATATTTAAATAATAATATCCAATATCCCAATAGGCACAACTTGACACTACATACAACTTCTGGTACTGCGATTAGTAAAACGCGCGCGTTTAAGTTGCCTCCGAAGCAAGTGAGATGCTACGTCTTTCTATGACTCCTTCTAGCAACAGAAAATAGACCACTCACGTGCACACGCATAATCAGCAACCAGCGCGACTTATAGCTCTAGTCGTGTCGATTAATTGCTGCAGATAGGCTGTACCTTTCCAGCATTGCATAAACCGTATTTCCCCCCGCTTATTTAAACCCGCTCTTTTACGAAAGGCGAGCTTAGTGCACTTAATCCATCCGATCAGCGAACCAGCTCCGATCCGGATTAGCCATCCCTAATTTTTAATATGGGTGTATAAAATAATCTACCAGACATAAATGCCAAATGGCTATTTATATTGAAAAAGTGTAGAAAATATGGAAAAATCTTATACGTTTTAAAAAAAATTGTTACCCTTATTTAAAAAAAATGGTTCTTTTTTAAGCTTTATTTCTTTGCTTTTTTGGCGGCATAAATCGAATTACGTTTTATTGGAATTTTTGCATGAAATGTGGATTAGATGTTTTGAGATTCAAACTTTAAAATTAAGACGATTCGATTAATAGTAAATATTAAGAATATAATCAAAAAAAACCATACATGAAATTGTTTTGGTAAACTTACTATTACAGAAAATATCTAGTTATAATTTTATTTTGTTCTTGTAGGATTTTTTCCATAGAAAGTTCGCTAAGAACTAAAGTTAATGATAATTCGAATATAAGAAAAAATAATACGAACAGTTGATTGAAATAAAATTTCGACGTAAACAAGTAGTTGACGTCAACTACAAAGGTTTTAATTCTGGAAATGTAAATCGCTGGGCAGGCCGAAAAGGTTGCGGCATCTTTGTCGCGCACCGTAAAGGGTATTATCTTTCGAGCCGATAGCGCTCTCCATCGCATATTACGATGGCATTGCATTTAAAGTGGATATGTTAGAATTGCGTCTGCGAATTCGTTTTACGAACCTGGGTCATAATTTTTTGAGCTTTGTACCAATTGTACCATCTTGTCAAAAGAATCAACTCCACCTTTTTTTAGAATTGTAGAAATTTATTATTTCAGGCTTCTTATTAGATGCGTCAATGCAATTATCAGAATGCAATGTAGAAAGCAATATTATTGATTTCGATTTTTTTTTTTTTAAGTAAAAGAAATTAAGATTTTGTTCTCATTAAATCCAAATTGAGATGAAAGAACTAGCTTACTTTTTTATTAGGAAAAAAGCAAGGTAAAATTTATTTTATTTTTCCTTAGTGTTCCAGCAGTCGTAAGCTTGTAGTCTTCAACCAAGCATTCGACCAAAGGGATAGAGGTAAACCAATTGTCCATAATAATATTCGTATTGGTACCATGATTTGATAGATTGAGACAATGTTTTAACGTAGTAGAAGTGGATCTTGAGCAGGGCGAGCTTATTTTCCAATTTATATTGGAAAATAAGCTCGCCTATATAAATACATAAATAGTACGGGCATCACACATAGTAACTATTTTTATCCCATATTTGTCCGGTTTTGATGCAATATAAATACGGTGACATTTCCTTCGAAAGCTCAGCAGTTGCTCATCAATAATATAATATTATGAGGAGTATAGTACTCGGTACAATGTGAAATAAATGAAGTTCACTGGCGTTGAATGGTGGCAAATTTATTCTGAGGATCACTAGCTGTCGTATCATCAAAGCATAAGAAGTTAAAAACGTGCTTTTACTCCAAATAAAAAATTGTTCACAACAAAATGTTCCCCAAGCGTCGCCTCTCCCTTCCTTCTGATGGTGGAAGGTATTTCTTTTCATAGAGTTGACGTACGTTCATCCCATTTAGACAAAGTTTCTGGATAGGCACGTGTTTTTTTCGCCTTGTTGTGAGAGGTACTTAATGAATGATGTAATTGTTTACATATGATTGTTAATTCCATACTTTCTTTCACGTGACTTCTAACAATGAATTTTTTATTTTCGTGTCGATCTTTCAATAATCCCCAAGCTGTTTCGTAGTTTTCATGTGAAATTACTAATAACGGCAGCGGTTTTTAACGCGGCCCTTTTAACGCGATTTGCACATGAGTTGTCTGCCCTTAGTGAATTATCGCTACGATCTTTGTTAACGATATTTTTGGCTTTAGAAATTTTGTCGAAATCTTCTCGGCTTGACCTTGTGTTGCATCCAAATTTAATTTCTTTTTTGTATTTCTAGAATTATTCTAAAATATGCGTGTGTTGATTTCTGTTATTTTATCATGATTGTTAATGTCCAAAATAAATTTTGCGTAACGTATGAGTTTGCTTTTAATTGGCTTCTAGTAAGTTTTAAAGCATTTAATTGTGCACTTTCCATGCCAATCAAACTACCTAAATATTACTAAATGTGTGTAAACGAAATGAAGACATGTATATATAATATAAAATAGTCAAAAACTCTTTAATTACAACACACTGTTACTAATAAAACTATGAGAAGCGATTATATTTAAAGGGTGAAGTCGATGGTCGCCCATCACCGTTCGAACTGCCGGTCTCTTCCCGGCTTCCAGGGTGCTACGTTGACACATGGGTAATATGAACCGCTAGACCAAACAAACCTTATATAAACAGTTCTTTTTATCTAACATATATATGTGAAATCTAACTAAAATGGTACATGGTAATGGTTATTTAGGTAGTGGATAAGAAAAAAACGCTGCTATATCCGGTTCGATTGGAACAAATTATACTGTGAAAATGGTTGGTTGATAATGTTTTTTGTTTAAGGTAGTGGACTGTATGAATTTTATTGAACTGTGAGTGTTTTAATTATTTTATTTTAATTGCACTACATGGAGTACGTACAAAGAACAAGTAATGAGTTGGTAGTTGGTACTACTGTCTAACGGACCTAGCGGTCTATTATTGCATTTTTTATAGGCTATACTGAACATTTAAGTTCCCGCCTATTTTCAGGACCATATTATCTAAGTTTTCATCAACCTTTTTTCCTGAATTCTATATACCTCAACATTTTCTTCAATTTCGGTATCGATCAATAGCATGGAATGGTATTCTGGCCGGAATTCTCCGTAGGAAATTTTATAGGGAATTCTCGACAGTTTTACAGGTAAAAGTAAGGATTTAATTATTTAGGAGTAATATCGATACTTTTTTAGGTAAACAGTTCGTGGAACTTGATATTTTTTGTATTGGTATTTTTTTTACTCGTTCCAAGTCTATGTGATTATTTTTTGGATGTGAAAGCGTAAGGGTATTTTTGTTGGGCGCCCGGTGTAATAGTACACCCTATACAGTTAAAAAAAATATTATTTATATTTTATTTCGGAGCACAAGACTTCTATTTGGCTCCCCAGCCTCTCAAGTTGTGCGGTTCTCGAGTAATAAGAAAAAAACTTGGTCAATAAATAGCATGTTCTTCTATCAATTCCTCTATGTCTGCTTCGTTAACTTTCAAATCCATGGTTCTACTTAAGGAAATAACTGCATTAAAAACTTCTTCATTTGTTTTCCACATCACTTCTTTGACAGCCTCAGGCACTTTTTCCAGATCTGAGTTTAAAATTCTTACAGAAATATCTCCCCACGCCTTGTCAGTCAGTCTTAAACAATGGAGAATGTTAGAATGATCTTTCCAGAATTCTTTGAGAGCCAATTCCGTGTCTGTGGTAACTTCAAAACATTCTTTTAAAATAGCCTTAGTATAGAGCCTTTTTTGAAATTTGCTCCTATAACTAGCTGATCCAATAGCGGTGGTATTAGGAGGTAAGAACTTTGCTTCAATAAAGCTAAATGTTTCAACCAAATTTTCCTCCAACTGTAGTGGATGAGCTGGAGCATTGTCCACTAAGCTTTCTCGAGCAGACCTTTTTCTCGTAGGTATCTTTGTACTGTGGGAGCAAATACTTTTCGGTAAATCCACTCTGTATAATTAGTCGTCTAGTTAGCCAATCTTTATTATTAGCTCTCACACTTACACCGAGCTGATTAAAAATTCTCTCGGGATTTTCTTCCAGAACAGCCCAGTTTTCATCGCAATTGGAAAACTTGCTCTGGCTTGTAACCTGCTATTAGTGCTTTAAATTCATTCACACACTTTTCGGCTGCTAGTTTGTTTGCACTAGCCGTTTCTCCATGTCTAACAACGCTATGGATGCCTGTCCTATTCTTAAATTGCTCAAACCATCCTGGCTGTTTTAAAATCTTCAGTAGTACGCACTGAATGAGCATTTGTCGTAAAGATCTTAGTAAACCACTTCAAGTTGTCGGTGATTGACCAAAGATGTAGCAGATTTTCCAATTTCTTCCATATTAAATATGTTTACTTTTATTGTTAATTTCGTTATATGTATGTTCAGCCATCTTGTCACAACTCTCTTCCCTCTCATTTCAAAAGTACGTTAGATATAAATGCCCGCGAAAAGTTTGAATTTAAATTTTAAATGTAAAATGCAAATAATACATAACACCATAGATACCCCCTTTGCCGCATTTAATTTCTGTAATAATCTCCTTTTTTCACAATTGTGCCTATAGTGGATTTGAAATAACAAAAATATGCAATGGCCATGGAATTTGAAATAGTTTTTCTTTCACTACACGATAACAGTTCACAAATGCTTTACCAATAAATTCTGGCTCTTAATTAGACGTGTTTTTCTCCTCTCCTTCTCTCTTTCTTGTCGTAGCACAGTGCGTCTAAAACCTCTTTTTTTTTTCAAGCGCAAAAGTGTAATTACATAAATCGGTTTATTGTATACCAATCAATATTCGAATAGGCATCTGAAGAATACCGTATCGTATGTTTATTTTAATTTAAAAATATCGAAAGAAAATATTGGATTATATCACCAAAGTTCGTATGTCGAATTCAAATTCGACAATTCGACTCGAGGTTAAAATGTGGACTGAATAAAGTGCGTATCACGGAAAATTCGTACCTAGAGCGGTTCATAAGTCGAGGTACTAGTGTAAATTTATTTAGTTCCCATTTACATAGATGTTTCGTTACATATTACTTTATTAATATACAGCGTTCGGTTCTCTCTACGCCTGCGAGCAATAGGTAGCTACTCTTCAATAGTTTCATTTCCAAGTAATTCCAGATGATTCTTATTTCCTAAGTTATACAGTGCACAACATGCTCTAATGAAATGACTGATACGGGCATGTCCTTTGTTTTATGCAAACACACAATTATCGAAAACGTTGTTTGGGCAACCCAGTATGTTCAATTATAACTCCACAAGATCAATGCTTGGTATTGTAATACTTTTGTGGAGGTAGTAAATGCCCATTATCTTTGTATTGGATAATGTATATGTGCTCTCTCAGAAATTCATGTATATGTTACATAAGAAAATATGTACCCTACTTATGTTTAAATATTCTAGTTTGTTATAGAGGATAGAACATTTAAAAACTCTTGCATCATGTACTGATCCTAGGAAGCCAATGAAAATATCGATAAACTTAAGATTTTCGTCACATGTACCTTGCAGCATTAGTGAATAATAATTTTTCCGATATCAGCAGGTTTATCAATCCGTATATAGCTTCCATACACAGCACCTGTTGAAAATATTCTACATTAACATTAACTAATAAACAATGTACCTTTACGTATCACATTTTGGGAAAACGTTTTCTTTGAAAAATAGGTCCTTCTGGTTCTTGCTTTTCTGTCATTATCTGGCCATTTAATAAAAATTGCAGCAAGCTCACTGAAAAATATTATTGATCTTGTAATTATACTATGTAATGAACTTAAGCTTAAATCAAAACGGTCAGCTACACACGAAATGAGAAAGTTTGTCTCGCAAACTATAGAAAAATTATTATATGCTGTTCAGGTATTGTATTTGCTCTAGAATTGGCTAAAAGCTACAAGTGAATGATACATAAAGGTAAGTTGTAGGTTCTTCATACCTTTTTTTTTAACAAACTTTGATAAATTCGTGATACAACAATCTTTTTAGCAAGTTTTATTTCTACGTATTCTAAAATGTTTTTAAAAATTCTTCATCGGCATGCCTAGGAAAACCTGCAAAAAGTAATCATAAGTATAACTATTTTTAACTGATTTTTAGGGTTGCTTTACCTCTGTAAATTTTGTTGTTGTTGTATTTCTCTTTTTGGCATGTAAAACAGCAACTTCTATATTTTCGTCCTCGCTTGGCGAAGACGTTTCCAGGATCTGGTCACCATCATGAGTAATTACTAAGATATAAGTATCGAATTCTTTATTACTAACCCTACCCCAAACAATTTAAAAACAAACCAACCGATCAGTTTAAGGTTAGGGTACGTACAAATACTGTATTTTCTACAACCTACACCTTTGAATAATGAAAAGCCTATTTTGTATCTATTTACTGCAATTCAGTACTATTCAAATTTACCACCGTAATCACGTAACATTAACTTTAACAGAGTACTCTTATGCTACTCTACTTATGACAAACTAACGAAGCTAAAATAAACAAGCTAAGAGGATAAACTAACTCGTAGAAATATAACGATTCCGATATGTATATGTTGACAGCAGATCTTAGCAAATTAATAAGAATACATGATCGAACACTCACCTTCGAGGAGGAAAATAAGTATAATAACTGACAGCCAGGCTGCTATCAAGACAGTCTCGAACCCTGTAACTAGATTAAAACTAGTTAGAGACTGCAAACAATCCCTCAATACACTGGCACGAGACTACACGGTGTCTCTGATTTGGGTGCCCGGACATGAGGATATAAAGGATAATGTAATAGTCGTCGAACTAACCAAAGAGGGCTCTAAAAGGCACTTCATAGGTTCAGAGCCCGTGTGTGGGATTACTAAGGATTCCTCAAGAAGGGAGATCTGGACCTGGTTAGGTAAAGAAAGTACAAAGAAATGGAGGTCGATTGAAGGTGTAACTGCTCCAGTATTCCAATGCTGAACAATTTTTTTTTATCAGATGTTGGCCTGAATATAGTTTAGTAACAAAAGTAACTACATACTCCATTTGGAGCAACACCGACAAGACCCTTCTTTGTATTTCTCTGCTTAGATGTACTATATGTAGACTTTTGTATATGCATTGACACTCGTAGTACTGCTGTGAAAACTTCAGTTCAAACTAGTATGACCTTGCAGTTTGAAAATGTATTAAATGAACTTGGCAGGCAAGTCCGATTCTTTTTTGTTGTTGCAATTTTTGCCATAAATTTATTGCATAGGACTTCATGCAAAGCATGTATCCACGTTATAAATATATTTGATACAACGCCAACAGAGCAACAAAATCTTCTTAGTTATTAAGTGTGAGCATAATCAACACAAAATTAACAGGTTGGCTGCCATGGTGGTCGTATACGACCGCTAACTATTTTTGCCAATTCGTCCACGCATGCAAAGAGGAGATACCAAAAGAGTAGGTACTGGTATCGACCGTTTTCTTTGAAACTGGTTGATTCATTTCTTTGGGGCTTGCACCACATATATAACACCTCTGAGATGACAAATTATCTGCTAAAGTGTTGCAAACTTTACCGTCAACCATTGTCATGAGAAGTGTTTGACTTACAGTTATTTCCTCATCGTTGATTTTAACTTTTGTTGGTTGCAAAGCAGAAATCTGTTGTTCAATATTCGTGACCTCTTTTTTAATTAACGTGCTGGACCCTTTAGCAAATATGATTTTAACGGATCGGCAAAACCTAGTAGAAGATGTTTTAGGATTATGCCATACAATTTCCTTTTTTCCAGAGTATTCCGAATGGAGTTGAATTGGGACAAATGAAATAATAAACAAATATTCGTCATTATAACCCTCTTCTTTAAATTTGTGTTTGTACTGGCTAAAGCCACTGCTGCCATTACATCCTCATTTACAAGTTAAATTAAATGATGTACAGTCTAAAGATGGAAGAAAACTAACTACTGCTTCTTGGGTTTTTATCAATCTCTGTACTGTCAAGTCTAATATTGCCTGTAATTTGATTTTTGGAGTACTCTCCGTAACGACAATGTTATGTTTAGATGGATAACATGCCTTTTTAGCCTCACGTAAACCATGATAGGGCGGATATAATTTTGAATTCATTTCCACCGCTTTAGAATATATCAACTTATATTGCCCGGATGTTAAATTTGCGTCAACATAAAGCGCTTCCACAGCTGGCATTACGTTTGGCTTGGTTTTGAACAAATCTCTTGCTTGCTTCATTACAGTAGCACGTTTTGGTGAAGCTCCCGAAAGTTCTTTCACTATATTTGCAGCATCTCTCTTTCCCATGCTTCTCAGACTTAATTCTGCTGCTAACGTAATTTCATCTGGGGTATGATGTTTGCTTATGACTTTACTTTCCTCTTTTTTGATTTAATGGAACACTGCTCGAAACTCTTTGTTGGTCTTCTTCTACTAGTGCTCGGCTTGCTTAAATCTTCTGCATGTTTAAGGGTAACTGCGCTCCATACCTCATCGGGAAAATTTAATTCAACGTCTAACCAACTCGAATTTTTACTTAAAAATTGATTTAAACATCTTCCGCTTGTTGTCCATTTTTCAGACAATTTATTTGTTATTTTATATAAGCTTGCTTCTACAAGATTAATAATATCTTGACTGCACTGTTCTAAGTCATAATAATTTAATATAGCATTATTTCTCGTTCCCTTAGAATGTTGGCGCCATATATCAAATAACTGTCTTCTCGTGACGGGTGCACGCGCTTCTAAGAAATAAAAAAAAAACATAGTTACGCACGTTTCCGCACTGTCTAATTTTGCAGAAGAGTAGTGAACATATTGCCCTAAATAACCTACAAATTTCAATGCGGCACCTGTCAGGACTTTTTTTAAATCTCTACCGAAAGTTGAAATATTAACATACTTAAATTTTATCGTTTTTATTTATAAACTTGAACACAAGTTGTTTATTCAGGCGAACGTACACAACTGCTGAGTGTGCAAATTTGTCGCATTCGTGTATCTACTTAGGCATTTTTAGGAGCCGTAGTATGTGCTTTGATTTAAAACAGATGGTGAAATATGATACTCTGAAGTATGAGGACGGACTTGTACACATTTTTGTTTCGTTTTAAAAGATTACGAAATTTGATTTTTGTCCACCTAGATTCGCAAAATTTCGCACTGTGCGTTCGCCCGCTAGGGCATATGCGATATACTTTCCTGCGGGTATCTAAATATTAAATAATTTAGTTGAAATAATTCAAACATATAATAAAAAAGATTTTTATGCAGACATACATTTTATAAAATAGGATAATTCAAACAAACAATCCATTGTACTTTGAATGCATTTCATTGAAACAGTCTAAACAAAGGTGTGGTTGGTTGTCGCAGTTCTCACAATATGTGATAACCTTCTTTACTTTATTTTTGGAAATTGTTCCTTGAATTTTTTTTATTGTAACACCCTTTACAATATTTCCTTACTTTGTCAAAAGGACCTTCCTTTTTGAGCATAAGATGTTGTGGCATTGGTTTTCTTCTGTCACTTCCTATATTTGCATCACTATTGTTATTAGCAAGAAGTGAACAAATTACGTGTTCTCTAAATTCCGTGATTTTAATTTTTTTGTAAGAAAGTTGATTGTAAATTAGGTGGGCATTCACAAGAGACGCACCCAGGAGAAACTGTAATGCCAATTTTCTATACCACTTAAGAGAGTTTCTTAAAGGGGAATTATAGATGGCCATTTGATCAGATTTACCTCATTGTAATCAATTATGGCTTGCGGTTTTTTTATAGTTCCATTACGTCGGTGTACTTCTACAGTCTCTGTTGCATGTTTAGTGGAAAGAAGAAGTACGTCTCGTTTATCTCGCCATTTTAATACACAAATTCCCCTTTCATTTTCTAAACCAAAAACCTCCCCTTTCTTTATTTTTTTCTGAAGCACTTCTTTAGTTAGTTCCTTCGTCGATTGGCCCTTAGCGTTCCTATGTAATGTTTTTTTTTATCTAATAGTATGTTCGCCAATTCAAGACTTGTGTAATAATTATCCGCGACTATCGTTCTTCCAGAATGAAGAAGATCTTTTGACAAATTAAAGACTACATTAGTCGGAACAGACGCACTGCCTCGTTGATGTTCTTTACCAGCATATATTCTGATGTTCCAAGTATAGCCATTATCACTACATAACTTAAATAGTTTAACTCCGTATTTATGCGTCTTCTGAGGAATATATTGCTTGAATTGCAGTCGACCTTGAAAAGGTACAACAGATTCATCGACAGAAAATATTCGTCCAGGGGTGTAAACAGTCTGAAATGTTCTGACCAATTTATCAAGTAATGGATTTATTTTATCTAAACGGTCGCCTTCTGGACAATTGGTGTTGTCCGAAAAATGTCACATTCTTAAAAGCAGCTGGACTCTATTTCTGGCCATCATTTTTGGGATAATATCATTTTTAAATAGATCATCGTTGCTCCAATATTTATCTATTGAAGGCATTCGTACAAGACCCATATAGGCCATAATGCCAATGAACTTTAGCATTTCTTCTTTGTTTGTCGGAACCAATCGGTACAGTCTTGATTCTTTGCTTACATCTTCTAAATCACACGAAACTTGAGTTGCATATAAATTTGTTTGAAATATCATGTCACTGATCACGTCATCATCAACAAATGTTCTGAAGCAGGTGTATGGGAATATGTCATTGATAAGGACTGCAGCATAATTTGCTTGCAGACCCGATTCAGCGGAATAATCAAAGGTTTGATGGTTTCCGACAGCTATTTTCCATGTGTTTTCCAAATTTTCCCGATTATGTTCATTGTCAGCAGCTACAGTAACTTCTGCATTTTCAATTTGGCTGTTAGTCACTTCAATATCAAAAAATTCATCTAAATCGTTTTGGTTAATATCCTCTTCATGTTCTAAAGGCAGATTTTCAATATTAGGCGAAATATTTTCTGTTGTTTCGGCTGTGAGACTAATATTTGATAGTGATGAGCAACTTGGCTGATCATTAGTTTGCTTATTTTTGGTCCTAGTTTTCTTAGCAGACGTTTGGCAATAATCATACGAGTCTTCTAGCTTGCGCTTGCTTTTCGAAGTTTTTTTTTTTGGAACGATTTGCTTCTGCTTGATCATCAGATGTATCGGAGCTAGATGTATCACATCTTCTTCACTAGATGGTAAAAATATTGGATCGAGATCGGAATCGATGCTACTAAAGTCGTCTGAATTATTTTCACCATCTGGGAGCAATAGCAGTCGGTATAGTTTTGTTTTTGTTGTCATATACATAGTTATTATTAAAAAAAAATAACAAATAAGCTACTAAAGCATTGCAGGAAAACTATTACGCATAATAATTGCAACTTGGCGTCACAAGCAATTTCTATGATTTTTACATGGCAGTCAACCTGTTAAAAGGTAAAAAAAAATAATTTCCTACTGAACACCGACTGCTAACACGAAAATCGCTTATTGGTCTAAAAATACAAAGATTTTTATATACGATATATCACAAGCAATATATCTTATATAAAAATAGTCTATTTATTCTCAATATCAATACAAATCACTAATTACACATTCACTAATAAAACACCCATATAAAACACACAGGACAAAATCCAATATGGCGGTTGTTTGGATCACGAACCTTAACCTGCCTTAATTCACGTGTATTTGAAAGAGGTACATGCGAATTAGGAAAATTTAAAATGAATATGTTGCAAGTGGATCTGGTGCGTCCATAAGAGGAAAGCCTTATAAATATCATTACTTGTTGGAATTTTTGAATGATACCTTATCAAAGAAAAAGTAAATGGAAGTTGAGTATACATATATGCAATCTGCATATACATTTTATTCCTATAATAGAACCATCAATACTTTAAGTAGCGATGCCAGTGAAGTAGCCCTTGGTAATAAGATTGAGAATGATTCAACGAATTATACTTCGCAAAAACGAAAAGCTGATACTCTTAGACAAACAAAAAATGATTGAGGGAAACCTTTACTTCGTAAGTATACAAATAGCTATACCCGATATAAATTTTGAATTTTTCGGCAAAAAGAAGATCAGTTTTGTAATTATATAGGGAGTGAATTAAGAAAAATCAGCAATCAACAAAGATCCGAAGTGCAGCTTCGGTTCATGCAGATTATACATAAAGTTTTATATATTAAGATTATTAGAATTAATTTATGTGCATGTTAAAATGTGGGATTTTTTTCACATTCCCATTGCCAGTCAACTGTTCCATATTCCATAAAATATCTGGCATCGGTATCTCTAAGCCTGCTTGCAAGATTACTGTGACAATTACTGCCTACATTTGAAATAGGGTACATTGTATGTGTTGGATATTTGGCTTCCCATACTCCATTTTCTTCATAACCTACACCAGTTAGATGTGTTGGGTGGTATGTTCGCCTTTGTTTAGATTAGATCGATAGATTAGATTGAAAATTTAACATTTTTACATTTAGACTAACCAATAAGAAATAAGTTCTATCCAATCCTCAAAATATTTTTATTATGATTCCAACCGGTTTCGAGCAATTGCTATCCTCAGGCGTAATGCGTCATTAGAGTTCTAAAGCTGCGTTATTTAAGTTATTTATCATTGTTTTAAGAACAAATTGAAATAAAATTAAAATAGGACACCACACAAGTAACTATTAAATCGTTACACGTTAGAAATGTGTTGAATTCTACTGATTTTGCATACTTTAAACGAGAAGATGGAATAGATGTGTGTTCAATTACATCCGGCCGCAAGAGTCTAGCGATTATACTTATTATTACAGTAATCGCTTGACTGTTGCGGGCGGACATTTCTTTTTTTTTGCGATGTTCGGTCAACGAATCATATAACTATAATCCAATTTTAATACACTGTCTCCTAAGTTTTTTAATTCGCTGACTATTGTGGGATCATGCTGGGGCCTGAAGAAAACATTTACTATCATATGTCGAAACTAGTAGCCAAAACAATTTGATCTCATAATATATTAATAAAAAAAATTGGAAGTTAATTTATTTATTTATTATTACTCACCTAATAATGGACTATCAAACATAAGTTTAATACAGATTTAGTTACGTATAAACACGAAATATGATCCCGTATTCCACCGAAATACGTGGAACTTGTACGAGTATGTTTGGTGGAATATGGAATCTTCCGATTCGATTATTCCTATTATTGAAATCTTCCGAGTATATACAACATTAAACCGAGCATATTTCATGGAATATGAAATCGGAATATTATTCCGAATATCATATCGGCCTTCCGATTCGAGTATTCCGACTATTGAAATCATCCGAATATTTACAATACTATTCATTATTTTGATGCGGAGTTACACTTCGTACTGCCCCACTCAAATTTATATGTGAAAGTTAGGTTTTGTCTAGCCGAACATGAAAGATGAATGTATTCACAATGTGCTATTTTGCGCAACAAGGACCATAAGAAATGCATAAGTCAGGTTCAACGAAATACAACTGTCATCAAACGGAATCATTGTCCACTGAACGAATTTTAGAGAACAACTTTGAAACCTAAATAGGATGCAACAACAACGGTAGCAATACACCACATCAATAATAAAGTTAATGTTTACTTTATTGTATATTTAGGTACTTACTGGTTACATTGCAGTTTCTAGCAAGTTATAGTTCCCAAATAAAATCTTGGCCGAAGATTCTCATCACATTCACAAGAAAAACATATATTGTAATAAATAATAATGTTGCGACTGTGAGATTTGATGCAATAAGTTGCGTAAACCATGTACACATATGGTTAAACAGAAAAAAAAACAAATACAGAAATATAAGTTAATATATCATACAATCGAGGCAACAATTTATGGTTTGTTTTATTCTTAAAATCAAACGTATGATTTAATGATACTGCTGTCTCTATGCAAAGAATTTCAATTAATATTTTAAATCATAGTACATACAGGTAAGATGATCATTGTTATGATTTTTCCTTTCGCTTACCTCGTGTTAGTTTGTGTCGAGTTCATCTCCTTCTCGGCTAGCTCTTTTCGACAGGTTTTTGTAACTCTATTTTCTTCTTTTACCTTGAGAGATGCTCCTGCGACTTGTAGTTTCACTACCTTGGGCATTATTGTTTAGTTTTGGTTTTTGAATTGTATTTCTTTCCCCTGTTAGAGCGGCCTTGTTAGAATTTGTATCTTTTATTTTATTAGCTAGTAGCCACTAAGATCATATAGAATCTTAGTAACGGATGCGATTCATAGTCACATATTTAGTGTCTAGAATGCTAATAGGAAAGATTGTGTGACAACATGGTAAAGTTCATGCACAGTGAGTATCTAATGATTTTGACCGAATCTGACAAGTGAATTATCGTTTGTAAACATATCTTGCTCTTATCAGAACGGTCTAAACAGTGCATTTTTTCACATAACACTATATTCGTACAAAATATAACAAGGTATGGGCGCATAAAATAACTGTAATACATTTACCTAAACGTAATTAAAAAAAATATTTAGAATGGTTGATGAGTTTATTGGTATTGAAGACGAATTGTTTGAGGCTGAAATTCATCGTATTCGTAATCAAAAATTGTACTTAGGGAGAAAGGGAATAGAGAATAAGAATAGGGAACGAAAATGGGTAAATAGAATAGGGAAAGGGAATAGGATAAAGGAATAAGAATGGGAAACGAGAATAGATAAAGGGAATAAGAAAAGGGAATAGAGATAGGGAAAGGGAAAACGAAATGAGAAAAAGGGAATAGGAAAAAAATGAAAAATAAACGAATATAAAAGGAGTTTGAATATTTGGAGTAATTAATAACTAACTTAAAACAAATGTTGAAAACAAAAACGACATAGTGTAAAAGCAAAAGAAAACTATGTGAAATCTATTGCACATTCAAAAAGTGGAAACTTTTCGAGTGAATGGGCGGACTTAAAAAAAAACCACCTTCTTCAAGGACCACATTCTAGGAGAATGTCCGGCTTCTAGTCTCTTTTACAGAATTTGAATCGGCTCTCGATCCATTCCATATAACAATTAACTTTCCACTTAATAGTTCCTGGTCGTTTGCACTTCAGTTTGTCAGTAGAGGGAATCCATGCTCCTAGTATAGTAATAATCACTCAGCACTACAAGCATAACACAATAATTGTATGTATATCTGTTTTTCATCGATATTGAATTAGTATCGCTGATGCCAGTTCATTCTATAATATCATAGTTAATACTTATTTCAATTTGTATCAATAAATATTATTGGGGTTTATAGGTTTTCTTAGTATGAAGGTTTAGGAGAATTGAAAACTGCATTTTATAATTTTTACTTTGATTTATTTAACAGTAATGGAATATGTGCTATCTTGAATATATTTTTAACAAAAATATATCTACATCCAAAATAATATACATTTTTCAACTACATTACATTGTACAATTATGTACATTACTCCTGAAAATTTGTTATTAAAGATGATAAAATAAAGTTGTTACTATTGTTAATAAAAAGGAGACTTTGCGGTATATTAATTTACTTTTAAATTCTATAGTTTTAATGTAAGAAATATTTAGGATTATATCTGAATAAATAGACCATTTAAAAAGGCGTTTTTCGAAATTTATATACACTTAAATACTAAACTTAAACTATATTATATGAAATATGTACAGAATAATTTTAAATTTGATACCTATATACAAAATAAACATTCACACTATTATTCACGCATCCTTTCACGCAACAATCTCGTTGGCTCCTCATGATACTCCTGCTCATTCCTAATTTTTAAATTGTACAATTCCGCCGTCTTCTCCATTATTAGAGCCATCCTTTTTTTTTTTTAGTAGCAATAGCTGCTCTTCATATTCCGTCATCTTCTTTACAGCCCTTTTCCCTTGCTTCGGGGTATTCATTACATTTTCTAGATCTTGTTCCTCATCGGATTGTACGATATGTATTTGTTCATTATGCTAGGTTGGAACAAAAGAAAAGCAGCTGATTAGTTTTTAACAATGTTTACATATATCTAACTCACATCAATACTTGATCTATCTACCATCTCCTTTTCCTGGAAAGATGACTGCAAATTCTGTAAAAAAAAATAGGATGATATCCTAAACTGTGGCGATGATACTTACAATAAAAGAACAGCTAGGCTTCGAAGTGGATGGCGTTGATGGTGCAGAATATATGCATGGTTTCACAAGAGAAATCTACAAGGGTTTACTATATAGCAAATATTTTGTAATATAAATTTATTACTTACAGTCTTCAGCTCTTCTACTTTTGAAGATGCATGGCTTGTTTCCTCCCCTCTAAAAGATTGTACATATTCATCATCATACCAATATAACATTAGTAATACTCACAACAGGCAAAGCATCGCTATCATACATGGAAGCATCTTCTATAAACTCATGTGGAAGATCTTTTATCTTCCAGTCTATGTCTGCAGGATCTGGTGCAGGAGGACCACCTCCTGGCCCATGTGCGTGCTTGCTGTAGGCACCAACATTCTTTTTTGCCACCACCTTCATACGCTGCCATTGCTCCTGCATACGCTTAACATCTCTTATGAAACCTGGAAGATGCACACTGCTTACAAACTGTTATTGTATAATTATACTACAAAATTACAGCAACCACCACTTCACTAAATATAAACACAAAGATAGAAAACCTTATTCCATCGCTATCGCCCCTTTAAATGCATTTTCTTTAACCCTTTCATTATCACAGCTGCAAGTAATGGTTTTATAACATGTACCTTCTGCGGAACAAATATAGTGAAAGGGTTAAATTAAGATACTGAAATAGGTGTGCAAAGCATAAGCTTACTAACATAAGTGAGCATGCATAAAGCCAACACCATGACATAAATTTATACTCATTACATTACACACCTTTCATTGAGGAGCACTTCCCATCAGATATATTTCTGCCTTCATAGAATTTTACATTATATATTTTTTTAATGTTATAACATTAAGTGTAGAGTGCTGTAGACAGAAGTGGGCCACGTTTTTATTTTTGGTTGTAAAATGGTGAAAAATGAAAATTTTGTCTTAATTTTTTTTTTAATCGCAAGGGTATTCCAAAACGCAACTTTCCATCATAGCAGATGCTTGCAATTAAGTATTGAAGTATTTCTCTTTTTGAATGGGAAAAAAGTGTATTTTCCGTGTTTTCCGAAAGTGTAGGGAGAAGTGGGCCACCCAAATTTTTATCTGAAAAAATGCTGCTATATGCTACAAATTCTTGTCCTGGGGGTTTTCAAAGGCGCTGATTACGAATCCGTTGTCAAATTTGCAAAATTCAAAATAGTTTACACGAAATGAGGGTTAAAAATTGAAAAAACAGCGACTTCAGTAATAATGTTCATTTAATGTCTGGAAAGAAGGAGTAATAAAGTTGGAATGACAAAGGTGTTGCAAAAAAAAAAAAACATTTTGCAGTGTTCAAGCACAGATTTTAGGCGCAATTGGCGCACGTGAAGTCGGTGCAGTTGGTCATGTCGACGCACTTTAAGTGGAAGGGTCTGTCGCAGTTATCACACTCGATGGAGTTTTTTCTTGTCAGCTTTGCTGGCATCAATTTATTGCAAATCATGCAAAAATCGATGTCTTCATCTGAAGAAACCGAAGACTTTCTTTTTTTGCCTTTTTTCACAGCTGATTGTGAAGAATTGGCCTTTTTGGAAACTTTCGTTGGTATCTGCGATTTTTGACGCCGTGCAGCTTCTTCCGCGACCTTTCTATTTTCAGGGGATGTAATGATACTGCTTCTCAGCGATTTGCGGCCACGATTGGATTTCTGCTTCGGAGCGACATAATTAAGCGGTCCAATACAGTCCAATATTGAAGTAGATGTTGTTGACTCTTCTCGAGCCCCAGGCTCTTCTTCAACTCTAACAACAAGTTGTTGGAGTTCGTCTTCCTTCTGAACAACTTGATTTTCAACAACTTGGTGCTCTCCGCTAACAGTTGCAGCCACAAAATCGTCATCGTCAAAAATTTCTGGATTAAATGGGAAAATTCCGGTTTTCTCAAAACCTACAGCAATGTTTCGAGTGTTCAGACTGTTACGCAGGGCAATGGCAACAATTTCAGGCACATGCTGGATTTCCAGTAGCAAACCAATATGATTCTTTGACCACTGCATCGCAATTGAATGTAGTAGGATCTTTTGACCGGTCCAAACACACCAACGTTCTAAAAGGCTGAAGCCGATGGCTGCCAATGAGGCGGCATTTCAGAATGGTGATACCATTTCAAAGGCGAGGTCGATACTTCAATAGTGACGTGCGATCGTGATTGTCCATTAACAATAATAAAGGATTCTCTTTTGACGCATGTGCAAATTTGACGTGTGAGTGTCGCATGAACTGGACAAAGTCAACGGCAGTCATCCACTTGGTGTGGCATTGTACATGAATGATATTTTCATATTTTTACGCGGGAACAAGTAAAAAGGAGGAATGAAATCTCCACCAGCGCTAACAGCCGTCACCATCGTCACATTTGTACCACGTTCTGCAGATGAGTGCAAACCAACCCTCGAACCTTTTGCAGCAACGACTTTAACGGTTTTCGTCGCATTCCAAATGCGGGATGGAGGGAACGGATGTTCATCCAACGCAGCCCGAAGCAGACGGAAAAACTCGTTGAGTTTCTTTATCGAATGCTTTTGCTCTATTCTCGCTGGTTGATATTGGCGTGCGCAAAGAGAGGCGTAGGTGGCGTTTCATAAAGGCGCAATACCAATCTCTGCTGGCCATGTCCGTTTCATCCCATCCGTCCGGGTAATCGATTCCCATTTTCTTGGCATACTGAAAGGCTAACTTGCGTATGTTGTTTATGGTGAGACCATAGTGTAGTTCAGAGCACTTGACGATGTATTCATTCAGTTCTTTTTCCTGGGCTGCAGTGAAAATCTG
This sequence comes from Protaetia brevitarsis, assembly GCA_004143645.1. Lineage (NCBI taxonomy): Eukaryota > Metazoa > Arthropoda > Insecta > Coleoptera > Scarabaeidae > Protaetia > Protaetia brevitarsis. Next base: position 532,302 of record RXPK01000048.1, read on the forward strand.
TCAATAAACGAAATAAAAACATTCGTTAAAAAACAAAAAAATTCAACAGATATGGTAGTGTATAGAAAGCATGAGCCACAAAAAAATTAAGCAATTAAAAAATTGAACAATTACTGAAAAACAATTTGTCAACTAATGATAAGTAAATATTCAGTTGATAAGAGATAGAGAAATGTAAAAAAATATCTACCGTTTTTCCACCGTGTGCAGATCGTTCTTGTAGGATATCTAACAATTGTGCGTCGGTAACAGCGCCAATATCCGGATATCGGTCGGTCGCAAGTTTCAAGTAGTGTTGAAAAGACGATCTGCTAACATCGGTAGCAGCAGAAGCAACACGCTCCGATATTTTATTTATTTTCACTTGCTTTATAGCAGCAATCAATTTTTCATAATTCACCTCTTTTTTGGGAGTTTCCTTTTTTTTTTTTGGGAGGCATGATGGCTTAAATGATAAAAATATGTAAATAAGACATTTGCATAATTGATCAAAACACTTCACTGTGCAAAGAACGGCATTACTCAAGTGGCCCATGTCTATCCACAAATAGTGGCCCACTTCTATCTACAAGCGCCTTTTTTTGCATATGCATCCCACAAAAACACAATGTGAATAATGGGCAAAAATCACTTTGCATTTCAAAGATTATATGTCCAAATAACATATTGCATATTTACCTGAGTTTTTCTCGTAAAAATGCGATGACAAATCGCGTGAAAGCGTACGAGGGTAAAAACTTTCTCGGCGAAATTCTTAGCGCGTTTCTCTGTACAGTGCGAGAGTCTATGACCTCCAAATGCTTCCTAAAGGTGAGCTCGCGTCAAAATACGATAAATAATGTGCGCGGTTTGACATAGATGTCACTAGTCTTACAGTTATTCGGGTGGCTCATTCCAACCAGTGGCCCACGTCTGTCTACAGCACTCTATAATTTTACTTGCATACCTTGCACTTCCATTTTTCGGGAAATCCGTTCCCATGCAGCTGACTTGTCCTTATTTAGCACCGTTAATTTTTTTTTTATTTTCAATTAAATGCAACTCCTCCCTTATTGCCTCGAGAAAAGAGTGCTTCTCCGCCTCATTCCAATTTTGGGAGCGTGCAACGCAACCCCTAAAGTAAATAATTGCAGTTGCAAAAGCACTATAGGTTTCTGGCGCTTCTTAGCCAAGAACCAAAAGGGGGGGGGGGATAAAATTCCTAAATACTTCCCACCTACCTTTTCTTTTTTTTTTTTTTTGATCTTCCGGGCGTGCCAGCCGTTCAGCGGAGATTGGGGTGGGGAGTAGAGACTTATAGAATCTCCCAACAAATAAATTAATCAAGATATTAAGAGGCGCCACCACGGTTTATTTTATAAACGCCCGGTATGATGTAAAAACCGGGAAAACAAGATTAAATGGTAACAGCAGGGGGGGAAGCACGACAACAAGTACACCAAAAGCCAAGTAACTATTAAACGTTTAATTCTAAGAGAAAAACAAAGTTAAACTTATGTATGTGGGTGCATATATCTATATATATATCAATAAGAAACATTGTAGTTTAATAATTAAATAGAGAGAAAAACAAAGATGTTAATATTTAAACATTGGAATTAAGTGTCTGTCACAAACTTTCAGACAATAGCGATACCTCGGGCTGCTCTTTAACCACGAGTGTTGTTTATAAAATGTAAGTATAGGCGAGTACTTAACGTTAAATCTAGTAACACATGCGCAATATCGTTAGATTTTGTCTGATCAGACGATCTGTACAGTGGTATACAATAGACATATAAACGTGTGGTTATGCCTTTGCTAGTGTCTGAGAATATCCGATAGTAAAAGAAATAAGAATGAATTGAAAGTTAAATTACACCAGAGAAATATTTCATCAACTTTACTACAAATAGTTGAACCCAAATACGATCATTGATATACTAAATAACAAAAAAAAGAGAAAATAATAAAGCGTCAGGCTCTGTACTTAGCTATTGATTAATGTTGTTGCGATAGGATGGGCGGCTTGATCCCAGCTATCGGAGTAGTTGACAGAGTCAGCTGTTCGATGGCCTCTCGAATCAAGTTGTTGTTGGGACACGAATACTAATCCAATACTAAATATGGCTCGATCCCAGTGATTAGCTGCCAATATAGCGAACCATACTATTCAACACCAATCCAGATGCCACACACCAACAAGCCAAATACTAGCCAATACTAAACGCCTTCTAGAAGGCGCAGCACAGAAAAAAAAAAAAAACGTACGGGTTCTCTGAGCACGTGCGTCGAAACGATGATGGACAAAAATCCGGACAAACCGTTGTCTCTACAACCCACAAGTTGCCAAATCCTACTTTTAGTAGAAGTCTTCACAATACTCCAAATGATTCACCAACTTTAAACTCACTAATTTAGTACAACTCAAGGTTTCATCAACGCATACTACGTACTCGCTCAGAGGCTTAGCACGGAATGGAAAAATGGGAAAAGGCTCGACATTAGCCCCACTACGCCGGAAAATGAATTTATGAAATAAAAGGAAAACGACGGATATCAATATTATTGACATCCCAGTTCTCGTAAACTATGCATACGTTCAACTTACGGGACACAGATGGCGTAAGGAGTACTGAATTATTAATTTAATTAATTAAATTCGCATAATATTATAACATATTTGAGAATCTGTTTAGAATGTCATTTCAACCGTTACAAGCGGGCACGTTTTGCCTAGAAAAATAACAGTTATTCACCTCACTGCAATATTATTTCAAGATCATATTCTTACTTCAACAAATTCCATATTATCCTATTTCAATTCCAATTGGCACTTAAAACGGTTTGTAAGGCCATATAGGTCTAATCAAAGAAAAAAAAATTAAAAAAAACTAATAATGCAGTTATATACAAAATAAAAAACAGTGTTTTTGTGGATTCTGGTGCACTAAATGACTTATTTGCTGCAGATTCCAACGTTTGACATCGTTTTTCTAAGAACTTAATGAGTTCACTGAGTTCATGGTGATGTAAGATGATTATTTAATAATCCATTACACTTCGCGCAAAACGATTGTCGACGTACGATAATTTCCGAAGACTGGCGCGAAAGAACTTTTAGGTTACATTTAATACAAAGTTCGGGTTTAAACATTCCACTAATCGCTACTAAGGATTTAGTTGGCAACTAAGCCTAGTACACTACTAAATACCACTATGAATAGGCATTTTCTTAGTAGAATGTTAGTAGCCACTAAATCAAACTATGAATAAGTGTTGTGACACACATAGCGAGTGCAAAGCGGGCGTGGGTCGAGTGTGAAGCGAGCCAGACACGGGTGGTAATGGCACACGTAGCGAGTGTGTCGCGAGCGTGCAGACACGGAACAGGTAGAAAACGCTGGTATGTTTCCCTTTATGCAGTTAATTGCAGTAGCTGCTCTCGAAGCAGAAGGTCTGTTAAACCAGAAACGAAAAAGAAGATATTGGGTACACCCATACAATAAATTTCGAGAGGAAGACGAGATATTCCACAAATTCTATGAGTAGGTAAACAATAGGGCTACGGGATCACTTTCAAGGCCGTTCTCCTCCAGGTCCCCCAGAGCGGAGCTGTAGGTGGGAGGGGCAGCTCAAGGCGATGGCGTCCACGGGGACGACATCCGCGGTAGCCTGGGGAAGGTTTTTGAAACGCTAGGCAAGGGGGCCTTAGCCGATGACGTCAGAGGCATTATTTTACTTATTGAATATTATATATCATATTCGATTAAGAATTCTAGAAACTTAATAACTATAATGAAATTCTAACATTAAATAATGTAATTACATATGTCTTTTTATTATACATATTAAAATTTAAAATGGCATAAATCATTTTAGGTATTAATTATTACTTTACAATTAAAACTTGAACGAACACATGTATTAGGAATGTAGACGTCAGCCCTATGCATTGAAACATTCCATTGACCTCCGCGTAAGAGACAATTGCTGTGTAAGCGATTCTACAGACTTGTCGTGTCTTGTTTATCCATACGGATAATATCTAGACAATTTTAAATTACAGAGCCGTTTTTAAATAATCAGTAATTTATTAAATTAACGGAAGAAGGGGCAACCGAAAGTTAACAAATAGGTCACAACAAAGAAAAGAGATTCATTTTGCAAACAGCAACAGTAGAGTTCAAAAATGTCTAATTTCGAATCATCATCTTCGTCGTCCGAGTCTTCGACAACTTGGTTACCTGACGACATGTTAGATAGTCTACTACAAAAACATGAAGAAAAGTATTGAAAAGGAGATTCGATTGATTAATGAAGTATCATATCCTTTAAGCCGCTATTATTCGATATCCACCGGTCTAAGTCCGGCCAGAGGGTTTTTACCAGTAGCTATGCTAAGAAGAAATAAGAAGAACGGTATATCCTTCACGAGTTATGAATGGGACCATGTATTTTTGAAACAAAAAGGGCAAATAGAAGAACATATGAAAACGGATCCGCAAGTATGGTGCTGCGATTTATGTCGAGAGGAAAGTGGCGCTAAGGATGAGGTGGATCATGACACAATCGAAATATTAGATCAATTTAAATTAAAATTGTGCTACGTGGGTGGTAAACGCAAACCAAAAGAAAAGATGATACCTCTGATAAGAGTAAGCAGGCGTACTGTAGAATTTACCCTAGACAAAATTGCCCTTGAAACATTAACAGAATTGTTAAACACGGTGACGAAGAGGTTACATAGATTGGTAGAATTTGATTTTCCATCTTATTATGATTCACTGTTAAGAATAATAGCACAAAATCGTGAGAATATCGACTTGGGATCGATCAAGCAATATGTCGAAACATTTGTGTGTGAAATAAACTGTCGTACGAAATTTAGCTCTGAATACGCTGATTGTGTTTTAGAAATATTGCATTTTGAATTGAATAAATTAAAAAAGATCTGATTTCTTTGTTTAATATTTAAATTATACATGCAAAGAAAAAAATAAAGGTTTTAAAGAACTTAAAAATGTTTTATTTACTTAAATAAAAAGTTATCAAGGTTCGTTCAGTATCATATTTATTGTTACCTCAACAATTTTTGAAACGTCATCATTTTGGTATAATAATCGTAAGAATTCATAGGAACAACAGCTGTTATCGTTGGAATGAGTTTTCATATTTTGGGGGTAAACTAATGATGAAAGAATGGAATAAAAAAAAGTAACGCTGCATACATATATATTTTCTAAATTATAAAGACAATATTAATGTATGTATAGTTTAAAACATTTGTAGTAGACAGGAGCAGCCTGCTTCTTCTTCGCTTCCTTAACGTCATTTTTATCTTCTTCGCTTTTCTTAACGCCATTTTCGTCTTCTTGGCTATCCTTAACGTCATTTTTGTCTTCTTTACTAAGACCATCCAAATTAAATTGTCGGACAAGATAATACGGCAAATAATCGATGATTAAATAGTCTTCTTTCTCTTCACACACCAAAATTTTAATTAGATCTTCTAAAGAGATCTTTTTTAGTTCATAATTTTTAATGGCGTCTAGAGCAGAAAGGAATTGTTCATTAACTCTTGTTCTGTCTTCTGAATAGGGATCTACATCCCAGGACCGATTGCCTTCTAATATGAACTCATGATGGTAGTCTTCGATTTCTCTTCTTAACCGTCCGATTGTTGACTCTAAATCAACCGCCTCGGGCCAACGTGAAGCTGAATATGCCAACCACATTCTGACGATCTAAATACTTTCGCAAACTAGATCAAACTGCTCTAGCAGTGAAATACAAAGTGTATAAATAACCAAATGTAGGAAATTGTAAGGAGAGGGGGTACTAATAATAATACACCGGTAATTATCTATATATTTATTATAACCTTAAGAATTTACATAAAAGTTTAACATTTGATATAGAACAGATTTTCAAGTTAGTTTGGTGATACATACAACAATTGGTGACGGATTTGCTAATGTTAGGAACATTTTCAATATGCTCTAAGTTTATTACAGGAACATTAACGTAGTTCTTAATTACATTCTGTTTTTGATGTCCTTTTACGTAAATAGACTCAGTACGTGTTATGAAACGACGTAATATTTTCGGCAGTTCACACAAATCGGTATGCCCATCGCTATAAACGTAGGGAATGATGATTGTTTTCTAACCAAGTCACTAGACGTTTGTCTTTCGCATTTAGTTTATGAAACGGAATTTTCGGTTTAAATATGAAGTGGCTTATCATTTTTCCATCACTTATTGCCAATTCTTCACTACAAACTTCTTGATTTATAACAAACCTTGCATGTCCATCACTAACGTCATTTTACATAATCTTTCTCACAGTTCCTGACAATGGAGTGTACTCTACGATGTTGTCGTGTAGAATGAGACAATAAGCCACTGTATTTTCATTAAAACTGTTAAGAGACTCTAGTTCCAATTTTATGTCAACGATAGAGGACTTGACTGTTTCTTTTTGTTTAGCACAATCGATAACATATAAAGCACACTCTCTGAATGATTCATAATCGAGCAAGGGCTGATTATTTCTATTGTAATAACTTGACTGGAAGGCTGCGTACATACGATATGCAATCGCATACTTTTTCTCGTTTATTTGAAGATTCATATTACCATATGGATAGCTATCAGCATTTAAATGAAGTTTTATGTTACTAATTGATGAATGGTCAAATTTAGAGGCATCAGCATTCAAATTATCTTTCCTCTGTGTTTGAAAAGCGACTATAACGTAGCGCGGCTTCTCCAAATTTGTACTAGTTTTGACAGGCCATATATCTGTCCTTGTTTTACGTAAAGAGGGTAATTCATAAAGTTCCCACTTCCTAAATGGAAGGTAGATAGATTTGTTATTGTTTAATGTTTTCAAAAGCTTCAATCTAATTTCATCGCTTACAGTAACGTGTGGTACGTGCCATTCTACTTTCTCAATGTCGAATGATGCAGTCTTTATACCATTCTTGTCAGTGTTCTTGTAACAATTAAGATCACTACCACTGCGAAGTAAGATAAGCTCCTGACTAGCGTTTATAATTATTTTTTGGTAATCTTCCGCATATCCTAAGCAAAACTTTAATGGTATACAAGCGTTAAATTTATTAGTGGTTGCAGATATAGTCGGTTGTGTATCAGAATTTGGACACCAACCAGCGATTTCCAAAGATTTGCTTTCGCTATCATTGTATGATAGGTAGGCCTTAATAGTGCTAGTGATACCAGGTTTTACACATTTGTCCCACTTCACACCGTTAATTTCATAGCGGATCTGATCGAAAAGAAACAGATAGGCGTTGTTGGTCAATTTACAGTTGCCTGTACCATCCGCTGCTGGTTTGAAAGTACCCTCGATGTAAATAAAACTTTCACTAGGTAACGTATAGATATCTTGATGTTTGAACAGATATGCGTATTTCATCGTTAGATTTGAAATTACTCACGAGGATAATAGTATGGAATTCTTCTTTTGTTATTGCTTTCTCGAACTGCAAACCCTCGAATATGTTTAACTTGTCCATGTTGATTAGTGAAATCCTAAAGATTGCAAAAACGCTATGTTTTCACGTGTTAACTGATTAACAAGCTTCGTTTAGACTGACAAAGCTTGATGTGGGTAAAGATGTTTTATATTGTAGATTAAAATTCAGGCCCATACTTTTTCAGTTCCAATCGAATAACTATTTTCTCACCACGAAAATCCACTAGATCACCGTCTTGGTCCACCAACTTCAAAATAATGTTCTCTAACCGTGACGTGTTGATTGGCAAGTAAATAATATTTCGCGGTTCAATATTAATACTATATCCTGGTTCGACCGAGGGAGCAATTCGTATAAAGTGTGTGATAAACGTCCGTCGTAGAAGGAAGCTGTCGTAATATTACACTCAACTCGTATGGTTACCAACTTTAATAATTTGAATTGGTAGATCTGACTCATGTTTTACATTTGGTTGAAGGATTTTCTTACTGAATCCTAACATTCCACCAATAGAATCAGCCTTCGTGAAATCGATAGTGAAATTGCTAGTTAATTCACATTTAAGTGTACTGTTATTAGGCTTCAATGATATCATGGCATTTTTGTCTTTTGTTGTAGCACCAGCCAAAGAATTTTGTAAAAACGTTTCAATATCCGTCACTTCATAAGCTCCTGGTTGGTATTGTTAGTACTTGATTATCATAATAGAATTTATTTTGACCATCGTGTATATTCGGTATTGTATTATAAGTATGTAACCCTATTAGTCCAAGTGCGTATGCATACCTATTATCCAACTCGATGGGAGGATAGTAGGTAGCGGAGAGAACGCTGCTCGAACTTATCAACGTAAACGTATGCGACAAGACTAATTATTCTTGCTAAGTTGTAGACTTATATAGAAATTTTAAACACAGGTGTCCGCAATTGATTTCGTCATAGTTCTGATAGTTTTTATGGTTATACAGTATGTGGCAATTTTTGAAATATTTAATAAGTTCGGTTGGAGGTTTCAAGTTACGAACGAATCAAAATATTTAACAATAGGTCTTTTTTAGTGTATGCTACCCAGTGGGTACAGGTCCTCCGTACTGTCTAAATTAACGACTGCGCACTCGTTGACTTAGGGGACTTCGTAAATATCCCTCATTAAAAACACACGAAAATTGAGGAGGTATTTTTCTCCAAATTTGCAAATATCGATGTTTGTAAGTGCTCTGCGTGGCAGTCGATTTAGTGGTTTTTTTTCTGATGTAAATATAGTCCCATGCCCTTACGGTAAGGTCTTAAATATAAGCCATCTCCTTTCTTTCTATAGCAATAGCTTCATTTGTTTTATTATGTCTCTGTGATTCTTCTAATTCCTTACGTGCTGCTTCGCTTTTGTTGACGCTTGTGCTATACCAGCAGCCCCACCAGCTAGACCGCCTAATGCACTTAATCCCGCAAATAATGGAATAAGGAATGGTAGAAAACCTCCTTGTTTCGGCAAAGGTATGATGCGTGGAATTTGTATGTTTTTCTTACCACCAGCATTTTTGATAGCAGTTTTAGCAGCCATGAGAGAGAGCTTCGCACCTTCTTTTAGATTAACACTCTTTTTTCCCTTAAGCGCATCTTTTGCTTTGAAAAATACAAACTTCCTGAATGATTTTTTTCTTATTCCCATTCCCAGTTTTCGTTTTACTTTCATTGCGTTGGTTACCGTCCAAGCAGCAACTTTTTCTCGAAAATCTGCGTCTTTTAACTTTACCCTCTCCCACGCACGTTCTTGTAGAATATGGTCGGCTTCGTGTCGATGTTTTAGATCTTGACTATGCGAATACGCTATATCGTGATCTTTACACGCTCTGTCGAGGGATTTATTCAAAGTCACCACGGCGCAGGCGTTCTTGTAGTTTTGTGCCAGGTCCACAGTATTGGTAGCCGGGTAAATGGAGTTCAATTGGCAATTTATTGATTAAAGTGTTAACAACACCACTTCCTTCCTTGATCACTAGCATCACAAGAATAATATAAAACTCTAAGTCGTTTTACTTTTATATCAGTCAAACTCCAGAATGCGTGTCGTCAAGCAACGTATACGTTACTGTTAGAAATTTGGACTGTGTGTTTACGATAGGTAATCGTATGCGCAGACATGGGTTGTTACTACCCAACAGTGTGCGCTGTATAATCTGCGGTCCTTCTAACTGTGGTAAAACAAACGTAATGATTAGCCTGCTAATAGATCAAAACGGACTCCGATTTGAAAATGTCTACGTTTACTCGAAATCGCTGTATCAGCCAAAATATCAATTCTTGGAAAGAGTTTTGAAAACCTGTACCACATATGGGTTATTTTCCTTTCAAGGAAAACGACGATGTACTAGATCCATCAGAAGCTCGTCAAAATTCTATTTTTATTTTCGACGACGTTGTATGCGACAACAAAATAAAATTAAAGATTTCTTTAGTATGGGCAGACATAAGCAGTAGATTCCTTTTATTTGTGCAATCTTATGCTCGCATACCAAGCATTTGATTCGTGATAACGCAAATTTTTTAATTTTATTTAAGCAAGATGATGTAAATTTACGACATATTTACGACGAACATGTAGGTGCCGATATGACGTTTGAAATATTTAAAGAAATATGTTCTGAATGTTGGAATGACAAATATGGATTTTTAGTTATAGATAAAGATAGTGATATTGAAAACGGAGATATCGAAAATTTCTCGACTGTTATATAAAACAGCTACGACGAAAAAATGAATCAGTTCAAAAATAAAGTTGATTAAGAGCAAACCCGAAATGAAGGAAGAACGTCTTACATCAGAAATCATTAAAGCTAGCAAGCTACACGAAAAAAGCAGCTGGCTATGAAAATGGGACGGACCGAAGCAGAAAACTTATTAGAAAAGCATTTCAAACCTATTACGGAACCGCTTAAAAAAATATTAAAAGCTGAAACTATTAAAGAAGAGAACACTTATGTACCAGCAAAATTATGAGAATACATTGGAACTTTCTCGTGAAGTAGCCCAACAATGATGGAGAACGTCAACCCATAACCAATGACTAGGAAAACACCTACTGCAAGACCAGTAGAAAGAATAGAATTTGATTATAATCCCTTACGGAAGAGGAAGAAGAGGAAATCAATGCTGACAAGTCTTTTCAACAATTTCGACAGAATATCAGACTTTACTTGAGCAGAATCCTGAAGCTGTTAATGAATTCCTTGAACAATATTCAAGTACACCCAAGAACTATATCGAGGGGTTACTTTCAGATACTCAGGGAGAGTACGATACAACGATTGGGGTTCATATGGATCCTACAACAAATCAACTCAAAATAGGTAATGCCATCTTAGAGATCGATGGTAATGATCTCGTTATAGGTGGTATACGATATAAGGGAACTCCCAGGTCTCTATGAACTAATCTTTAAAACGCGTCCTAACGGCTATACTAAACAAGATAAAGAACAGTACCGTGATATACTAAAGCGTACCAATGTTCATCATGTTAATTTCGATCCTAAAAAACGAGTAAAAGGTAACAGGGGATTTAAACATACTCATATCATTAAACCCTTAATTGCTCCTTCAATTGCGAGCCTATAAGCGTCCACGTTCTTCCACTATAAGTCACGTGGCGGAAGAGGTCACGCGCTCGGTGAACAGATGCTAGTGAATAATGCACCTTATCAGTATGTCTATTTGGGTTGATATAAATGAGCTGGTTGATAGACTTAGGTATTAATTGCATCTGAGCAAGCTGGCCACACAAGGTCATAATACGAAATTACGTCTATTATTGAGGAACTGAAAGAAGCGAAAGTAATAGCGGAATGAATATAGACAAGTTTGGCCGTCACCTAATTGTTGGTGTTACACATAAACCAGTACTGATAAATTTGGGCGACACGTTAGCAGCAGCCGAAGTGATTCTTCTGTTCATCAAATGGGAAGCACCATTCCACTTACCGCAGACGGCAATTACAACATTGAAAATAGACGATTGTGTAATATTCATCCTCCTATAGATAATCTGGATTGTGCTAATAAGGATATGTTGATAAATCAGTAAAAAACTTTCAAAAAAATAAAAGTAGTGAGAGAATTAGCAGAGCTAGAACTAAAGCTAGATCAAATGATGAAAGAAAAAATTTCACACAGTCGTGAAATAAGTAATATTCACAAAACGGTACATAGTATGAAGACGTTTATGGAACCAGCATGAGCAAGAACTCAATAAAATTATGACTCTGGAGAGTCGCACCACAACTTAAATTAATTCATTCGAACATAACTGTCGCAGTAGTGAGGAGCTGCTGAAAAACCTCTTAAGAAGCTTAGAAACACGAATGAATCTTTTAGACAAGCGATCTTCGGTAACGTAATGAGTCGTATTAAAGAGGATATAGTTAACGAATTACATAAACCAATTAGAAAAAAATTCAGAAGGCGTCGCGTTGTTATAAAAGGTCTAGATGATTTATGGCAAGCTGATTTAGCAGAGTTCACGAGTTATTCTCGCGAAAATCGAGGTTTTAAATACATATTAGTAGTTATCGACTGCTTTTCAAAGTTTATTTGGACTCAACCATTAAAGAGTAAAGGCGCTAACGAAGTAAAGACTGCTATGGAGAAAATTCTACAGGAAGGACGTGTCCCTAAGAATTTGCAGACTGACGCAGGGAAGGAGTTTTATAACGCACAATTTAAGAAGCTAACGGATAAAGATGGTATTAATCATTATTCTACATATAGTGTTAAAAAGGCGTCGATTGTGGAGCGAGTTATTCGTACAATCAAGGAAAAACTATACAAAGAATTTAGTGTACGCGGTAAATACAAATGGTTTGATATTCTCGTTAAAATTACTGATACTTATAACAAAACTAAACACAGAACGATAAAAATGCGACCTGTGGATGTTAATTACAATAATGAACAACGTTTGCTGACCACAGCATACAATAATATTAAAACGATGGTGTACAAAGTTCCATATTGATGATATAGTACGTTTAAGTAAGCAAAAGGGGATATTTGAAAAGGATATATGCAAATTGGTCAACGGAATTATTAAAATTGTAAAAGTTAAAATAACTAACCCTACAACTTATTTATTAGAAGATATGAATCGGAGACCTATTCTCGGTGCTTTTTACGATTATGAACTACAAAAAGCTAAGCATCCGGACATTTATCTGGTGGAGAAAATATTACGTAAACGGGGAAACAAAGTTTATATAAAATGGTTAGGCTTAGATAAAACACACAACAGTTGGATTGATAAGAATAACGTATTGTAATTTTATCATTCATACACTGTTTGCTATTTAATATTTAGTTAAATAAACTTTTTAACAAAAACATTGTTTTATTTATTAATATTAAATGATATTGATAAATGTTTAAAGTTAAAGGAGATATTTAAATCTATTACACGTAAAACATAAATATTATGAAATTCAATACGGTTGTATTCGTCTCAAATTGCAACATTACAACACTTCTATTAATTCATTAACACCAAGACGATGTTGCTCTGTAGAACAGGACTGTACTTTGAATTGTTCGTGTTCGTACACCTTTAATTATTGCATAATATTACACAATATTGCAATTTCGCGAATTAAATACGCTGTATAATGCATTACATATATTTTTATCACTTTCTTACTTTTAAAATCATAAGCAGCGAAAGCATAAATAACACACATCACGTAATGTGCTAGAATTATTTTTATTTTTCCATCATATCAAAATCATATACAACAGTATCAAAAGAAAAAAATAAAGCTTCCATCATATATGAAGCATTATAAGAATTTGTGTACACGGATAAAAAAGTACAATATATTGTTATATAAGTCACCTTCTAAGTTTTTGCATGATTTTAAGATAGATTTATAGAATGTTACAAAATCACTATTCAGCAATAAACTTATTTTATCGTGGATTAGCTGTTGCAAATTATACAAATTATTATATGTTTCGGTAGATAAAACAACTTCTTGGCCACGACTTTTTAGTCTTATAACACAAATGTCTCTGTACTGGCTAGCCTCAATTTCATGTTTAGAAGTGTTACCGTCTCTCTTACAAAACTCTGTCCATTCATCTTTAGTGAAGAAAAACACATGATGTCGCTGATCTTATTTGTATGACCGGATTGAATCCTGCTGCCGCACTAAGGCCTACGGTAATCCACTTGGACCCGCATTTGTTGAGGGGAAAGGTAGACTGCCCAATTAGTTGTTTTTCCTTGGCAATAGATTTCTCCTGCATGATTAGGGCGTTGTCAAGGAAGTCGTTGTACGTAACTAGAAAGAAAGAAAAAATGTAAATAGGTAAACATTAATTACATTAAAACTTTGGTATTACTTGATGCCATTGTTTGAAGTCTGTCTTATTCGTAAACTAAATTTAAACTGAACTATCTTTTTACTGGTTCACGTTATATTTGTGAAAAGAATTGTAGAGGGGATACTTACCTATTCTGGGACGGAATAATGCCCCCATGGTAAAGTATCAGTAAAACCAGGTACTCGGAAGCGCTTGTCATCGTACGGACTAAGGGATATTTTCGTTTGGACGGCAGTGTAGAGTGTATGGTTAAGCGAGCGTATATTTCGTTGGTCATGTTGCATTTCATTATTTCTGATTAAACAGTTCAAGTAGTCATCGAACGTTATCTGGCGTTGAATAACACTCCCCTTCACACCCTTGGCCTTCTTTATGAGAGTGTCTTGGTATTTGCATGTATACATTTTTGCACGAAGTCCCACAAATTCCAGCAGTAATTTACCGGCACCTTCATCTTTCATTAAACCCGGCACTTTTTTATTAACTCGCGGTATCTTATATACGTTGTCTGCGGGATAATCACTTGTATCGAATCCACTAAGGTTTTGTTTAATGTCTTCGTATACATCTGGAGTCTCTATCGCGTATATCAGCGAATCCGTGTCCGTATAGCACAACTTACAGTTATTTCCGTACACATTTTTCATATAGTTATAATGAAAATCATACAATATTGTTTTTGATATATCTAAAACGCACATACCCACATATATCGGCTTATCAAACTTTACTTCTGTCCTTGTTAACTCTATAGCTACTAAATTTTCATTAAAAATAGTTCTATACTTAAAATTAGGCTTACTAATTAAATATTCGGCGCCATATCGGCCCTCCCATTTTCCAACAATTTTAATATCTCGTCGTAAACGCACATTCTCCATCGTTTTCCCAAACACGGCATTGTTCATCAATTTAAATAAATTCTTTTCAAATTCATTTCTCGCATTCTGTCGCAGCGTCGTATTTAGTTCGATGTAGGATTTTAACCAATTTGATTGTTTAAATTCCAACACACGATGAAATTTTAGTTAAAACAATACCTTCCGACAGATACTGTTTGAGATTGCGGTAATGGATCACATACTTTTCTTTTTTTCGTAGCGTTGCCAACATCTTTTCCTGGCGACTCCCTGGCGGTTTTCCTTTCTCGAGGGCCATAGGTAAATCGCTTTGGCGGTCATGTATGTTGCGGGGGGTACTCCAAATCGACTTCTAAGAGGTATCCAATAGGGTTATCGTCAGGAACGTTAAAATTTACATTTTCCGGATCTTCAACCCATTTTAATCCACCGTAAGGGAGGTATTGAGACATTGCCCACGAATACATCGCGTTAATGTCGAAGTACATTAAAAAAACATTCGGAGCTGCCGGATCATAGTCGGGCATATATTTGTTGTTAGCTTTAGCGTACCTAGCCGAACATTGCGTCATACCACCGCGAATACCTTTTTCGATAAACATTAGCATATCCACGTCCTGAAGGGTATCTAATTCCACACCTGTATGTTTCAACATAACATCCCATGCTAAACCGGGTGCTGTGTAATATTGCGCTGCATCTAATCCGTAGTTGCGCATACAATTTTCGCGAAAATTCTCAAACACATCGGCTAGCAATAAGACGTCAGTTTTCAAATACAGGTCGGAATATTCCCCTAAATTTTGACATTGAAATTCTTGCCAGACAGTTTGCGCGTATTGATAATCGCTTTCGGAAATATTAGTGTCGGTTAGGTCGCTGTAAAAAGCCTCGATTGGTGGTAATTGGTCATCTTGTAATTTTTTCCCAACAACTTATATATTTATAAGGGAAGACGCCTTTTCTTTTTAATAAATTTACGTCTCTATTAAACTGGCTTTCAAGTATAGGATAATCTTCTAAATAAGCCGCTAATTTGTCTAACGAAGAAGCCATAAAACGGAAAGAGTCTATAAATTTAAATTTTAGTTCGGTTTCATTAAAAGTATACGTCATTGATATATACTGTTCTGTGTTATTGGGAATTATTTGCAGATGACCAGTTCCCGCCAATTCTTCTACCAACAAATGACCGTCGTAGCCAGAGAGATTATGGAAAATCACGGGAATTGTTTTTGTGACATGATATTCTAAATTGCACTGGGCGTGTGCAGCTCCGCGAAACTTGCCCGTTAAATGACAGTGATCGCGTACTTTGTCTATACCTAGATCCTTATCACAAATGTGGCACTTTGTAGCATTATTATATACATTGTATTGCTCACGGGTTAACTTGTCCATAGGGATGGGGCACCAATATACAGTCTCAATGTTTTCTGTGAGTTCTTGTAGTTCTTTTACAAACCACTGTACACAATCAGCACCTCTATAGCTACGGTAATATGAAAGTTCGTTATCATAGGAGCACTTGAAATAATACCCGACGCTGTACGGCACGTGCTTGTGAGTTAGTCTGCGGTCATTGTTCGGACATAAACACTCAAAATCCGCATATATAACAAAAGGAGCATCTAGTTTATTTTTATAACTTTTAAATTTAATAACTTTTTCTTCCGGGAAAGATACTTTATAGTCATTTACTTTGCCGCATTCCTCACTGTGTTTTTGTAATGTTGCCTTTGAATAAAAGTAATGTAAACACCGATCACAGAAAATTTTTTTGCACTTCATAGCGGTTAATTGTTTGGATACTAGCCTACTAAGGTCTTTTATCCACACATAGTGACACTTTGCGTGGTCTTCTTTATCTTGTAAAAGAAGCAAATTTACATGTCTTTCCATTACTGTTTTGGTGAGTCGGTTGGGAGTGCACCGTAGTTTTTTATCTAATATATACACATTTACACTAATATTGTTCAATTTTTCGAATTTTTTAATGTCTGACCGTTGGATTGGAAACGAGATATTACCTAAATTTAGCACTTCACTGTAATGAGGATAGCTGGTGGTGCGACTGACATTCACTTGGGCGGAAATAGCGCAGACACACAGCCACGCAAAGCACGCATCATCGTACATATTTTTCACGTTTACGCAGGCTTGTTTACGTTGAATGGCTGGTGGTAGCGGAATATAGGACCCAACACGTTGTGGGGTGTACTTGTTAATATTAACAGCCAAATCCACCACGGTCGATAATGCCCATCCACTATCTCGCTCCTGCAAAATAAAAAATATTACCTAGGGATCTCTAAATGTCATCTGAGAACTTACTTGAAATTCTTCTAGATCTCGCAAAATAATATCCTTAACGTTTTCGATATACCACGCATCCAAATCGGTATCTAGATTAATCATTTTATTTGCCGTATTAAAATATTTAAATTCCTCCAGGTCTTCGTGTTTAAATTTCCCGCAAAACACCGTGTTGACTTTTAAGAATGGCTCCTTCTTCAGTTCATTCTTAATCTGTCTTGCGAACATCTCTTTAGCGTCGTCCAAAAACAATACAGGGTCAACATGGCGTAAATTAGTAATGCAGCCTGTTCGGATGCGTTTTTGGAAAGCCGATTGAATATCATGCCATCGAATACGATCCATTTGGTTGACATTTCCGCCTCCTTGCACCATTAATGCCTTCAGATACGTGCGATAGCCCATTATCTTCCCGATGGCTGCCGTTAAATTCGACTATAATAAAAACAAGAATTTATAATAAACAATTAAATACAACAGATCACAAGTACCTTTTCTCCGACATTTTCCGCCTTCTTTAATGCTGCATTTAATACATCAAGTAATCTGGAACACCGTTCGATGTAAGGGGTTACATTATCACCCCTACGAACGGTGTTCTTTAGACGTTCCATTGTCGCAACCATGTCTGCAGCTATTTTAGTCGCCATTTCACACACTTTCATAAAAAAGGACTGAACCAATTTTATTTCGATGACATTTTTTTATATATCAAGTTTGTTACGTTTGAATTGTCCGTAAAGAACTGCGCGTAATAACTCTAAGCGAACGCTTTAAAAGTAAAAGCCATTCAAACAATAGTTTATAACGGAACTGTATGTACAGCCACCGACATTATTATTTAGCATTATCAATGCGTCGAGTCAATCGTTCGAGTGCTAAATATTAATGTCGGCGATTGTACGTACTTAAAAATTGCCGAGGTATCAGTTCACAATATCGCTAAACAAGAACCGACAAGTCTATAGAATCGCTTACACAGCAATTGTCTCTTACGCGGAGGTCAATGGAATGTTTCAATGCATAGCGCTGACGTCTACATTCCTAATACATGTGTTCGTTCAAGTTTTAATTGAAAAGTAATAATTAATACCTAAAATGATTTATGCTATTTTAAATTTTAATATGTATAATAAAAAGACATATGTAATTACATTATTTAATGTTAGAATTTCATTATAGTTATTAAGTTTCTAGAATTCTTAATCGAATATGATATATAATATTCAATAAGTAAAATAATGCCTCTGACGTCATCGGCTAAGGCCCCCTTGCCTAGCGTTTCAAAAACCTTCCCCAGGCTACCGCGGATGTCGTCCCCGTGGACGCCATCGCCTTGAGCTGCCCCTCCCACCTACAGCTCCGCTCTGGGGGACCTGGAGGAAAACGGCCTTGAAAGTGATCCCGTAGCCCTATTGTTTACCTACTTCTATGCAGATATCCGACAATATGAGGATAAGTTCTACACTTATTATCGAATGTCTATCAACTCCTTTGATGAGCTACTGGCAATCAACGGTGGA
This sequence comes from Protaetia brevitarsis, assembly GCA_004143645.1. Lineage (NCBI taxonomy): Eukaryota > Metazoa > Arthropoda > Insecta > Coleoptera > Scarabaeidae > Protaetia > Protaetia brevitarsis. The sequence goes on from RXPK01000048.1 coordinate 550,853, forward strand.
CATATTAAAAAGCAGGCTACTTTTTACAGATGTCCAATCACCCCAGAACAAAGACTTACAATAACTCTCAGGTAAGAAAGGTAATAATAAGCGGTAATGGGTGATATCATAAATGGATGGGCACTCACAACGATTCGACTTCCTTGTGTATGTCCGTTGCACAATACAATGTACATATACAATGTGTAAGTAAAATGTTTGAGGAATCGAATCACTGTTTGCGCTCCCTCGTTTGTCATCACCCACCGCTACTGATAATAACATAAAACTGTTAAAGGACAATCTTTTTATTCAAAATTTGTAGTTTTTAGTTAGTTCATTTATTTAATTCGTCACAAGTTGTATGTTCTTGAGAGGGTTCTGAGTACGTAAGAACTGCATTTAAGGAGAAATGTTGTGAGTCATTAGGGAGGTCTGTGGTTGAAACTATATAACGAGGCGCTGATGTATGTGGAATGATTGTGAACCTGAGGAATGAGAAATCTGTGGGGTTTGTAAGTATGCTAGATGCGATGTAGAACAGAAGGGTTGAGAGGATGGTGACCAGAGCGATTGTGGAGCGGGAAAAGATGGTTGTGAAGTTAATGGATTATTTATAGTTTGCAAAGGGAGAGCAGCAAGTGGTGGAAGTGTAGACTGGAAGTGTTGAATTGACTGTTACGATTGCTGAGAATGTTTAGCTTTTATTGAGAGGAAAAAATCAACAACGTCTGGCGAAACTTCCATTTGTTTTCCTCAGTCAGATTTTTGAAGGATGGAAGAAGGGAGAGGAGGTAAGATCGGTCAGGATCTTCAGGAGTATGCTGCATGAATTCTGAAGCCTGATCTATCTTCTGGAGGATGGAGTTCTGGAAAGACGTTAACATCCTGTTCGCAATTTTCTTGTTCTTATTTTTCATCGCTGGTTTTTTAAAACGATTTTGAGGCAAATCGCTAGGCGAAGAACTTTCTGTCGGCAGATCGTTTATCAAATCATGCTCAGCAGAGATGGGAGAATCTGGGGAACTGAGTTGGCGCTCCTTGTCACTACCGTCGAGATCTTGGATATTACCTGATGTTGTGCGCTTTTCAAGGGAATGACGTAAAAATTCTAGGGCTTCAGACCGCATGTATTGTCGTTTTTTTTGCCAAGGTCTCCACTCCTTCCCTCGTTCAGGCTCTTTTGGTATTGGTCTACTGCAGCGGTCTTCAACGTTTTACAAATCAAGGGCCAAATTTTTTTTTTCTCTGCACAGCGGGCCGCACCATAGGTATTTTTATAAGGATTTTTTAATGGCAATGGTCAGGATGATTAAACAAGTAGATAAGTAGAAAACATTTATTTATTGAGCCAACATCAACAAAAGGGGCAAATAAAAATCAATACAATGCAATTGCTCAATTATAAGCCATAAAGTGACATATTTCTATTTTAGATACTTGGCTACGGGAAATACATTTACTGCGTTACAGTATGAGTTTAAAATAGGAAGGAGTACGATTGCATTTATCGTTAGGGAAACTTGTCAAATGATGTGGTTGTGCTTAAAAGAGAGGGAAATGCTTTAACCTACACAAGAACAGTGGTATGAGATAGCTGAACAGTTTTACATTAAGACGAATTTCCCAAATTGTGTCGGAGCTATTGACGGAAAACACGTCAGATGAAGCCAAGAGGATCTGGTTCCAAGTACTAGAATTACAAAAAGTATTTCTCAGTAGTATTGATGGCAGTGGCTGATGCAAATCTGCGTTTCGTTGCAATAGACGTAGGAGCTTACGGACAAGAAGGGGATTTAACTGTCTTCAGAGACTGCCCATTAGGAAAAAAGCTGTACTCCAACCAGCTTAATCTCCCGCCTCCTAGGTATCTACCGGGAATAGATTCAGACGCCCAACCATTCGTCATGGTGGGAGATGAAGCTTTCAGATTGCACACAAATTTGTTCGAAAAAGAGACGGTATCAACTTTGATGAAGGTGAAAGTCTCCCTTTTGGGGATATAAGTGATACAGGCTACACTGCTCGTGATCAAGGAGTAGAAACAAGAAACTTCTTTGCTAATTATTTTCTGGGTGTCGGAGGCGTCTCTTTTCAAGATCATTATGCATTTCAGTAGATAGACATTATACATTACCACTATGATTATTAATTGTATTATATATAAACGTTACAATTAATATAGTGTAACGAGCGCCAACTTTTCAACTGGCGGTTCCGATAGGCGTCCCTAGATGGCGCTAGCATAGCGGAAGAAGAACTACCTACGACGAATGACAGAGGGCAGCACCGGGTCGAAGATTCGTGAATTTCTCCAGAATCTTCGAGGACGTTCTAGAAGGGCCCCCGAACAATCTGGAAGTTCGCGCCAGCTATAAATAACGCGCGTCGGGTTGGCCGGGAGGCAGTCAGTCGATAGTGCGGTTCGCGAAGTGAATTAGTACGTGTAATATAAATATCGGTGCAAATAAATCGTTTACATAAATAGAGACATTAGTGGTTAAGTGATTTAATTAATAAGCATTTTTAATAGATTTTAAATACCGTAATTGTGTTAATAGAATAAGTGAATTTAAATATATCGCCTGTGTGTTTTTCTAAACCCCGACAACGTTTTAAATACTTGAAAAACGTTACAATAGCAAATAAAAAAGGTTATTATTTGTTTATTCTTACTAAGCTCCTTCCGTTTTTTTTCATTCAGTTTCTCCCAACAAGTGTCTACTGTTCTACCTATCTCCTTCCAGCAGGCATCCTTTTTTATGTTGTTTTTATAATCAAAATCACCTTTGTCCCACAGGCAGGGTCGCTTTTCTACCTCAGATATTAATAAATCTGGATCCATTTTGCATAAAAAGTCAACCCTATAGAAGTGATAACAAGGACACCGGGCCAAAGGATGTCAAAATGAATCTTTTTTCATAGTATGTGATATTAATGGTCACCGTGCAGACCAAGCCAGATGTCCAGAGTTCAGAAAATTGATAATATTTCCTCAAAATTATTTCCTTCCCGTCACAGTGTTCAACAGATAACCCTAACATCATCCTTTTCAAAAATATTTGAATATTGCTTCTTAAATAGACTAGATGAGTTTCTAACTAAAAATAATGTACTATGTAACTGTCAACATGGTTTCAGGAAAGGTTACTCAACGTCCACCGCTCTCATGTGTTTTTATAACTCTGTTATTACATCTTTGGAAACAGGGTCCTATCCTGTGGGCATGTTCCTAGATCTAAGTAAAGCCTTTGATTGTGTGAACCATGCTATTCTATTGGACAAGATATTCAATTATTATATATAATTAGGAGTAATGCCTTTGAATGGATTAAGTCCTTTTTACAAGATAGAAAGCAATATGTGACTATCAATTTCAGAACTGAGAATACAGTAAGATGTTGTAATTCTTGCTACTTAAGGTCTAATATTGGAGTACCCCAAGGTTAGATTTTAGGCCCTGTGCTGTTTTCCTTATTTATTAACGATCTGCCACAACAATTTGTGATACATTGATTACATTATATGCTGATGATATTACTTTAATGACTGCAGGTAATGACAACATAGAGTTGGAGAGCGTGTATAACACTATGTTAGACACTGTTACCACATGTCTGAATGAAAACAAACTACTTGTAAATGAAAATAAGAGTACATATATAAGATTTCACCTTCATCAATATGATACTACTACAGCAGCAAATTACTGGGACTTTGATTTGACGAGTTACTGAACTGGAAGATTCATTGCGGAAGGCTCTTGAATAATCTTAATTCATTGTGCTTTTTATTTCGTAATTTAAAACACACAATATCAGACCAGATGCTATTAAATATGTATCATGCCTATGTTTACAGCAGATTAAATTACGGTGTTATATTTTGGGGAAATTCCACCTTAGCATATGATCTGTTTGTATGCCAAAAGAAGTTTATTCGTAGTATTGCTGGATTAAAACCGACGGAATCATGCCGATCGATTTTTATATCATATAAACTGCTAACCTTACCGTGCATCTTCATTCATGCACTAGCATATTACATGCACAATAATAAAACAGAGGTTCAGGCAAACTGCGATCTGCATAATTATAATACTAGAAATAAAAATGACTTAGTCACTCCTAAATCTAGATTGACGTTATTTCAACACTCCCCTCCAGTATTGGGCGTAAAAATTTACAATAAGTTATCAAAATCTCTCAAGGAGCTCCATCCCCTGGTTTTTAAACGGCGGTTGCGTCAACTTTTAGTTTCTCATGGTTTTTACTCTTTACAAGTGTATTTAAACCATAACTTTAATTAGATGTTTTTTTTTTTTTAGGGTTCATACTATTAATTCCTTTAATTAATTAAAATGTTTTGCTTTTCATTAATTTATAATTTTTGTTTACTTTTTTGTTTGACATGTTTCTATACTTTGTAGTCTGCAGAAATAAATTCTTACTTACTTACTTACTTACTTACTTACTTACTTACTTACTATAGCATCTTCGTCCCTCAACTCTCTCGTATCCTCAAATGTTAAAGTTTTTGCTCCTGGCTCTAGAAAGCAGAAGACAGAAAATGCCAACAGAAACAGAGGCATCTACCATATGCGAAAGAGATTTGTGAACATTGAGGAAAAAAGGGTAGAAGAACTTAAATTATTACGAATAGCCTTAGAAGAAAATAGTAAGATACAGCGGGAAAGAAATGAAATATTAAGACAATCATTAAAGAAATAGTGTTTTTTTCATGCAATATTTAGAATGTGTATTTATTTTGCGTTTTATTTTAATAAATTTATTGTTCCTATTTCTTGTTTCTGGTATTCGGAAAAGTATATATTTTTATGTAAGAAAACTTAAATAAGGTAGGTTACATATTCGCTGGTTATGAAAACTTTAAAAACTACAACAAATACAGTGACAATAAGAACTTAGCAATCAAATTTACTTCTATCATTTAATGAAAAGAAAATTCTAATATAAAATCAAACTAAGCAGAAATTTGTAACGCTTTAAACAGAAAGCCATATATTTATAATTTTAGGTACATAAAAAAAAGTCATCAAAAATATATTCAAATCTGTAGGGCTTGACAAACCAAAAAAAATTCATGCCCTTAAAATATTCATTATATAGTTGCGTTTCTCAGTGCCCTCATAATTGTCTTCTTCATCTCTATGATGGATATTAGGAGCCGCACCTTCAATTGGTATATCCATATCAATGTCTACGTTACTATCATGTATGCTGATGAAATTGTGAAGAATGCATGCAGCACCAATTATTTCACACCCAAATTGTGGGTTTCCAATATCCAAGCTCTTCAGTCGTCTGAACTTTAATTGTCCGTATGTCCGCTCAATTACTGATCTCGCATCGCTGCGAGTAATATTATAGTTAATTTGGTTTTGGTTGAGATGCCCATTCCGCAAGAATGGGCATGTCAATCCTGGACTATATCGGACTTTGACGGAAAACTCTGGTATCGTGTGTTCTACCGGGTATGCCAATTAACACATCAATGAATAGCATACGATAGTTGCAAATACGCTGCTGGAAATAATTGACGAGCACACCCTGTATAATCTCAACGCGTGAAGATACATCCATAAAAGGCTTCTTATAGACAAGTCTATGCAGCGAGTTTCGACTTGTTCTATCGTCGCATTTTTTACGGAGGCTCCGATAGGGGGAACATTGTAAGGTTGGTAACATTGTCCAACCTGATCCCGCCAACAGTTACTTCATAACCGCTGACCTGTAAAGAGTATATGTTCAATGTAGTATTCAATATTACTAATAAACAAGACCAAAGTAATTTAAACGTGTTATAATTAATAGATAAAACATTACATGGTGTCAGGTATTGTTTATATATTGATATATATAGTGGTAAATATGGAAATCAACCTAAGATTACCTGACCCAATAAACACAAGAACATACACGAGGAGTGGAAGCAATTTAAACAAAAATTTGATATTTTTCTAATTGCATCAAATAACAGCATATCAGAGGATTCCAAGAAGATTGCTCTACTATTAAACATCATTGGGGATAATGGCCTTGAGGTATATAACACGTTTAAATTTGAAAATGATGAAAAGGACAAGTTTGCTTGCCTTATTAAGAAGTTTGATGAACATTTTGTACCTAAAAGAAATGTAATATTCGAACGTTTTAAGTTCAATCAGATAGTTCAAAAACCAAATCAGCTGTTCGATGCATTTCTAACGGAATTAAAAACAGCTGTGAAAGGGTGCGAATATAGTAACGAAGATGAGATGGTTCGAGACAGGATCGTCCTAGGTGTACGTGACAAGATTGTTAAAGAACGCTTACTTCGAGAATCAAATCTTAATCTTAAACTAACTGTCGACATATGTAAGGAAGCAGAGGTTGCAAAGTCACAAATACAGGTTCTTCAGAACTCAAGTGCAGTAGATGTTGGAAATGATACGAAGAAAGAAGTATTAAGTACGAATAAAAGAAAATGGAATCGGAATGCACACAAATCAAACGATAAGACAACCCATTCTAACAGCAAGAATTGTGGTCAATGTGGTGAATCTCATCTGCCAAATAGATGCCCAGCTTACTCTAAAAATTGTTCCTATTGTAATAAACGTGGACATTTTAAGAAGATGTGTAGATTTAGAATAAATGCAGAAAAGACAAATAAGAAAGCTGTAAATGAGTTAGAAGTACAGAGTGATGTAACAGAAGATTTGAATAAATTATTTGTGCATACTGTTAAACATGAAAATAAATTGACAAAATGGACAAAAATAATAAAAATTGGGAGCAAAGAGAAGAGATTCAAGTTAGATACTGGATCGCAGGCAAATATTTTACCAATGAACAAATACAAGTTATTAAAGGTGAGTAATAAAGTTAAAGTTAACCGATACCGTTTTAGTTTGCTTTTGGGTGGTGAACAGATTAAACCAGTGGGACAAGTCCATTTAATGTGCCAACAGAAAATTTAATGCTAATTTTTATATCGTCGAAAAGGATGTGTCGCCAATTCTAGGGCTGGAAACTATGGCAGCATGCAATATTATCAATGAAGTTAATTCTGTAAAGCAAAATATGCATATCAGGTCTGCTGAAGATGTTGTCAAGAAATACAAATGATATTTTTGAAGGTTATTGGTGAGTACCCATGACATATACAATAAATTAACAAGAAGCAATACCAAAAGTGCAACCAGCAAGACGGGTATCATTAGCACTACATACAAAATTAAAAGAAAAGCTAGATGAACTGGAAAGGAGTGATATTATCAAGAAGGTAATTAATCCTACAAATTGGGTGAATGCGTTAACAATGGTTCCTAAGAAGAATAGCAGTTTAAGAGTATGTTTGGATCCAAGACATTTGAATCAATATGTTAAACGTGAACATTTTCCAATTCCAACGGCAGAAGAGATAGCAGTTCAGTTGGCAAACAAAAAGGTTTTTACTGTCATGGACATGAAAGATGGATATCTACAAGTCAAACTAAGTGAAAAGTGTATGGGATTGACAACATTCAATACTCCGTTTGGAAGTAAGCATGTAAAACAGTATATTTTAAATGAATGGCCAAAGAGTTGTAATAAATTGTCAAGTGAGCTAAAGCATTACATGTCAGTGAAAGATAGTATTTTATAAATAAAAGGTAATAAAGGTATTTTATTTCCTGGTGAAAAAGTAATTGTAACAGACAGTTTGAAATCTGAAATGCTTAAGCTCATTCATGAAGGTCATTTAGGCATGAATATAAGTGTAAAAGAAGAGCGAGAGAATTGTTGTATTGGAAAGGTATGAGTACTGACATAGAAAATCTTGTTAACACGTTAGCTGCCAAACGCGTTTTTTAGAAGTTGCGTTTACGTGTGCCGCATGGCCGCCGGCGGTCAACCCTTGACTACACCGGGAGGCCATGTGACCCGCCGGCGGTCAATCTTGTTGGTTAATATTATTGTGAATAACTTTTGTAATTTCCAATAACATTTCAAATTTTCTTCTCAAAATTGCTTCTTAAATGTTAGGATAATCATAAATTTGAAACAAACGATTTCTATGAACAATTTTTATTAAAAAAAATGCATTTATGATTTGCATTACAAAAAGGTTTCTTACAATAAACATTGTGATTTTACATTGGGAAATAATAGTTGTAAATACTAAAACTTGCATATTAGCATGTTTAGGAAAACAATTTAATGCAATGAATGGTTTATGTGCGCATGTAGAAAAAAAGTGGGTGACCTTTTTTGCACATTTTGCTGCATCTTTGCTCCCAGCTTGTGTGGTCCAATTTGTTATAACATATGGTACACTTTTTCTAATTTTTCTATTTCTAGTGCATTTCTCCTTAGATTCTTCTAGTAAATGTTTTACTTTTTTGATTTCTTTGGTTGTTGGACATTTTCTGAAGTTTCGACTGTCTGTTCGCCGTTGAGGTCTAACATAGAATCGATTAACATTCCCGAAACCTTGTTATTGAAATCTTGCAATGTCAGGATTTACTAATTTATACACAATGTAAGCATTAACATAGATGTACAAATAGTAATTCTGTTGCCAGTTTATGATACCATCTAATAGATTTTCTAACAGGAGAAGCATAACTCGATAATTGATCACTGAGGTCTATTCCTGCTTTTCCACAGTTATAATCTAATATAAACCTTGGCTTGCAAATATCTCTCTTTGCGACGATTTTTTTTGCCAGTGTTGATACCTCTAATGTGTGATACGTGGAGAGAATCAATACATCTCTCTTGCGTGCCATTTAGCCACTACTACCTTTGTCATTTCCTTTCCTATAACATCACCTTTTTTAATTTTGGCCCCACAACTTCTTTCGGTAACCATTTTCGATTTTTTCTTAGTGTCCCCAATGAGTGCGTGTTTCTTCTTAGTAATTCGTGTGCGAGAGGTACGTTAGTGTAAAAGTTGTCAGTTCTCATTCTTCCTTTATCTAAATAATCCTTACATAGTTCTAGGACCACATAGGAAGACAAATCACGGTGTCCCGTGTCGTGCTTGCCTTCGTAAACCATCACGGAATAAGTGTATCCCTCAGTGCCACACAGTTTGAATAATTTACCTGAAATTTTAAGCGACCTCTAAATGGTACCATTGTTTCATCAACAGCTATGTGTAAATTAGGTTTCATTATTCTTTTGTAATTTTAAGTAATAACTCATTTAAGTGTCTGACTTTAAAAATTCTATAATTGTCAGGAGCAATATCATTATCTGAAAAATGCCAAACCGCAGTAACATTTGAAATCTATTTCTTGACATAGTATTAGGAGCTATATCATTTTTGTATTTTCTATCTCTGCTCCAATAACATTCGAAAGCTGGGTACCTGACTAAAACCCATCCAGATTAACAGACCAAAAATTTTTTTATTTCCTTTTTTGTTGTTGGCACCCATGAAGATAATCTACTGGAACGGGTGTGCTGTCTCTTGTTGATAATTTGTTGAGCGTTTCTGTTAGTTTCACTTACAATGAGATCGAGTATATTTTTCCGACAAAAAACGTAGATAAATATCAATTGCACTTGAACTTCTGGGAATATCCTCAATCAAACCAGACTGCTCTTGAAAAGTGAACTGAGTTTGGTAATTGCCGGTAACGTCAAACCATTGAGAAGTAGGTGTGATAGTTATATCTAACAAATTATTAGCTATTGAAACAAAATAACAAATAAAAGTAATTCGCACAAACCTGCTACATTTTCTTCTTCAGTGTCTTCATCAATACCTTCATGTTCACTCTCTTCGTCTTCACTACTGTCATCACTGTCGTCACTTTGAACGTAATTCGATTCATCACTATCATGTACTTCATAATCAGATAGTTCGATTTCTGAATCATTTTCCCATATTTTTTTCCAATTCTTTCATCTGTTAACGGTCGTTTATTTTCTCTTGACGTTGAAGGATCCATCTTGAAAAAGTTGGTTATAAACAATCTGTTTCGAATGAAATAAAGAACACAATGAAACATGCGCACGTCTGTAACACGGCATCTATAAAATGACCGCCGGCTTCCATATGGCACTAAGACAATAAAAATATCACTGACAGGCCATATGACCGCCGGCTCCCATATCTTAATAAAATTAATTTTCACTATCGCCATCTGTAATGTCAATGCGTACAAAGTTTGAAAATCGTTGTCTGGAAGATAACTACTTGTTTTGGCATAAGCAGTTTGGGAAAGAAAACAGAATGTCAGTGTGGCGCTGTAGTAAAGACGTCGTATGACCGCCGGCGGTACATGTGGCAGCTAACGTGTTAAACAATGTAAAGTATGTAACAAATATTAGAACAACAATACCAAAGAACCATTACAATTACATTCAGAACCAAAAAGACCATGGGAGAGAGTTTCCGTAATATTGACATTCTTAAATAGAGACTATTAGTAATTATCCGCTCTTACAGTAATTGGATAGAGATGAGTACGCTAAAAACTAAAACAGCTGCTGAATTAATTGTTATAATCAAATCTGTTTTTAGTAGATTAGGTATTCCTGATAAATTTGTCAGTGATAATGTACCGTTTAATAGCTTTGAATTTCGTACATTTGCAAAGGATTGGGAATTTGAGTTAATTTTTAGTAGTCCTTTGTACCCCCAAAGTAATGGACTAGCAGAAAAAGGAGTGAATATATGTAAACGATTATTAAAGAAAGCGCATGAAGATGGTAGGTACTGATATTTATGTAGCCTTAATGAACTACAGAAATACAGTATTAAATAACATAGAATACTCCCCTGCACAAATGATGTTCAATAGATCCATTAAAACAAAATTGCCAGCTACATTAAATAATTTAAGACCGAATGTTAATAAACATGTACATAAGAATTTTAAAAGTAAAAGAGCTACATATGAGCATTATTATAACCGGAATACTAGACATTTAGATGAATTGGAAAAGGGAGATGTAGTGAGGTTACAAAAGGGAAATGGAATATGGGTTTTAAGCAGGATACATGAAAAATGTAAGGAACCAAGGTCGTACATTGTAGAAGATCAATTCGGGAATAAATATAGACGAAATCGTAAATTTTTGAAAAGAACAATTGAACGTTTTAGCTATTACAGTGATTCAGAAACTAGTCATAGTGACATTGGTGATCGTCAAACCGATAATACAGCCAATGATCAAACACAAGAAAGACCTTGTTCTACTAATATGCAAAATGAGAATGACAATGTAAATTGGTCAAGTAGACTTAGGAATAGAGATGCTATTATAAAGCCACAGAGGTTTTTAGTTTAAGAGGAAGGATGTAAGGTTGGTAACATTGTCCAACCTGATCCCGCCAACAGTTAGTTCATAACCGCTGACCTGTAAAGAGTATATGTTCAATGTAGTATTCAATATTACTAATAAACAAGACTAAAGCAATTTAAACGTGTTATAATTAATAGATAAAACATTACAAACATATCGTCGCCATGGAGACTGAAGGGGATGGGAGAAACTGGTCGTTCTTAGTGTGGTGTGAAGGTCCAGTATGTAGTAGTATTCGCTGCATAATGGCGGATCGATCGCGCTACATAAGCGAGTTTGAGCGAGGAATGGTTGTGGGGCGCGCTGTCTCGAGTGGTCGTTGTTGGCTATGCAACGGGCATGGCGAGAATGGACTGAGATAGGACGTACGCGTCTTCAGCCGCGAGTGGGACGACCCCGCGCGACTACAGCACACGAGGACCGCGCCCTTGTGCTCAGCGCTGTAGCGTCGCGTACGTCCTCCTCAAGACAACTTGGAGCCGTTTGGCCAGCAGGAAGGGATGGCATACACACTACGCGAACTGTACGGGGGCGTTTGTTAGAGAGTGGACTGAGAGCGCGCCGTGCGTTGCAGCGGATTCCACAGACTCGCGAGCACCGCCGTACACGGCCCAACCACGCCATTTCCACCGTCAGCAGGGCATTATGGTATGGGGTGCTGTTACATATGGAGGACGTACACGTCTGCTGCGTTTACAGCAGACGGTGACAGGTCGCCGATACGTAGATGAGATGCTACGGCCGTTGTGCCGTTGTTCCCTACATTCGGCGGCGCTCACATCTGCTATACATACACGACAATGCTCGACCGCACGTCGCGCGTGTAGTACAGGCCTTTGTGTAAGAGCACCGTATACGAATGCTTTCATGGGCAGCTCGTTCTCCGGATCTGAATCCGATCGAACATGTCTGGGATATGATCGGTCGGAGACTTCAACGTTATCCGGCTCCACCAGCTAACTTTGAGCAGCTATGGAGGCGAATTGAGGCGGAATGGTTGACCATCCCTCCCGCTGCCATACGACTACTTATTGACTCCCGGGGGAATACGGGGATACTCCCGCTATTGATGCATCCCCTTCCAGCAGGATTACGACGCTCTCCACATGAAGGTTTTTTATACTAATTTAGTACTACTTATATACCAAATTTCATTGCGCTAGAGCCACGCGATTATACAGGGTGTGCTCGTCAATTATTTCCGATAGTGTATTTCAGAACAAGGTACTCCGAATGGCCCTAGGAGCACCTTGGTACGTCAGGAACGACACCATGCGCAAGGACACCAAGATGGAATCGATATGGAACTTCATTTGGAGAAGCGCAGGAAGAACGTTCGGGAAGGCCCAGGACCATTCCAACCCCCATCTGTGAGTTGATTTAAATTTGTTAATTTTAATACATGCTTTACATTTAAACCACACCCATTATTACGTCCATATCTGTTTCATATCTAATTTTATTACGCAATTCTTTTGATTGAATTGTAATCTCTTTTAACGGTTAAATCTTCCTTATAACAATTTTAAGAGCCTTTTAGTTTACTTTTGTTATTATAAGTTGTATTTTTATGACAAAATTTCACTATAATTGGTTTAGTACCTCCTTCTTTACCACCCAGACGATGACGAGTCGATCATGTTATGAATCGTAATACTTTTCTTAGACATAAGGTTGGTATTGGATTTAGTACTATTATAATGTATTTAGGGATTTTACTAGTGACAAGGTTGGTTACAAAAGAAGAAGATCAAGAGGGTGTGTTCCACGTTGTATGTAACGGTTTTATATAGTCTTTGTTATAGTTTTAATATATGTTTGGTGTATTACAATAAATTGTGTATCACAGTGTCGTGTTGTTACATAGTTACTTATATACTGGGAAGTTGCCTGCACTGGGGAGACGTTGCCGCCATATACATGCCGACGCACGGCGCTGGTAGCTCACCTAAAAACTGTACTTGAGTTAATAAATACGTGTTATACACTTGTACTTTGTATATTAAATATCTAGTTTAGAATGTGTGTTTAATATTGACCTGCAAACACAACAAATTGGCGACGAGGCTGCTCTTAACAAGAAGAAACCACGTGCAAAAGAAAAAATGGAGGGAAAAGCCGCAGATACAACAAAAACGATTCACACAGTATTTACAATAGAACAATTCACAGACCAGAACAAATGGGACCGTTGGGTGAAAGAGGTTGGAGGGTGCATTCAAAATCTTTGCAGTCTCAAGAAGAACATGAAGTCAAATTACCTATTACATTACATGGGGCAGGAGGCATACGACATTTTGTGTGATAATTATCCCCGGAGCGCCGGAAACCAAACATGCGACAGGGTTGGTAATATTATGCAAGAACATTACAACCCACAGCCGTTGGAAATTGCGGAGAACTTCCGTTTCCGCCAAAGAATCCAACATGAAGGAGAATCAATCCAGGAATTGCAGCGGCATTGCAGAAGCTGACTCGGTATTGCAACTTTGGAGAGTACTTAAAGACGCTTTACGAAACCAAATGGTATTTGGACTAAGGAGTCAACATATTCAAGCAGGCTCTTAGAACAGCGAGATTTAAATTTCGAAAGGGCATTGCAAATTTCGGCAGGCATGGAGCTGTCAGCTAAGGATTCAGCAAGCTTCACCATTTACCAAGAAATGTTAATATAGTTAGTAAGGTAAGTACAGAGAAGAAACTAGATAAGAGTAAATTGTAATGTAAAGTTCAAAATAAAAGTTGCTTCCGATGTGGTGCAAAGGATCATTTAGCAAAATAAATGTACAAAAATAAATGTTACATGTAATAATTGTAAAAGAAAGGACACTTAAGTAAAGTTTGTTTAAAGAAATTACAGGAAACTAAGAATATAGAGGAATTTGTAAAATAGAATTTAAAGATCATGTACAATACCGAAATAAATTTATTATAGATATTACTGTAAATGAAAATGTAGTTAAGATGAAGTCGATAGTGGGTCAGCAGTATCAATAATGTGTTTAGCTCAATTTGAGAAGCTATTTAGAAATCTTAAATTGAAAGATACAGATATTAAATTAATATCATATTGTAAAACTCCTTTAGCAGTATGTGGGCGGTAGTGCCTGTTACAGTCAAGTATAAAAAATATTACTAGTGATTTACATATGTATATTGTAAAAGGTAATAGGGAGCCATTAATAGGTAGGGAATGGATACGTCTATTACAAATTGATTTACAGGAGATATATACATTAGATACAAATGACAATTCTGCTATTGCTGATCTTATTTCAAAATACAAAAGGTATTCAATGAAGATGTAGGAAAAATATCAGGAGTACAAGCTGCCATTCATTTAAAAGAAGGAACAAAACCGGTATTTATGAAAGCTAGATCAATTCCATTTGCGCTTCAGTCAAAAGTTGAAAAAGAAATTCGATAATTTAGTAAGACAAGGCATCTTGGAAAAGGTTAATGCGTCAGACTGGGCTACGCCGATTGTACCAGTAGTAAAAGCTAATGGGGATATACGGATTTGTGGGGATTTCAAGGTAACCCTAAATTCGAATATTCAAATCGATGATCACCCCTTACCGACAATCGATGAATTATTTTCTAGCTTAGCGGGAGGAGAGAAATTTACAAAGATAGATTTGAGCAAAGCATACTTACACTTAGAAATAAAACCGGAAATGCGCCATTTACTTACTTTAAACACTCATAACGGATTATATCAATCAAATAGATTAATGTTTGGTATAGCAAGTGCAACTGCAATTTGGCAGAGAGAAATAGAGAAAATTTTTGCAAGGGATACCAGGCGTATCTGTGTTCTTAGATGATATAAAAATTACCGGACCAAATACACAAGAGCATTAAAACGTTTAGAAATGGTATTTCAAGATTGGAAAAGTATAATCTTAGTGTTAATTTAGAGAAAAGTGTATTTTTGGCTACACGAGATGCAATACTGTGGATATACATAAGTAAACAAGGTATACATAAAAGTAAAAGGGAAAATAGATGCAATTGAAAATGTAGCAGTACCCACAAAACAAAACTTGAAGTGAGAGCTTTTAATAGGTTTAGTAAATTACTATAGGAGGTTTTTAACAAAATGCTAGTGAGATATTACACCCATTAAATAATTTGCGTACAGAATAATGTACCATTCAAGTGGACTAGAGAAATGTCAAAGATCTTTCGAAAACGTTAAGGAACAAATACAAACAAGTAATGTTTTGTGCCATTTTGATCCGAATTTACCATTAATACTTGGCCACAGACGCGTCACAGTACGGCGTAGGCGCGGTTCTGTCACACAGATTTCCTGACGGATCTGAACACACCGATTCAATTTGCTTCCCAAACATTAACAAAAACGCAACAAAAGTATCGCAAATTGATAAAGAAGCATACAGTTTGATTTACGGGATAAAGAAGTTCTATCAATATTTGTATGGTAGAAGGTTTTACCTTGGTGACAGATCACAAACCTTTGCTACAGATATTTGCAACCAAATAAGAGCTTACCTGTATTAAGTGCTACACGCATGCAATATTCCTGCAGTCATTTAATTATGACATACAATACAAAAATACAAAGGTACATGGCAATGCGGACGCAATGTCCGATTACCACAAAATCCGAAGATTTATTCATTTTTGATGAAGCTGATGTGTTCGAATTCGTCAATTGAAACTTTAACCAGTTACAGTAGAAAAGCTAGCTGAAGAAACGAAAACAGATCGATCGCTCAAAGACTACTGCGAGGATTGAGGTACGGAAATTCTGTTTCTAAAGCAGCGGGCGAATTTAATATTGATCAGTCAGAATTTCACTACAAAAGGTTGGCATATTAAGAGGACAACGAGTTCTATACCTATCAAACTACGTAAAGAAATTTTAAGAGAACTACACACTGCACATTTTGAATGGTTAAAATGAAAAATTTAGCGAAGAAGCTACTGTTGGTGGCCAAATATCGATAGCAAATTGAAACTAGTACAAAATTGTAGCGAATGCAATAATTTAAAAACAATGTTCCGAAAGTACCTTTACACACATGGAATTACCTACGAACCATTCGAAAGAGTACATGCGGATTATGCAGGAGCTTTCAATGGCGGATATTATTTTATACTTGTAGAATGCTTATAGCCGTTTGGCCTGATGCACACTTTGTGAACAATATTGACACGGAACTACTAATAGAAATTTGTAGAAACATATTGCAACATTTGGAATACCACAAACTTTTCGTAACGGATAATGGAACACAATTTTACTCATTCAAGTTTTCTGAGATTTTTAAAAGAAATGGAATAAAACTACAAGTACCGCTCCGTACCAATCCAGCGACAATGGATTAGCCGAACGTAATGTAGGGGAGAGTAACCCAAGATGGGACCAGTTTTATTAAAAGTAAAAATTCGAAAATCTATATATATTGAAAAACTTTATTATAATAAAGTGAAACTATATGCTAATTATAACTTATCTTAATAACACAAATAATAAACAAATGAACGAAAAGGCCTATTTTAATTTAAAAAAAAAAATGAGTTAATGTCCCATCTAAGAAGCCGGTCTCTTAAGATGGGTCGACGGGTGTCCCAAGAAGGGACATTACATTTCACAACTGCGAACAGGTAAAATACAAATCATCCATTACTCCACAACATCGTGAGACCACTCTAGACATAAATGGCAATTGTACCAGTCTTGTTACTCTCTGCGTACTTTTCTCACATACAGTGAACTGGTATCATCATCATCAGTTTGGTGATTAAATTATTGTCGATCATATCTTTAATCTCTGATTTTGAGCACTCCGGTTATTATTATCATCAATAGTTAGAGCCCGTTTAGCAGATTTAGTATTTTTCTTATCAAGTGTGGCCTGCGATGCTTCTAACTCAGTTTTGTATGGCGATTCTGTGAGTACCGTGGATTCAGTGAACGTCTAGAAGAAGTCTTTCCTTGTTTTTTCATTGCTTTTGTAGGGGACTTATGTCAGTTACTTTTACTTTTGCAACAAGACCTGTTTAGGAGTTATTTGGTTTTCCACTCGTTACAAGAGTTGATATAGGTTGGTCGTCTTCGAATCGCTGATGCTTCATCTGAAATCGAAGCCAATTGTTTCGACGTTGAAGGAGTTGGATTCTATCATACAATGTTGTATTTGTGGACGTTGACGTTTTAACCCCCGATTAACTCTGATGGCTTGAGGTATGGTTGGTAATGCATTTTTCTTGCATCTCGGTCGTTTTAGAGGGTGCAAATTCCCAATCCTGGAATATATCCTTATTAAAGGGCCAAATCCCAGTTACTCGAAACCCATTTACCGCAGTTTGTACACATGATGCTAATGCGAACGCTTCTGTAACAGCACCTGCAATTTGATAGAGTCCGAAGGTACGACCGCAATGACTTTTTAGCCACCTAGTAAGGTAAAATCGTAGTAACTCATAAATGATTTAAAATAACAAACGTCCAGCGGTTGCATTTTATGTGTACAATGCGGCGGTAGGCATAAAAAATAACGCATTTTCGCGACAAAAGTTTATAACGTTTAAACTTTTTGTATGTGAACAGTGGCCGTCCAAGATAATAAGAATCGGGCACCTTCGACGGTCTGGTTTGTTCACAAAATAGTTCATAAACTGTAAAAAGACCTCACGATCCATCATCCTTTGTCTTGTGGGAAAGCCGGACTACCGTTTGGTGCCATTATCCATCAGCTCCGGTTTAATTCGCTTCATGGGAATATAAAACCAGGCGCAAGAAAATGTTCACTTGCACTCATAGAAGAATTACAGTAACATTGACTCCTCTTTCAGCGTTGTCAAACCTCCAACTTGCTTTTTGCCCCTCTGAGCAAGAACTTTAGACAATTTCTGGACGGTGTTTACCCGGTCTCATCACGTTCCATATTCTGTCTGGGGTGAGTTGATATTTTTCATAAATTTTGTCAAGATTATTGAAAAAACCTTGAACTGCGATCTGGTTGAATCCCGTGGCTCTAGCGTATGATGTTGCTTCTGGTTTTCTGAGAGAAATATTTTTATGCCGACGGAGAAACCCGTAAATCCATTTCTTAGATGCCATTTTTTTATCTTTATTAAAAGTGTTAGGAATTTTATTGGCATGGGCAAAATCAAATGCCAACTGCGAAGTTCTTTATAGGTTATTCCAAAAAATCTTTTTTCCATTTCAATAATATATTCCACTATCTCATTTTCTTGTTCATCAGTAAAAACTTTTCTAAACCGGCCAAGATATTTTTCGTTTTCATTCACAATTTTATTTTTATTTGTAATTCGTCTTTGCAGCGTACTTTTCGGTACATTATACTGGTCGGCAGCATCTCGAACCGACAGTTCGTACTTTTTCTACAGCAATTTTCATATCTTGAACGGACCATTTTCCACGATCAGTTTTTCTTTTATAGTAGGAATCTCTTTTGAACATCTGTAATAGAAAAAAAAGCTGCAAATTGACTCAATATTTTCATATCACTATTATTTCATATTAGGTAGGTACATACCTACATTAATTTTATATCGAGATTAAAACATTGGAAAATCAACCCAAAACCCCAAAACACAACATAAAACACAAATGTAAAAATTGTAAAACATAATTATTAAAAAAACACTGATGATGTATTTTGGATTCCCAAGATGGGACGCCTCGACTTGGGAAATTTCCAATGTCCCATCTTAGGAAACGTGCACCATTTTGTAAAAAATATAACCTCTATTTAATAAAAATCTATAGGTAATATTTATATGGAAATACCATGGCTTTAAGTAATCCTATGAACTACGGACATTAAATTTTATAGTTACTTACCGTTGTTGATTAATACAATATTTTATTGCGAAGAAATATTTTAAAAAAATATGTAAACACTAACAAACTGCCCTCTTTGACGCTACAGGTGGAATGGCCGCGTGTCGTTCAAGCGTGGACACGACCGAATCAAGAGCTTTTAATGCTACAAGGTAGATGTCGCCACGTGGCACAAATGTTCTAAAATAATGACCGTCTCGTCTTGGGAACTATCCCATCTTGGGTTACTCTCCCCTACAAACATTAAAGAATTCATTAAGGAAAATGAAAACTAATGACTTAACAAGGAATTTGGACTTAAACAAATTGCTACTCCAGTATAGAAAGATGCCACATGCAGTTACAGGAGAGACCCTTCACGGTTAATGTTCATAGGCAGATCAGGTCTAGGATAGATTTGATTAAACCGGGATATCGAAAAGTCAAAAGAACACATTAAATCAACACAAACACTTATTAAGCGGTGAAAGAGTTGCTGTAAGAGATTATCAGGAAGAAAAATGGAAATTCGGTTACGTAAAAGAAAAATTAGGACTTTTACACTATTTAGTAAAACTGGATGATGGAAGGGAATGGAGACGTCATTTTGAACAAATGAGGAAGATTGGAGAAGACACACCGAAGGATTGCGGATTACCACCTTGACTGCACTGTTTCGGACATTTACAACCATTTGTACCGACAAATCGCGAAACAGACAATTTGAACAAACCTAGTAATATACCGATAGTACCCGAAATTTTACCAAGTACTGATACTGCTGATATCACCTCAGACACTAGTTTTAAAAATAATTTAGAAAGCGAGAATGTAGTAAGACGTTCTACTAGAATTAGGAAAGCCCCTGAGCGCTTAGACTTGTAACAGGGGAAGGAAGTGTTACATAGTTACTTATATACTGGGAAGTTGCCTGCACTGGGGAGACGTTGCCGCCATATACATGCCGACGCACGGTGCTGGTAGCTCACCTAAAAACTGTACTTGAGTTAATAAATACGTGTTATACACTTGTACTTTGTATATTAAATATCTAGTTTAGAATGTTGTTTAATATTGACCTGCAAACACAACACGTGTATTCTTCACAAAATAAATAAAACAACAGACCATTCCTGGCTGATTGTAATATCTAGTTTTTGTTGACATAGATCAATAAGTTTTACATCAACACTTTCCTTAGTAGTTTCGGGGACGCCATAAATTCACAAGCTGTTGCCCCGACTATATTGCTCCAAATCGTCATTTTTTCGGTGCGCATCAGCTAGTTGAGCTTCCAATACGGAGACTCTATTTGTTAGATCTTGTACAATCGTAGATACACTTTCTTGTGTGATGGTACGTATAGACTCAATAAACGTTTCTGAGCACAATAGTTTTTCTATTACTGACTTAATAATTCATCATTCCCCAGCAAGCGTTCGGACGACATGATGCAGCCAATCACTAATCACTCACAGACAAACTATAGGTAAAACATATATACGCGGGCGGACACAGCGAGCGTACGTCTAGCCTGTATGACTGCACATTGCAGAATGTGCAGTCATTGTGTTGATCACGTTCGATCACGGTCGAGGTCACCTACACCATCAAGATCAACAATAGAGAAAATAGTTGTAGGAGAAAAATTTAAATGTAAAGCTACTAACAGTAAAAAAAATGTATGAATTACGAAGAAGACTTTTAGACATAGAATCTGAGAAGTTAAAGGAATTGCAACAATTAAAGTTGGCTCTAGACAGACATAATAACATACAGGAGAAAAGAAATTATTTATTGGAAGAGTTATTAAAAAAATAATAAATAATTTTGTATGCCTATTTATTTTTTACTTTTTTTATAAATAATAGTCTTACTTAGATTAGTTAGGCCATTATTTCATTTCTTTTCCTTATAGCTTCTTGCCTTTCAATAGCAACACTTTCAACAGCTGCTACGTTATTAAAATTTCCAATATTTTCCTGATGGTCCAGATCTTCTACATCATCATTATGTTGAATAAGGAAATTGTTAAGAACACATGAGGCAGCAATGATTGCATTAGTTAATTCTATATCTTGGGTATCCAAATATTTTAATCGGCGAATTTTACATTTTAACAAAGCAAACGCCCGTTCCATAGTTAACCGTATAGAACTCAGTTTGATATTATACCTATATATTTTGTTCATTCGTTAAATGACCATTATCTTTAAATGGCGTTAATAGATGCACTGATAAGGGATATGCGCAATCACCAAGAATATGCTCATGTTGAGGTAGTAAATTGTTATTAAGACTTCTTAAATAATGGACTGTTCCTATTATACCCTTTGCATCGTGGCATCCTGCCAGGTAAACCAACATAAATATTTGTAAAAATTGCATCCTATGTCACAAACTGTATTATGGAATGTCCTTCATGTCTGTTAAAAAAATCGTGTGCATTGCCTGAAGGCTGCTTTATTGCTATGTGGCAGCCGTCAATGATGCCTACAACATTAGGAAATCCTCTAGACCGCTCGTAAAAGGAATTCTTTATTAGATTTGCCATATCTGCATTAGGCCACTTAATATACTGATCCACCAAACTAGCCAGTATGCCAATAAATTCTTTAAAAATATAGTGAGCTGTGCTACTAGAAACATTAAATTTATCTCCAACATCTACAAAGCTTATATTTTTACTCAACAAATATACTGTGAGCAAAACCTTTATATTAACATCTATCCTACATTTGACATTTGAGGTATGTGATTCCTAATGACTTCACACAGACTTTGCAACAGAGGAAATGATAGCTACATGGTCTCTGCCGTAAGTGCATACTACCTACTTGATATGTAGCACGAGACATTCTAAATTGGTCATCAGTATATGCCATTACTGTATTTCAAAATATTCCGTAGTACGTATC
Organism: Protaetia brevitarsis; assembly: GCA_004143645.1. Taxonomy (NCBI): domain Eukaryota; kingdom Metazoa; phylum Arthropoda; class Insecta; order Coleoptera; family Scarabaeidae; genus Protaetia; species Protaetia brevitarsis. The sequence continues at coordinate 572,878 of RXPK01000048.1, forward strand.
ACTTTCTCTTCTCTTATTAACGGCATCATATCAAGATTAATGGGTTGTACTAGTTGTTCTGCAACATTCACTATTGCATTTATGTTCAAATTATCGTCATCCAGCAAAAAGAGATTCATTTTATTGTGTTATATGCTATAATCTAACATGAAACAAAAGGAGTGGTTAGAAACGCTCATCTGAAGTATGATCTTTATCGTTCAGTAATAAGGTAGGTAACCGATAGGAAACTATAGGTTAGCACCGGTGAGTCTACTGAATGCATGGAAAAAATACGTTTAAGCGCTGAGAAAGCGCTTTATTGCAGCGCTGCATGTTACCTGATCTAGATTCTGGATTGTTGGTTGGGAAGGATGGCTAGCCACGCGCACTTAGGCCACTCTAACCGGGCGCATTGTGCTGGCTTTCCCTAGGGCGGAGTCACTCCCCGCGCCTACTCGAGCCACCCAACAAAACTCGAGCAGTGTAGCATGTGAGGCCGCCGCCAAAGTAGGCCATACTGGGCCAGAACTCCCCAGGATGGAACCTCTAAGTGGGCAAGCGCCGGACAGTCATAAGAAGATGTGCTCCGGTGTCTCGTCCTCTAGGTAACATGCCAGCAGAGTGAGCTGCTAGTCAGAGTCCTACTGCGGTACATGTGTTTATTAAGTTTGCAGTGACCAGTCAATAGTCCTACAACTTGACGTAGTTTACTGCGAGAAAGCTGCAGACAGTATCTCGCTGTCCTAGACGACAGCCTGGGGATAGCTTTACGTGCCTGACAGCAGGTGGTTATGGATGCCCATCTCTCCTCGTGTAGAGTAGTGATCCACTGGTTTATTAGGGTATTGAGTGTAGCCGAAGAAATGGGAAGAACAGGCTCCGGTCCCACGTAAGGAGAGCACGAACCCCGTCTCGCCAACCTATCGGCAGCCTCGTTTCCCAGATTACCTTTATGTGTTGTTATTTGAAGAACTTTAAATAGTAACTCAATGATTATCACTGTGCCTAGGGATATTTAGTTGCCTAATGTTTTTTTTTAGGTTTTAAGTAGAACTCGTATGTTGTGATAGAAATAGGTGTAAAGTAAGATGGTTGACATTCGTTTTGTTTCTGTAACGTGTATGTAAAAATATAAAACTCAATAAAGGGTATAATAGTAGCTGTAAAGTGTTTTAACGAAACGTAAGGGAAAATACGGCATTATGACCTTTAACCCATCTGAGTATCAAGTCATTTAGCGTTTTTTGGCGGTGGACTATTCGGTCAATGATGACAACATTTGGTAACGACACGTTCACGTGAAAAAAAATGTTGACGTTTGATATAAACATGGTCACTAACATAACGCCAAAACGGAGTTCTATGTTGGTGGCTGCGTGTGTCAGTATTCTAGTCATCCCATCCTAACCTCAGAAATCACAAATATGAATCTGAATCTGGAGCAAATAGTTCTGCTGCTTACATTACAGCAAAAGATAATGATGAGATTTTCTTGTACTTTTCAATGATATGGACAATGTAAGTGGCACAAATTGCCAACGACTGCGTCGGCAGCGCTCACACATAGGAAAACACTACAAACAAACCATTATATTTTGAACAATATGTGGAAATGTATTGGATAACGAGTATAACTTTTATCTGTTGCATCAAATAACTGCAAAATTTGCGCGGTGTTTCGCATTAAAATTGTCTAATAATATAGTATATATAATTCAATCTTAACGTCAAATATCAACCTAACAATAAGTTATTAAACAGTACATATCTAAAATATATACCTAACCAACAAATGACAAACACGGCTTCTACTTATTATTAATGTCGCTGCAATCGCTTTTTTCGCTTGTGAACGAAGTTTAGAGCATGTTCACGAATTCTCATGACCAAACCGGATGTATTTTAGCACGGGATGGTCGGGTAAAACGGGATACCGCGGTTTTCTCAATAACGAGTAGAGCCAGCTACCCGCTGGACATTAAATTAGAATCATACGATCTATTATTCAGTGTTGCAAACCACCATAGTGAAGTTATTGCAAGTCTGTGAGAGAAAAGACGTGCAACGAAAAAAGTGAGGTTATACTATTTTGTTTGGTGTTCGTTTGATGTTAAATATTTTAGTTCTGACTAGAGAGCAGGTAATGATGAGTGTAGCTCATAGTTCTAGCGTTACTTCTTATTAGTTTTTTGATTTTTAATTAAAAGTGTCATCATTGAATGAATCAAAAAAATAACCATTTATTTTGAAATGCACAGTTGGGTAAAACGGGATACCATGCGGTCGTCTAAAACAGGATACTATCCCGTATTGCCAACTCCTTTTATATCTATTGATATAACTCAACAAAAATATATTTTATACATTCATGTGTAATTCAAAATGGGGAAGTATAAAAGAAAAACCCAAAGGCAATCCTGGAATGCAGAAAACATGCACCACGCTGTGGAGGAAGTATTAGAGGGTAAAATGGGATATCTAAAGGCTTCTAAACAGTTCGAAGTTCCTCGTACAACTCTTGAAGCTAGAGTTAAAAAAATAAGACAAGGACAGCTTAACCGCAAAGAGTCATCGAAGAAAAAGTTGGGCCGTCACACACCAACATTCTCTCCAGAACAAGAAGAAGAGCTAGCGCAATATATTTTGTTTATGGAGGCACGATTATTTGGATTCACACTGAATGACTTGAGAACTTTGGCGTTTGAATTAGCAGAACGAAATCACTTGGACCATCGATTCAATCAGAACAAGAAAAAGGCCATGGGGTTTAATAGACCTGCTGTTCAGAAATATTTTAAGCTCCTCTCTATTGTGCTCTACAAAGATAAGATTCCTACCGAACGTATTTATAACGTGGACGAAACCGGCATAATGACAGTACCAAAGAAGAGATCCAAATGCCTATCACTGTGTGGAAAAAAGCAAGTTGGCTGTATGTCATCAGCAGAACGTGGTGTTCTTATAACAGTGGAAATTTGCATGAGCGCCGCTGGAGTGTTTATGCCGCCAGCATTCATTTTTCCAAGAGCAAGAGCAAAGCCGGAGCTTTTGGATGACGCTCCTCAGGAAGCATGGCATATTATCATTCATCAGGTTGGATGCAAAAAGCGATCTTTACAGATTGGTTCTGTAAGTTTATAGAGTTTGCCAAGCCCTCCAGAGAAAAGCCCGTTCTCTTACTCTTGGATGGTCATTCGACTCATACGAAAAACTTGGACGTAATTGAAAAAGCGAGAGCTAACTACGTTATACTGCTATGCTTTCCACCGCACACTACTCATAGATTGCAGCCGCTAGACGTGAGTTTCATGGCGCCACTTAGCACGTATTACTCTTCAGAAGTTCAAAAATGGATGCAACAACATCCAGGACGCCCTGTCACTGTAAATCAAATAGGAAAGCTTGGAACCGCATATATGAAAGCCGCATGCGTCCAAACTGCAGTTAGCGGTTTTAGAAAAACCGGAGTACATCCACTTAATCCTGATGTTTTTCCAAACCGGATGTTTGAACCTGCTGAAACTACGAACAGATCAATGGACAGTGACTATACTAATGTGATCGAAAATCAACTGATAACGCCACCAGTTGAGCCAACATTCATTTCACCGACAAAACCATTTGGTTATTGGCAAAGGATGATGCTGTTGATCAAGATCCAGAAGATGTGGAAATGCCAATAATAGAAATAAATGAAAGAATGCTCTTGGGGAAGCAAAAAGAGATTTAATTGTGGAATTATTGCATTAATATTTTTGAATAAATTTTAGTAACAATGTACATATTTGTTTCTACTTTGTAGCTTTAAGTTTACATGCAGTAAATAAAAAAATATATTGAAGTATACCTTCTTTTATTTTATTTTCTCTAAGATTGAAAATTTACATAAATAGTACAAAAGTTGTATTTTGCTATTATCAATCGAATGTAAAACTCTAAATATAAAAAAAAATTACAATTTAGTATTCAAGTTTGCATATATTGAATGAGTAACCTAATATCAAATGAAACTGATATATACTTTGAAATACTGCAGTTTTTTCAATCAATTTTGTTTATTTATTAGCTGTTTAAGTTGAGTAACTTCAACTTAAAGGTATTCAAGTAACTATTAATGTAATACGAAATCGTAGGTAACTATAAGCTTTAATGTTGAAGTTACAAAAAATAATTGCGGAAAATTTAAATTCTGTTTACTGGATTCTAACTCTATCCATATAATGTGTTTAATGTCAGCTTCGAGATGATTTATTGCCATTATAATTTATCCCACTTGTATTTTACTCACATCATAAAGTTTGAATTTCTGAGAATTTGGTAATTACCCTTTGGTGAGAACTGCATATAAAGTATAATAGGAATGCAAGAGAGTGTCTGGAATACTTTGTCAAAAAATTTGGTGAGATTTATGGTCACGAATACATTAACCATAATGTTCATAATTTGCTTCATTTGTCTGATGATGTTCTTAAATTCGGAGTTTTAGATAAATTTAGCTCATTCAAATACGAAAATTATATGAGACTTATTTAAACCAAATTAAAAACCGCCAATAAACCACTTCAACAAATTGTCCGTCGCATTTATGAAAATCAAAAGTTTCTAATTATTGACAATATGGTATCTAAAATGCCTCGCTTAGTTTGGAAAAAATTAGATGGCGCAAATACTTCCAAATACTGGAAAATTGAAGAAAATTTTTCAAAAGATAATCTGGAACGTTTATTAGAGAGTATGAATATATCGGAAAACATATATGTCATTATAAAGATCTATTACGAGTTTTAAGACAAATTCATTGTAGGGTTTTATGAAACTATCCGCTGTTTCATCCACTAAAAGTTTAATAATAAGTAGCAATAACGATGCTGAAACTTTCCTAACCAATGAGATATCTGTTTGCGAAGAAGCGACGACAGAAGAACGAGACGTTACTCCATCTATATCATCCGAAAGTAAGATATTTATGTATTATTTATATTATACTGGTTGCAATATATGAGTGTAAGTGATTTTATAATCAAAAAATACTAACACAAGTTACAATTCAATTAATTTATATTTTCAGTGTCCACTTCAAGTCAGACAAGTTTACACAAATATTTAATAGAATTAAACAAAAACACAGTGGATATAAAAACTCATTTGAAAATTATTGACTGTAGACTCAATAATATAGAGAATAAAATCGAAAAAAATTACAGAACAGAATATTTGAATTCTAAAGAACTACCTAAATTTCCTTTTGCAATCATACAAGAGCTAACGGACTTCGATCAAAAATTAAAAGAAGAGGACTATATAGATGCAATGGTTTGTATTAATTCTTTAATAAATAGTGTTGTAATATACACAGTGTAGGTGTTAGTAATTACAACATAATTCCTCCACAATTAGTTAGGTCCCTGCTGAATATATCCTGTTTTTTTCCAATCACATACTGTCTGGATATAAAATAAATTATCTTTTATGCATCACACTTTCAGGCTAACCAAATTGATCTCAATAAAATAATAAATAGAATACCTACTTATAACGGCGGTAATTAAAGACAAAAGTTTGTAACTTAGGTTCCAAGGCGTGATTTTCGTGACTTTTTGATTATTTGTTATACATCATGTGCATAATTACAAGGAGCGGAAAGTAGTAAACTACTATTCGAGTTAATTACTTTCTGGGCAGCTCCAAATGTTTTAAAATAGCGGTAGGCATCAGTTACATTGCATCCCAGTAAACTGCTTTACCTAAGTTGGATGCCGATAATCTCTGCTCACATAATACCTATTTGTGCTGAATTGTCTCATTTATAATAGAACTAATTCTATCTAATTTTTTGTTACAGACAACTAATATCAACAACAAGGGGGACTAGACGTGAAATATTCTATTAGAAGATCACTAAAGACGATCTTTAGTAATGTCTGGTGTGGACAAAATGGAAATTTTGTTTTAAAAAATTTAAATCTAATGTCCATATTAAAAGGTAAGCCAGGTTGACAGGATAAACTGAATACTAGTTTTATTAATTTTAATTATGCATGTGCATATTCTATCTAATCTTCAAATAAGTATAAAAACACAATCAGCTTATTGAGTGCATGAGAAACGAAAGACTATAGATAATAATAGACACAATCTTCACTATTTGCTCTGGTTGTGGAATGTTTTAATTATTAGTATAAATTTAAATGCTATTGTCTTAACTTATCTACTGTAGAAAGGAACCTTAATTATCGTTGATCATGGAGAAACTGTAATAATATGATTATTCGAGTTTTTTTTTCTGGCCCGTTTGTGATGTCTAATGGTGTACCGGAAAATGTATCCTAATTTTAATTAGATAATTATTATTATTATTATTATATACCCATGATTTTTAGATGTACTTTTCTACAACCTTGTTTTTTAAGTAGAAGAAAGGTTTATATAGTCGGTTGGTTTTAGTCAAAACGAACGTGAGCAAAATGTTTTCTATACCTCAGGATGTCGATATTAATATCTTATTCTTATTGCAATGTGTTATTAATAGTACTAGTATTTAGAGACAATATTTTTTTTAAACCATATTATGTTTTATAATTTACAATTACTTGCTTAATTTTGAGAAACCATAAGGAAAACGTATACTACAATGACAGATAAGGAATTCGAAATTATAGTTATGGAATGGTTCCGGCATGGAAAACCAGTCTACTAAGAGAAAAAGGAATATAATAATTCAATGAATGAAATATTAAACGTTTAAAAAAAAGAACTATATAAATATATGTTACATATGAATGTTATTAAAATATGTGTAAATTTCTTAATAATTCAAAACTTTCATGGAATTATGATGCAAATCGTAAAAATCTTATCTTCCTATATTTTATGGCAAAGAGAAACTTTAGCCATTGACGCGATTACTGTGTTATAAAACTTTAGTTTTCCAGATTTCTAACCATACCCTTTTGCATTATTTTTAACACACTATATCTCGAAAACTGAAAAACTAATTTTTTAAGAAATTATTTTGACAAGTATAAAAACTGCGTAGGCTTCGCGGGGTCGATGTATACTACTGAAGTATGATGCGAAGACATGTTCCGTAGTAGTTCGACATTATATCGCTATTACTACATACCAACGAGACGCACTGCCTTACTTCCAGACTTGGACTACAAGAAGACATATTGAATTAGTGAAACTGTGCTTATCCACGAACATACTTTTTGTATGAAGGAAAATACCGAGCAGAAGAACGGAACAGCAAGGAAGTCTTTATCACCTAATAGCCAACTGTTTATGGAAGCATTTGAGAAGAGCCTTAAGTTCAGCGATATGAAACCAATGTTGGCTGCGATATGTGAGATACTTTTGTATATGGCAACAGCGGAGAAGAAAAACTACAAAGTTCTTGGAACAACAAAACTCACGCGCCAGCCATAAGTTTACCATGGAGAAAGAAACAATGGAAATCTCCCTTTCTGGATGTTATGGTCATGAAAACAAGAGCGGAATGCCTACAGCAGCAGTATTTAGAAAGAAGACGCACACGATAGATATCTTGCATGCAAGATCTCACCATATCCGATGCGCAAGAAGACATTAATCAAACATTGCTATCCAGAGCCGAACCATCAGTGACGAACAACATCTTACCAGTGAAAAGATACATTTGGAGAAGCACTAAAGAAGAATGGTTAACTGACATCGACATAAGGAGAGCCGCTAAGAGAAACGACACTGGAGAAAATAGAGAACCACGAAAGGGATGCGTGTTACCTTACATAGCAGGAGTCCCGAAAAGTGGCCGAATTTTGAAAGAACGTAACGTACAAGTACGCTTCGGGACTGCAACGTCGATCAGCAGTATCTACGACCGCAAAGATAAGATACCCAAGGGCGCACAGATTGTATCTACAAGATAACATGCCAATGCGGACGTGCTACGTCGGACAACCAGGAAGAGCCATCGACAGAAGAATAAAGAACACGGGAAGGACGCAAGATTAAGAAGGACCGAGATCAGGGTGCATATAACATGCACGACACCGACACAAATGATTTCAAGATGTAAAAGTAATAACTACACCAAGAACTACGGGAAAAGACTCATCAGGAAGCCATAGAAATAGAAAGAATAAAACGTTAACAGAGAAGAAGTACCACTTAGCAACACGTGGAAGAGCCTACTACGAACGTCAGGTCAATGGAGCGGAAACTACCGGTTGGATGCACCAGGGGTTATATAAGAAGAATGTCGGACCATGGAGAATCAATTCAGTTATCCTGAAGAAGCTGTCATGAACAGCGAAAACGTCGAGCGAAAGTTTTGACACACGGCGAAACCCGCAAAAAGCTGTTAGTTATTTTGACAATTGTCATTCACTGAATAAAAGGAAGGTTTATTATCATCTTGTCATTTTTGTATCTCTTAAGATTACTTTTTTCCTATATGTAAATACAACGAAAATGAGTCACAGTCATATAAAATACACGGCTCAATCGTGTAGTATGCTACATTCCACAAATTAGTGGTGTGCGACGATTGAAGAAACTGCTATGCTTTCAATGCGACTAGACACGTTCGTGTATTGCCGATTCTCTATTGCCTACCAACGGCAAAGGACGGGCCCGTCTAGTCACCTTGAAAACATAGCAGTTTCCTCTATCTTCGCACATCACTACAAAAAAAAAAGTATTTCTACAACGTTACAGCATTGTTACGGCATCACATCGTATTAATGTTCTTATGCAACGTTAAGTCACTGTTTTTTTTTAAAACATTAATGTAATATTATGGTAGGCGGTGATCTTAATGTTTTGTTGAAACGTTGTGATGAAATATTTCGTGAGTAGGGCATAGGCACTGCGTTAAACATTACCGGTTCTTTAAAAAGGAGTTACATTGCAACGTTTCCAGTCATTTTGGAATGTTATTGTAATATAATTTTGTTCAGTGGGTTTGGAAAAGTCGTGAAGTGATATTCATATTAGATAAAAGTTGAGCAGACCAGGTAACTTCCGCTTTCAAACATGATTCTAACGATTTCTTTATATTCACAGATGTTAAACAAGGTCATATAGAAATTATACAAGAAAACAATCAAGATGAAATTCTGGAAGAAAATTCCCATGGTTCTTCTAATGGTAGCGATGGCGCAGATGATCAAGATCAAGCCACCGATGCTGCATCTGACGAGGAGTTTCTGCCGGAACAAGTAATTCAACCAGAACAAGGAATCCGTAGGTCCGAAAGAACACCTAAACCGAAACACTATGACGATTATCTTAGCTATAACGTAAAAGTTTCTGAAATTGGTGATCCTAGTTCTCTTGAAGAAGCCCGCCCTTAGCAGAGCCGATAAACAATTATGGCTACAAGCAATGAATGAAGAATATGACTCTTTACTCAAGAACAATACCTGGGAACTTTGTGATTTGCCAGTTAACAAAAGGCCAATTAATTGCAAATGGGTCTTTAAAACAAAGAGAGATGCTACAGGCAAGATTTACAAGTACAAGGCACGACTGGTAATAAAAGGGTGTGCGCAAAAGAGAGGGATAGATTATAGTGAAACATATTCTCCTGTTGTGCGTTATAATTCAATGAGATATCTTTTTGCACTAGCTGCCAAATATGATTTAGACATTAATCAAATGGACGCAGTGCAGCCTTCTTGCAAGGCGATCTTGGTGAAGAATGTTATATGTTACAACCAGAATATTTTAATACTGGTAACAAAGTGTGTCGCTTAAGAAAAACAATTTATGGGTTGAAGCAAGTAAGTAGATTGTGGAATTTACAACTAGATCAAGTTCTATTAAAATATAATCTTGTACGTTCGCAAGCAGATCCATGTATATATTATAAGATATCAGAACAAAACATGTTATTTGTTGCAATATATGTGGATATTTCAATATTTTCAAATGACAAACATACCATTAACAATTTGAAAGCATGTTTATCGCAAAGATTCCAAATGAAGGATATGGGAGAAGCGAGATTCTGTCTAGGAATGCAGGTAACGAGGGACAGGAAAGCTGAAAAACTATGGCTGGACCAAGAGTGGTATATAAGAGAAATTTTAAACCGCTTTGGCATGGAAGAGTGCAGTTCGGTGAGAACTCCACTAGACCCAAATCAAAAATTGGTCATGGCCTCAAAAGCAGCAGAGGATACAATAGAAAACAAGGCAGTTCCATATCAAGAGGTAATTGGGAGTCTGATGTTTTTAAGTCAATTGACTAGACCTGACATTAGCTTTGCTCTATCAACAATATCAAGATTTAATAACGACCATGATGAGTCTCACTGGAAGGCAGTCAAGCGAGTATTTAGATACCTGAAGGGAACCTTAGATGCAAAATTGGAATTCAAAAAAAATGCTGATTCAAAAATTATTGAATACTGCGATGCGGATTGGGCTGGCGATGTTACAGACAGAAGATCGATTACTGGATACATATACACCGTTCAAGGAGGTGCAATTTCATGGTGCACTAAAAGGCAACAAACAGTAGCCTTGTCTACCACGGAGGCAGAGTATATGACCCTAACAACAGCTGGTCAAGAAGGACTTTGGTTAAAACGTTTACAAAAGAAATTATTTCCTGATGCAGAGGATCATATATTAATTTATTGTGACAATCAAAGTGCTATTAGTCTGGCATCTAATAACGGCTTTAATCAAAGAACCAAACATATTGATGTCAAACACCATTTTATTAGAAATTTAGTTAACAGTAAAGAAATCGGGTTGAAATATCTTAAAACAGATGAAATGGTTGCAGATTTTTTAACTAAAACCGTATTTACTAAAAACACGTTTTTTTTGTAATAAAGCAGCAGGTATAAATGTCAGAAATAATTGTTAATATAGTTTTAGTGGGGGTATTAAAAAGGAAAACTATATGTTCCAATGAATTTTTTTATTACGTTTTGGTAAAACAATGTTAGTACTTGTTAATTTTAGAGTGGGAGACTTCTGACACTTAAACTTAACTTAAGTGAGAATCAATCAATTACATATAACGATGTAAATGTTAAAATTTTAACAAAAATCGTAATCTCAAAAACAGTTGAAGATAGGTAGGAAATCCTAGTAGTAGTCGTCATAGAATTTTATGCTAAATTCAAAAATATAATAATATATAGGCTGTTCTATTTAAAATAACAAAGTTCATGTCGACTTCCGGTTAACAGGAAGCGCAAAAAAAGTTGAAAATATTTTAGAAAAAAAGTGCCAAGTTGTTGCAAACCCCAAATTTTTAAAACTGAGGAATTTCGTTAAGCCGGAAAACTTCTAATTAGCCACTTTCGTGGAAAACCCTGTATAGTATATTAAGGTTCTTTAATTTTATGTTTAATATAAGTATTTTCTAGTTTTAAGAAATGTTTTATGTTATATAAAATTAACACACTTCTGTTATTGTATTAATCATACTTATTAGCTTTAAGAGGGAGATGTAGACATACACAGTTGGCAAGACAGACGACAACGACGAGTACTCTAGAATCTAACAGACATGTCCTACCATTATATAATAAATAGTTATAAAAGTGTTCAATTGCTGTATTTATTATAAATAACACAACAATAAGAACTCTGTATTTTTGTATTAATTAATTATTACATTTTCCGAAGTCCTAGCAGTAAACTCTCTCATGTGATTCAAGCAATTGTGTACCACCGATTAGCTGTAGTTAGATTAGCAAGAAATAAAATCTTAAAACCATTAAGAGAAATTTCTTTTCATCGGATCCATTACAAAGTTCATAATTATAAATGCAATACTATCATTAATTTTTATTTTTATAGATTATTAGACTTTAAATTTAAAATAAAACTCACTTATAAACAAAAATGTAACATCAGATATCTGGCAACACTGAAACAGTTGTATGTCTCTGTCTTTGTTGATCTTTTTTTTTTTGTTAACATTACTGTTTGATCATGAATAATTTCCTGATTCCTTTTTGATCATTTGATTATTTCAATCTTCAATCTGTGTTAGGTAGATCAAATTTTATTCATAGAATTATTAATTTCCTTATGTAAGATCCCATAGTTTCAACAAAGTATTAAGCAATTCAGTGACATTCTGTTGAATATAATTGGTTCCCAAATATCTTTACACTTTGATGAAATAAGTAAATAATAATTTTTGCAATATTAAATTTGATTTTTTATCTAGTTTTATCTATTGGCAAATGTGTATTCAACTTCAATGCCCCATATTTGCAACAATATGCTTCTATCATCGAAGCAATCATAGTAGTAGAATATCTGAAAGACAACGACCAGTATTGGGCAAAATAGGTGAGCGATTAAATTTCTACAGCGAGCAGATGTACTTGTGTTTATATGATAAAACACAAATATATCTAATCCCAATACAAATTTAATCACTTTTCCTCACTTGAACAGCGCTTATAACAACTACCAGCAAAATCTAACTTTTTGTTGATAAAATTATTTTCATATGGTGAATGTAAAGAAAATGTTTTCAGTTTAAGCAGTAATTTTGTTATACAGTAGATGGACCAATTTCAAATGAGTGGATTAAGATACTACTGCATCGATTATGATTTTGATATCAGTTGTTAGCAAAAAAGGTGAATACATTATCTAAAATGCAATTTTATTCACCGAATTACATTTAAATCTTCACTTTTAATTTATAGCAATAATCGTTTAATGGATAGATATCTTACTTACACCACAGTCGGTAAAATAATTATGGTTTTCTTCTTTCGTATCATTTTCGAATACTTTTATGGTTTAATAATAAACAGGCACATTTTTTTATAATGTATTCTACTTCAACGATTCTTTTTCTTCTACTCACTTCTCGTATTCGCATATGCAATATGTGGATGCATCAACCCTTTGTAGGGCACCATAACCTGGGTAAAAGGTCCACTCAGCCCATAGAACTTAGCCAGTCACATATGGAGATTGAGCCAAAGCCAAAAAGCCCGCCTTGTACAGATTCATATCGCTTTAATACCTCTTTACTTGCTTCCATAGATAATCTTGCTCCTGCAACTACATAAAAAAATCTTTTTAATACCTTTTTACTTGCTTCCATAGATAATCTTGCTCCTCCTACGACTACATAAAAAAAGCAACAAAAACCTTAAACACATTGGCAGTATGGCCAACCTTTTCGAATATATTTTTCCCACAAAATAAATTTCCCCTATTGATTTAAACAAAATTGTCGTGTTTGATTGAATCAATAAACTGAAAAATGACAAGCGAACAATAAAATATTCTTCTTATAACAGTACTATTTCAGTAGGATGCATATGCGAAATTAGGTTAATAATGTTTGAACTCTTTCGGTGTGGTTTATGATGCAATTTGAGGGGCCTTCTTTTTTAGTTACACGTTTAAAATCTACACTCGGCTGTTCTATTTGAATATCTTTATTTAACGTAGAAAATATAACTAAGTTTAAAAACAAAGTGATCATCTCTATCAAATTCGCGGTCCTCTTCCACACCGTCCCTTGCCAACGTCTCATTGTTGGCAACACGTTTATAAATTTTTATAAATTTACACTAAAAAGGGGCACAGAGGTCAATCTTTGCAGTTGTATCTTTTTTGTTCTTATCCTGTCACTTGAAACTAAAGGTTTCCTCGGTAATAAACAAAAATCGTTCTTTATTGTAACGTCTTTAGTTGTAGGACAACAGATTTCACATGATTGGCAACCACTGGATCGTGCCTTATTAGCCTAGGTATGCGTGTTATCTGAATATCTATGATTTTTGGTACACAGTGACTTTTAGCTGCTTTTAGGTTTGCTGCTGTTGTATTTGGGTTATTTGCAAGTTTTGCAACAATTTGTTGTTGTACAGCATGTATTATTCCTCATCTCGAAAGAAATGTTGTGTTGAAGAATGCAAAGATACTGGGTCACCAAGGTATTTATACAAATTATTAGAACAAAACCTTTTATATGAAACAAGTTCGGCTGATGCACTTAACATTACATACATAATTTTTCTAGTAATCAAATAAAGTCGTATTTAAGAAAAAAAATAATAAACCATAATACACATAATTTTTGTGAATTATTAAAAAATATAAACTTGTGAAAACAATCATGTAAATATCACTGAGTATTCTGTTGCTAAGTGATATTTAGGTACCAAATAATACAAAAAAGTAATGATTACTATTTGATAATCTCAAGATATCTTTGGATAATACTTCAAATTATGCTAAGTTTCTAAGTGATCACCACAAGTATTGCAATATTTCTATCAATGTCAATCATTAAAATATTTCTTGTAAAATAATGACAGGTTTATTTTAGGCATCGTTTTCCTGTAAAAGACAAGGAGGTATTAAAAATCTGGTTGGAAAGAGTTGGAAAAGCAGAATTAGAGTGCGATCCCAAAAAAGTATTTAATACATGTTTTCTTTGTTCGTCCCATTTTATTAAGGAATGTTTGCTTAGCAATCGTTTGGTAGCAAAATCACTACCGACTCTGAATTTGCCTGGTATGTTAAATGTACTGTTGATAATAAATGTGGAAATTAAAAAAAATGATTTTAGGGTTTTCTGGTGAATCGTCAAAAAAAAATTCATTTTTACATTTACTAGTACAGCAGGAAGAATCAACAGGTATGAACATAACCAGAGTTAAATAGATTGTGTTCTCATACTATCAAAAATTCAAATTAATTCAACAGAATTTCATAATTTTCTGTAATTTTTAAAGTAAGAGAAAATTAATTGGAATAATTCATGAGCTTTTGATTGTAATTTGAAGCATTTAGCAGTGTGAGAACAGTTTTTTTTATATGTATAGTTCAGACAATTCATTGCTATTAGCTATTAGCAATTAACTTTAAACCTTGTTTAACTTCAAATAATTAACTTAAGATGTTTTGTTTCTAATGCCTTCTAATTTACTATAAAATCGGGTTTTTTACTATTATTACTGTTTATCAGAAGTATATTGCTGACAAATCTGACAGCACAGTGATCATCAAAATTATTTATCATTTAAGCACAGGAGCTTTCAGTTGTACTGCCTTTTGCAGGTAGAAGGTTTATTGGAGGAGATATGTATAAAATACTTACTAATTTATATAAATGAGGGGGGAAATGAAATTATTTAATATTGAAATGGAATGTATCTATTTGGGATTGAATTTAAATATTTTAATGGTTTTTTTTTTTTTAATTGGAATACCTTTTTCGCTGTTTATAGGTAATTGGATACTTTTAATATTTATGTTTCCCTAATAGCCAAATTTAAATTTAATTTTCCCGGCACTATTTTTAGTAACTTCAATGTAAAGGAATTAAAATAACTATGAATGTAGTACAAAATAGTAGGTAATTTTATATTTGAATGTTGAAGATACTAAGAATAATTGCGGGCAATTTAAATTTGGCTATGTGGGTTATATCACTTTATATAGTAAAATAAATCGAAAAAATAAATTGATGCACTTTCAAAGGTTGGTAGTTATATTAGAGCATCTGTAATTAATTAGTTTACAGCAATTTTACAAATTGTAGGACAGTGATACTTCATAAATTCATTGCAGCTTTAATAAACATGAACTTTTCTAATAATGTATTATAATATGTAGTTATGTAATTGTAACTATACATGCAAAGCAGAGAATAAGTTAAAACTGAACAAGAAAAAAAAGCGTGCAAAAATAATAACTAGATAAACGAATTCTAAGATATACAGTCACGGGCAAATGTTATAGGCACCCTAAATTTTGGGCGAATATCACAGTAAAAAATGAGAAAATAAAAACTTGTAGGTTAATACATTATAAAATGTATGTATTTTTAAGGGATCTTATTAATTTGTTGCATATTAGAGTGGTTTAGTACAGGCTATTAATACTTTTTAGATGGGAGGGGGAAAGTGGACATCTCGAAGACTTGGAAAATATATAAAAAAAAAATAATACATTTTACAAAAGGTATCATATAAAGACTATTGTAACCATTAAAGAACGATTATTTATAAACGTTGAAATAACTGTCACAAAAAAAAATGCAAGAAACATGAAACCCATTAATTTTGTCAAAGGTGCCTATAACATTTGCTCGCAACTGTATGTAACAAAATAAATGCACATTGTAATAGAAAAATAACAAAGTCCTAAGGAATGATGAAAATCATATTTCATTTTGAACCAAAGGCTCTATTCCGATAAGCCATCGAAAAGTGCCCCTAAAGCTATTAGGCTGAAATTAAAGCAAATGAGTACTACTGTCACAAATACTGTAAATAACCAAATCAACTCAGTAGATGCACCCCATTCCAGATATTAGCATAAGAGTGGAAAAATTCAATATTTTTTTTCTCAGGAACTACTTAAGCTATCACGTTCAAAAAAATATGTAAATATCCACTGATTATAAGCATTCTATAAAGAAATCGAGAACTAATTCCAGTCGCTCCGTTCAAAGTTATCACTATTTTCCCCTTTTGAGAGTGATTTTTTTGAGTTTGGTTTAAGTTGCCAGCTTGGTTTTTTGTTATATTAGACTGTGTTGTGTGTGACATTAGGTTTGCTATATGTTTTTTCCGTTTTTTTTTTCTGTGTGGTAGAAGAAATAAATAAAACATAAAATCTCTGAATGATTTTGGTAGTAGCAATTTGTTATTGGTTATTTCAGGTTGAAATAATTATTCATGGATTAATTTCAGGATTATTTGTATAAATGTTTCAGCCCTAGTAGTTATAAAATCACCGAAATATACAAAAGCATATTGTAACAACAAAATAATATTTAATTCCGTACAAGCAGTTCAAAGTTGGAATGTATAATTATATTATTTATAGTTGATATAACTAATGAAAAAAACGTGAATCAGTGGTACTTCTTATGTGCTATTATTAAAGTTTATTGACGAAAATGCGGTTTTTGTGGATATTGTTGCTTTATTCTTTAATTGATTTATAATAGTGAAATACACATTTTGCTCACGTGTCAAAGAAATAATTATACGTTTCAGTTAGTATAATACTCTTCTTCAGTAAGAAAATTTTATGCAATTATATAAGCCAATACTAAAAGAAACAATTACAAATGTGTTAAAAACAAAAACGTTTTTTTTTTTTTAACAATGATACTAGTTTTTGTAGAAACAATATAAATATGGGTTCATAAGTGTTTTAAAATATGAATAAATGACATCACAATATGTTATAACAATTTCAAAATCTAAACATGTAATTCTAAACTAAATATTTTTTTTTTTTTTCAAATTAAGGTTTATTGAAATTTACGTGAAAAATTAATGTGTTTTTGATGCATTTTGTTCGTATGTTCGGTGAATTAAGATCTAAATTGAAACTGTTCTGGGGTTTACACTTTACCATAGGTAATATTTCGATTTAAAACTTTGTTTCGTTCAAAACGAAAAAGATAAGTTTAAAAAAAGGTTTATTAGTCAGCATTGAAATGTAATAATAATAATATAATAATTCATTTTGAACTGTAAAGAAAATACGCTCATGGTAGGATTCTATGCACAAGTATAGCGTCTGTAAGATTATATGTAAAGCTGTAAGCATGTATTTTGGATGCTTACAGATTTATATAAGGATAACCTTACAAATATGCACAGAATCTTACCATAAATCACGTAAATCTGTTATCACATATTTCTGTGTGTTGTCCCTCTCGTTCCATACAGACTAGAGTTCTCCGCGAAATATCACAAACAGACGACAGAGTAATGACGTTTTCAAGATGGTTTTGTCTGAGAAAAGGTCGCTCATCATAAACCTTGGCGTTCAGTAAATGTAATACAGTGAATGGCACTGTCCAGTGGCGGCTGGTACTAAAGGGCACAAGGGCACGTGCCCACCCAACCACAAAATAAACACAAAAAGAAATTCGCATCTAATTCAGTGCATTATTTTATTTTATTATTTTTACGTATTTTTATAACGATGGTATAAAAGTTTCCTTCTGCACTACAGATACTAGCTAAAAACTATGTTCTGGGGCACTATTTCCGATACACCTATTTCGAGTATGAATCAACGGCCGTTTATCTTTGCCGTATGCGCTTATATGGTCGCTTTGGGGCACACAATTTCGTGTCCCCAGTTAACGTCTTGCATTCATTGCGACTGCATTGTTTTCAGCGCGTACCGCGCATGGGTGATTTCAAAGTTTTGAAGTGACGTTTATTATTAATGATGGATGTCAATTGTGTGCAAAATCTTAAAAAAAAAACCGGTTATCGTTTGAGGAAGAAAAACTTTTAATTAAGAAGAAAGGAAGGCCTATTCCTTCCTTTAAATATAAATAAACTACACTTAGTAACCACCCCAAGTAAAACTCGAATTTACAATAGAGTATTCAATAAAAATATATACCAAAAATACTAGTAGATGTGTGCACGTTCACTAACAAATAAATTATTTTGTTTTATTTACTTAATTTTTAAGAAAGAGGGTAGTGCGTGGAATAAACAAGCATTGAATGATTTAAAGCATATCACAGAGAGGGCAAAGACACGAAAATTCCGTTTCTCACATGAATGCATGCGTGGATTTAGTGCTCTAAGCAAAGTGGACATACATGACAGTCAGACAGTGCTTATTTGCGACATAAAATTAAGTACAACGAAGATGTAAAAAAAAATGGTCATATTTTTCGCCGGTTAATTATGTGTATAAAATTTAGCAAAATTCTAGATTTTATATACAAAAAATAGATACGTTTTTATTTTGTATGTTTGATAGTTCATAATTAGGTGAGTAGTAATAGATAATTCTTTGCTGGTATTTATTGATTGAAGGAAATATGTTTTGTCTGCAAAAAAAAAACATATCTTTGATTTAAAGAATCCTTTTTCTATGTGTCCGCTACTGCGTGCCAACAAAAATCACCATCTCTAGTTATAACTATGTTACGTTTACGTAATGAAATATTTGATGGTAAACATACAAAGAAACATCCATCGCGTCAAGTCAAATCCAACCAAATCATTTTGAGGAGGTGTAATGTCCAGAGACAAAAAAGAACTTAGTTTTTAAGGTCGTATCGTGCTCATAAGTAGACCACTTAAAACGATTGTTTACAGTAGCGATGTAAGATCATGCAGTTCTAACTGGTCTATTTACGGAGAAACAGCTTTTCTTGCTGGTTTAATGCTATCGCTATCATAAGTGACGCATTCGAAAACTAGTTTCTTTTGTCCTTGATAATGCCGCATGTGGTATTGGTTATGTTAATTAATCTAGCTTGTTTTGTTGATTTTGTATCTGTTGTTATGGATTTGTGTTGATATATATTATAATTAGTAAGTTGACGTTTGATAGTTGAGTGATTATATAATGTATTTTATCATATAAATACATTATAATTCATAGAGATTCAATAGGTTATGGGCCCAGTACTAATACGCTCTATTGTGTGTTAACTGGGAAGTCAACTAGTGATTTATCACATCAAGGTTAGCTATCCCCGTCCATCAATATTACGTTTTGTGGGACCGGCTGAGGTAAAAGATGGATAAACTGAAAAGCTATAATATACAGAAGTTCGCAGGAGAGAATTTCCAATTATGGAAATTTCAAATGGAAATTATTTTCCGGGCCGAAGGATTACTTGACCTCGTCAGTGGCAAAATAGTACGTCCAAGCGACGATGCAGAGAAGCAAAAAGAATGGGACGACAGAAATGCAAAAGCCATGTTGATATTGTCTACATCAATGGAATTTAATCAGTTACAAATTGTAATTACATGTCAAAATGCAGCAGACATGTGGAAGCGGTTAAAACCATACATGAGCAAAGGTCAGCGGTGAATAAATTTTGTTAAAACAACATTTTTAATTATAGGATGTCTGAGACGGATACAGTAGCTCAGCACATTAGTAAAATTGAATCATTGGCCAAAGTTTAGCGGATATTGGAGAGGAGGTAAAAGAAATTGATAAGATGCAAAAACGTTAGGCAGTTTACCGCAAAAATACAGATCCTTCATTACTGCGTGGATTCATATGATGAAGCAAAGCAAACATTTGACAACCTCACAGCAAGATTGTTAAAGAAGAGCAAAGGTTAACAGAAATTGAGGAAGTTCCAACCGCATTTGCAGCAATGAAGGTAAGCAAACCAAAATGCAAAATACTAAATAGTAGCAGTGATGATAATAACACCAAAAAGAGTGTTAATAAGAAAAATGTAGAGTGCTATTTCTGTCACAAGAAAGGTCACTTTAAATCAGAATGTAGAAAATTACAAAGTAAGAAAAATTCACAAACAGCAGTCAAGCTTCTTAGTGCGGAAGTTAAAAATATTTCAATCAATGGCTGTGAACATATTTGGCTCGCAGATAGTGCTGCATCAAAGCACATGACATTTCATAAAGAGTGGTTTATATCTCTAAAATCTGTAGCCGATGTATCTATTCAAATAGGAGATAATTCATTTGTTAAAGCAGAAGGAATTGGCACTGTAAGCTTGATGGCCATGGTAGATGGTGAATGGCAACCGCGCACACTTGAAAATACACTTTATGTTCCAATTTAAAGAAAAACTATTTTCAATAGGAGCTGTAACCGACAAAAATTACAGAGTCATTTTCGATGATCAAAAGATTGAAGTATGTAACAACCGTTTGATTGCTAAAGGAGTAAAATTATCAAATCACTGTTACAAAATGTTATTTAAAATGTCTGTTATGGAACAAGCTAACGTTTCATTAAATCCAGCCAAATTATGGCATGACAGATTAGGTCACGTAAATTATTATACATTGAAAGAGATGACCAATCATGGTATGTTGCCCAATGTTACACTAAAGAATGTAAATGATTTATTTTGTGAATTCTGTCAATATGGTAAAGCTCACAGAAAAACTTTTTCTTCAAGTGTTCAGTCTAAAATAGTAAACCAGGAGAATTCATTCATACAGATGTATGTGGAAAAATGCCAGTTACCTCTGTTGGAGGAGCAAACTATTTTGTGCTTTTCAAAGATGATAGCACTTCTTATAGATTTGTATATTTTGTCAAAAATAAAAGTGATGTACCTTCAATATTCATTGAGTTTAAGAAACTTATAGAAAGGCAGACAGGAATATAAATAAAGTTTTTAAGGAGTGATAATGGGACTGAATATGTAAATCAATATTTAGGTGATTATTTGAAAACAAACGGAATCATTCATGAAACAACCTGTTCATATACGCCGAGCAAAATGGAAAAGTTGAACGTGATAATAGATCAATTGTTGAAAGTGCTCGCACTATGTTGCTAGAAAGTAAGTTACCTGAAAGTCTCTGGGCGGAAGCTGTCAATACTGCAGTATATACACTAAATCGTCGACCATGTAAAACTAATCAAAACTTAACGCCATATGAAAAATGGTTCAATAAAGTACCTCAGTTAAATCATCTAAGAAAATTTGGATCTCAAGCATTTGTCCATGTTCCAAAACAACTCAGATCCAAATGGGAAGGAAATCAAGAAAAATGGTCATGGTTGGCTATAGTGGTTATAGTGCAAATTATAGACTTTTTGATTTAGATACTCACAAAGTACAATATCCAGGGATGTGACTTTTAATGAAGATTTTGGAAGTTTTGAGACGAGTGCTACATCCACATATGCAATGTTGGAATGGCCTATACTTCCAACTAATCAAGAAACAGAGGGAGGACAACAGCCAATACAAAATGAAGTTGAAAATGTTGTGGAAAATGAAGATATTAATAAGGAGCAATCAGAGGTAAAACAACTTCGAAATCGAGAAAATATTCAACCACCAGTTCGTTACCGTAACGATTACGTAGCCTGTGCAGCAGTTATAGAAGAACCCCAAACATATGAAGAAGCAATGTCTCCAATGAATCAGAAAAATGGCAAGAAGCAATGAACGAGGAATGTCGTCATTGTATAAGAATAATACTTGGACATTAGTACCACTACCGATAATCGTAAAGCAATTGGATGCAAATGGGTATTCAGAATAAAGCATAAACTGATGGTACAATCGATCGTTACAAAGCTAGATTGTGTGCTAAAGGATACTCTCAGAAATCTGGAATTGATTACAATGAAATATTCTCGCCTGTTATTAGATATGATTCGATTAGAATTTTGTTGTCAATCGCTGCATCTAGAAATTTAGAAATAAAACAGTTTGATATCAAAACAGCGTTTCTAATGGGAAATTAAAAGAAGAAATCTACATGGAGCAACCTCAAGGGTTTACACAAAATAATCTAGTGTGTAAACTGCAGAGAAGCCTTTATGGTTTAAAGCAATCGGCAAGATGCTGGAATGAAAAATTTACCAATTTTTAAGAAATTACGGATTCAGCAATCAAATGCCGATAATGCGTATTTTTTACCAAAATTGAAGAAATAGATTGTTATCTAGCATTATATGTGGACGATGCATTAATATTGTGTGAATCAACCAAGTTTATTGAAAACATTATACAAGAGCTCAGTTCAAATTTTGAATAACTATTGGCGATGGCAGCTATTTTTGTGGACTTGAAATACAACGGAATCGTGAAAAAGAAGAAGAATATTCATAAGCCAATGTGGTTATATCAATCGAATAATACACAAGTTCAATATGGATGATTGTAAATCAATTAGTGTTCCGTGTGTTATTGGAATTCCACTTCACAATGGCCAATCCCCACAAGATGATGATGAGAAGAATGAAATGTTGAACAAACCTTATCGAGAAGCCGTTGGTAGTTTGATGTTTGCTGCGATAGTTTCCCGACCCGACATTATGTTTGCTGTAAACCAAGTAAGCCGTTTCTTAAATAACCCCGGTTTAGAGCATTGGGTTGCTGTTAAAAGAATATTCAAGTACCTTCAAGGCACTAAAAACGTAGGAATCCAATATAGTGGCGATTCTCAACTCATAATATATTCTGATGCTGACTTTGCAAGCGACTGTGACACACGTAGATCAACAACTGGATACGTGAGCCTGCTAGCGACTGGTCCTATTACTTGGTCTTCCCATCGACAAAAATGTGTTACGAAGTCTACTGCGGAAGCAGAGTACATCGCTGCATCAGATGCTGCAACCGAAATCTCTTGGTTGCATAATTTTCTTGAAGAAATTGAAATTCCTGTACATGAAACCTATACCGTTGTATGTAGATAATCCAAACGTGCAATCAGACTATCAATAGCAGTGAACATCATAAAAGGACTAACACATATAGACATTAAGTATCATTTTATTCGCGAAAGGTTAATAGTGGTTTGATTTCTGTTTCATATGTATGTTCAGAAACCAGTAGCAGATATGTCACAAAGTCTTTACCACGTGATAAGTTTTATATAACCGAACATCTCTGTCGATTGTAGATAAAACAAAACCAACAAAACCAAGAGAGGAGTGTTAATTAATCTAGCTTGTTTTGTTGATTTTGTATCTGTTGTTATGGATTTTGTTGATATTATATTATAATTAGTAAGTTGCGTTTGATAGTTGAGTGATATATTAATGTATTTTATCAATAAATAATTAATTTATTAGAGATTTCAATAGGTTATGTGTTTATATTTGATAATGCAGTGAATTTGCTTGCTGCATTATTGTTGGAAGAAATTTGTAACAGGTAAGTAATATTTTAAAAATATGAAGCAAAATATGTAACTACACCGTTTTCCATGTAATTGATTTATTTTTTACAAATTTTTAGAAAGAATATTAATTGCTTTGAATAGCTGGACTTTATACTAAGTAATTATTCTTATGAAAAGTGAAGATGCATAAAGAATTGAAGACACGAGTGGGTAAAGGTGTTATATTGTTAACAAAAATATAATTAAATCGTCTCTCCAATTACAAATATAATATATTTTTTTATGGATCTTTAAAATTATCGTGTTCCCCTAAAAATCGGATGAATTTAGTATGAGTATTCAGAAGAAATAGTATTGGCATGGTTCGATTAATCGTTCCGTCCAGTGCGATAACTGAGGACTATCATAGAGCGGATGTGTTCTTAAGATACACCTTTCTAAACTTCAAGTCCTAAAGGTAATTCAGAATCTTGTTGAATGGGATTTACATATCTGATTTTTGTACCTACAGGGCGGTGGTAGAAAATATACTCAAGTGTCTGCTCGTCCTCCAAACACCGGTGGCTGGAATAAGGTGTTTTCTAAAATCTGCAGTAACCTGAAACAGAAACAATTTCATTTTACTATGACGCTTTTTGGGTCAAGTTTGAGACATGTCGAGTGAAGTTTACCTTTTTGGAGAGACCAAATCAGGATAATTGATTCAAATGTAGGAAGGTGACTATATTAAAAAAAATATTCTTTCTCTTGATAGGTATCAAAGGGATTTTATTTGCTGTCGGACTAGCTGTACTTTAGAATCAGGGCAGGTTATATTATCTTGCGCTAGTAAAAATTACTGCTAACCTCTTGTTCTGCTCTAAATAGTATCGACCCAAGTACTAAAGTTGTTGATGTAAGGGAAAACGCCGTTTCATCCATCAAAGACCAGTCATCACTCTTTCCAGTACTGACGCTTTCTAGAAGAGTATAACTGAGACTGCTTTGTAGATCTTCATTCAGCCAGGACTCAGGTTTGCTCGTCGCTGTTGTTTTGCACATCTCCAGCTGAGGTTTCATGGTCTTTCTTTTGGGGAAGGCTGTGTCCTTCTCGCTTGTCGCCAACATCTTTATCTTCGTGCTTGATGCCGGACTTGATTTCCCTGCTCCTGTCTAAGAGGAAGATCTCGTCCTCGGTGGGGATTTCTTTGAACGGATCAGGGATCTCAACCAGTTTGGTTCCTTCTTTGGATGTTGGGATTGTATCTCCTATTTCAGATATTGGACGATCACACACACATATTTTTTGGTTTTCTTTAGATTCTATAAGTGGTTCCCACGAGTAGCGAAGGAATAACGGTCGACCGATGCAGGGTCCCATATTACACCGGCAAGGCTAGTTACTCCAGACGATCGCCTGGTACTCTGGAGGCTCCGTTCAAGACCAGCTGACGTGTGGCAATCCACCCTTCGGTACGGGTCGTTTGACAGCTTGGATTTTCGGTCATATCTTCACAGGGACCCTTACAGGATACATGCAGGATCACCCAGACCAGGTTGTAACGTGCTGTAAAATTCGTTTCATATTTAGTTTAATTTCGTAATTTATTTTGGTATAAATTTTAGTTGATTTCATAACTTTTCCCTGTGACATTCGTTTCGGCCGCATTTATTTCTTTGATTTGTTTTTTCTTACCGCCACGCGTCTTAGTTTCAATTCTTAGTATCTCGGATCTTCACGCGTCGTATGTGGAATCTACGCACGCTTGATTCCCGCGCGCCGCATGTTGAATTTACGCATGTTTACCACCCGCGCCACGTGCCCATATAAGCGGTGCATCTATCGCGATCGAGACATACTTCGCTGGTTTCCGATCCCTTCCTCGACTATTGATCGTAGTCGTCCTTCGGGTGTCACACGAATATCAGGGCTGTTCGAACATGCAGTTCGCGAACGGTTCGTGATCACGTGAACCGTTCGCGAACTGCATGTTAGAACAAACCTATAGTTTTTCGGTTCCCTTGTTTGATCGTGGACCGTAGTCGCTCCGCAGGCATGACATGACGCGATCTTCCGTCTGGCGTTTAGTTGAAGATAGTAGTCGCCCCTAGGGTGTGACACGACGCAACCCTCCGGCCCTTCGTTGGATTACCAATCGTAGCGGGCCTGACACAGCGCGTAATCTCCGTATTTCTTTTTTTTTCTTGTCGAACTATCGCCCGTAGTCGTTTCCAGGGCGTGACGTGATGTTAGTTGGCGATAGCTGGCGCAAACCGCAGCTAGAATCAGTTATTTTCAAGGTAAGATTTTTTTTAATTGTGCTCGATTTAGTGTATCATACGTCAATTAATGCCAATTAATTTCTATGTTATAAACCATATCGTTGTAAATCAACACTACATATATTATTGTATGATTAATATTAAATGTGATTTTGCTTACCTGTGTTTACGTTTGTGCATCTTTTTTTTTTTATCTAGTTGTCGACCTTAGGAATAAAAATACGAAAAACTAACGATTTGTTTCACTAGGATACACTTTATTTGTTGCGTACATCAAAGTAGGAATCCTGGATAATCACTCACGCACTGAAGCTACCTCACTAGCGTTAATTTCAATTATTATTGTACGACATTAGCACGCGACATAAACAAACATTTTCGCGCGTAATTTACATTCGGACAGCTGACAGCGGTTATCGCTAGCGACACCATGGAAGGATTAGGTATCGTAGGAACACTGTTACAAGGGTAACTCAACAAGTTTATAAGCGAAAGGTAGGGAACGCATTCTAAGCAAGAAGTTTTCCGTAAGTAACCGCGCAAAGGATTAATCAAATGATTAAATCGAACACATCAAACCAATGTGAAAGTCGTTACAAGGTGAACCCTAGCCTTTTAATCACACGTCCCTTGGGGTAGGCTACGGCGGAGTTATACAGTTGCCAGGTTAAGCAGCCCCGAGTATCCATTTCAGTTTCCAAGGTAGAATTTGGGATAATTATTTTTGTTTTTTCAATGTAGCCATCTCTGGTGGAATGTAGGTCTTATTTTTCTTCAAAATGTCAACCATTGTTTAATCCCAGGATAGTAAAATTTTTGCTAATGACAGAGTAGTGAAATAATTATCCATTGTAATGTTTCTATCGGATCTTTTGTACAGTGCCACCACGCCTTTGATAACTCTCTCACCAATGCTTTTCTCACGACCGGCACTAGATTCTACAGTGTAAAGCTGCCCAGTGAGTGGATGCGATTTTTCAACATCACATATCCATCACACTTTGATTCCATATTTGGCTAGTTTTGGTGGAATGTACTGAGTGAATTTAGTCAGACCTCGCTATGGGTAAAGTTGGTCGGCGATTGTCAGGTGCTGTGTTAGCTTATAATTTACGGCCAAATTACTATTAAGGATTGTCTAAACGTCTCATATTGCAGCAGCTTTATCACTCTCTATGCGCTGAGCACGAGTATCGGCATCATCAAATAGAATTAGCGTATATTTATCTAGTTATCAGGTACACTTAAGTCAAAAATTGCTGTTATACTAGAAAAATATGTACACGACCCACACGCTGCATGACTTGTTTGTAAGGGGACAAAAAAAACATAGAAAAAAAATCTCATTATTATAACTAAACAATTAGATAACAATAGAAAAAATGCATCATGTTACGTCCCTATGTTGCTACTAGCGTCATTATCTTTTATACAGGGTGGAGCATAAAGATCTCCCACATTTTGAAGAGGTATAAAAGAAGAATAAGTGTAACTAGAAAAAAAAAACAGTATATTTTTGAAGAAAACAAAATATAGTTTTTTTAATGCGTTTTAAACATTATATTAGACAAATGACGGCCGTCGTTGTTAATACATTGCTGAAGACGTTTACGGAAGTTTATCATTACCCTTCGCGTTAGTTCAGGCGAAATGGCGTCGATTTCCTGTTGGATTCTTTCCTTCAAATCCTCAAAAGAGGTCGACGTTGGAAAACCTTTTCCTTTAGATATTCCCAAATGATGAAGTCACAGGGACTTAAATGGGGTGAACGGAATCAACATACACAACGAGTAAATATATAAATTAATAAATAAATTAACACATATAACAAATAATAGATATTTATATCACAGTTATGCGATCTAAATCGCCCTTCTTGGTACGCAGCACGTGGTGGACGTACTGCGACAAACTACTCCAGTAATCCTCCCTTTCAACTAATTTTTCTGGATAATAGTATCCAGGAAGTTTCCACTCTTTCCACCGTCCATCTCACACAGAGAAAACTGTGTGGTGGGCGTCATCTATCTCATCTAGGCAGTAAAGGCATATTCCAGAGTCCGTTTCCCCATACGGTGGAGATAGGACCTGAAATAGCCGTGGCCAGTCAGGCACTGGGTGAGGTAGTAGTCCAGCTCACCCTGGCCTCTCTTAATCCAAAGACGGAATTGTGGAATTAACCTTGCGGTCCACCGTCCTCTTTCCTCCAACGCCCAATGTCGTTGCCAGGCGAGTAGAGTAGTCTCCCTGTCGTCGACGAATATTTCTCATACGGCAGTCATTCTCGCGGCTTTATCAGCGGTGTACAGAATCTGAATAAAAAATTAATGGATTACATTAAGGATAATGATAAGCAAAATAATATTTTCAGGTCTACATATACAGGTAAGTCTCATTTTTCTTAATTATTTTATTACTTACATACAAAAGATACAAATTTTATTAATAAAACGAAAGATGTTGCAGAAGCGAGAGATGCCTGTTGCTGCACCATACATTGGATATGAGTACGATTGCCACATATCATTTGTATTGTCAGTATTCGAGTTGCTGGCGCCAGAGGTTATCAAAATAGCCAGAAATGCAGAAAATTCCTGAAGCTTAAGATTTTATCTTTATCGCACAATATTACTCCTTCCGACTTGATGTTCACTTAATGTTTCAGCCCACTAAGTACCATTTTCTGCTGTCATTCTTGACCCACTAACTGCCGCTTCTATTTCACTCTTCATTTTCATCGAGTATAGTCTTATCAACTTCTCCTGAAAATATACACATTATAGGGTAATTCTAGGACAGATGGCTCAGAAAATTTCAAACTGATTTTAAAAATTTATTTTAAATAATACAGAAACAAACTTTAGTGCATTTCAAACAAGAAAGTAAATATGATCAAACGTAGAGTTGAAATAAACTATATAACTAAATAGACTTCCTAAAAGTAACGAAAATATTCAATATAAAAGCCGTCTCTCCTCTGGCATATAGGAGAGATGACTCATCACCTCAGGTGAGATGACGCACGTACTTGTGTAGCAAATAATAATCGATTTTTTATAGTTTTCAGCTAAAATAGCCAATAGCTACTAGTTTTTGGTGTTACGCAGTATTTTTCCACACAGATGACAAACATTTTTGTATTTGGTGCATCCTTCATGCAACCATCGAGAGCAGTTAACACATTGAATCCAAATCGTCCCGTCGTTTTGTATTTTCATATGCTTCCCACATCCAACGCAGATTTTTCATTTTTATCATTATAGTCAGACGATTCATCATCATATAATTTCTTGCTCTGTTTTCTTCTTCGTCAGAAGAGAATTCAACTGTTTCTTTTTTGTTTACGTTTTGAAGCTGCATTTTCGGACTTAGAAATTTTGCTCACTTTCTTTTTACGTTTTAACTCTTTGGCTTTTTTTGAAAGTATGTGGTCCGAATCTGTTAAAATAGTGGCAAGCTGCTTACCTCGTTTTCTGATGGACGCAACAACACTTATTACAGGTGTTGGAGAAATATTTTCCAAAATTTTCCCAGGAGTGTTTTCTTCTGGACTATTCGCGGTTGAACGTTTTGGCGAACGTCTTACTTTTGAACAGTTAGGCGGAGTAATTTCTTGTAGATAGCTTGAAAGAATAATCTCTTTTGTACAGCTTGACAAATTCACTTCGTTTGAATAACCAGGCTGATTTCTTTCTTTGATAGTTTGGCAAGACTTCCGGTGTGATAATTTATGTAACACATCTAGAGATATGAGGTGCATTGACTCTAACTCTGGGATCATCCACAGCATCAGTAACTTCTTCATTGGTATCATTACGTTCTGAGACCCGCGAATTATTCTCAGCAACATTAGTTAAATAGGCATATTCTGGAATAAGTGAAGGGTTGAATGGCGCCACGCCTGTTGCTTTAACTGACGATACTGCATTTTTCACCGTCGCTGATATCTTCCAAGCCGTTGCTAACAAATGACCGAAGTGAAGTTTGGTAATTCGTCGTCCAGGGTTCGCTCTTAAGAATAAATTGCATGCTTGATAGTAAAAAGCTTTGAGCGATTTAAAAAAGCCCCTGTCTAGTGGCTGTAGAAATTGGGTCGTATGGCTTGGAAGACAGAAGAGGATAACACCGTTTTCGTAAGCATACTCTAATGTTTCTAGGCTACTACAGTGGGAGGAATGCCCATCTAGAAGAAGCAATACCTTTCCCGCTGGTTTTCGGGGAACAAATTGTTCTTTTAACCATCTTAAAAAAAGTTCTTTTGTAACATAGGCAGATTTTTCGCCCATAAACACTGCCGCACCAGGTGGCATGCCGTCCGCAAATTCCGCCTTCTCGTTTTTTCCCCTAAAAATGCAATCTGGAGGGATAAACGCTCCTTCAGCGTTACAGCATACAATTATAGAAATTGTTTGAGCCACAACATTTTTTTGAGCCTTTTTTTGACGACGTGCTCAGGCGTGTTGTTCAGCTGTAACCCTGTTTCCTCCATATTGAACACAGAAGTAGGTTTGTTCATTAAGTCATTCTCGGTTAATGTATTTTCGAGAAGAGAAAAATACGAAGCAACATCCCTCTATTCATACCTAACGCCGTGCAGCAGATACCCTTCAGATTTTCTTATTGCCAATTCCTTGTTCCTCCTTAGAAAAGACTCCAACCATGGATACCCAGCTTTACGTCTTTCTCTATTAAAATTATGTTTCAATCGAAGTTTCTCCGCCAATTCAAAGGCCATCGAACGCACCATTGATCGCGTAGGGGCGAAATCACATTGTTGAAGTTTTCTTATGTGAGCTACTAGTTTTGTTTCATTTGCTGAACCTAAAGTAGATGCCCGGCCCAACTGCCGTTTTACAAAGTCTCTATTTTTTCGTCGGCGGCGTAATGTAGCACCCGGAATACCGAATTGTCGACTGGCTTCGTTCACCCCCATCTCACCATTTTCGATAGCATTAATTGCCAGTGTTAATTGCTCTGTTGTCCATTTGCCCCTATTTACTCTGCCTTTGCGTAGATATTCGGTTAACATAGCTATAAAGAAATTAAGTGCTTGGTATTTAACAAGAAAAATTATCTACGTCTCATACATAAACCTGTTGCACTTGCGCCATCTCTCCGAGCAAATATGTGAGCCAACTTACCTTGCTGTATAAGGAGAGATGGCGCACTTAACTGTTCATATATAAAAACCGTTAGGAACATGAAATTAGGTTAGAATTACTAGTATTGTACTATTCCATGTTATAATCATCCACATGTACAAAATTTTACATTTTAACGTACCTGTATAAATCGGCCTTTGATCGGGTTCACAATAAATTTTCTACAAATCTTACCAAATAAAACACGTACGCAACGGTGTCTGAGTTCTCAATCACTGAATATTCAAGATGGAGTACTGTAGTATTGTTGGATTTAAAATTCGGCCAATAAAATCACAGAAAACGTAACTCAGCCATCTCACCTGATACGCCATCTGTCCTAGAATTACCCTATGTATAAAACATAATACATAATATATCATAATTATTGTCACACAAAATAAATAAAAAACAGAAATGTACATTACCATCATCATTATTGTCCGACGCTGAAACCCCACTCTCTGGAAAATATTCATCGTCGTCACTATCCGACACGTGGCCATTATCAGCTTCTTCTGCTTCGAATATTTCATCTAAATGCTCTTATCTCAGAGAACGGGTGATTCAGTTGCAAGAAGTTTTTAGTTCAGTATTTACTATTTTTTTTAATATAATAATACGTAATACTATCTATTTATTGGGATCATACAAAAACACAGTTTCATATTGCCCAAAAATATCGAAACCATAAAACAATTTACTCGATCATAAAATAAGGAAATCACGCCTTACCTGCGAAAACTTGATGAATTATCCATCGTATAATCAATAGATACGAATCCATCTCACTTTAACACTTTTGTGCCGCGGACTGCCAATGATATAAGATTATAACGTGTTTCGGCGGAATGAAAGTACCATTTAAACAAATTTAGCAATTTATTAACTTAATTAACATTAGATTATTACGTATCAATGCACTCCTAGAAGGTACTAAAAAAACTTCTACGGCTAAATGCCAGAAATTTGGAATGCAAAAAAACAACTATTTAACTAGACTAATGCCCAGTTGCACCACCTTCCGTTAAAAGTTAACTACCAGTTAAAAAGATAATTCTGTTGCACCACAAGTTTCAATTTGGTTTAAGCGCATGAAAAAAGGGATATGTTAAACGACGCTCGAACTACCGATTCAGCTTTGAAATAATGAAAGAACTTCAAATCTCTGGACTGATCATCGTATATTACTAATTTCATTCTATTTATTTTGATGAATTGTTGTTATCGCAGGTATTATATTTGTTTATAAAAACTATTTTATAAAACATTTATTATCTTTGCGATCTATTCTATGACAAGGCATTATGATTGATATAGAGGAATTTGATATTGTTGACGATGAAGTGTTGGAAATAGACGTATTTTTATTTTCATAAAACGTTTTTAAATTTATGGCTGTCCTATTTACGCAACTTGGGCTTTGTATATTAAATTCTGTCTTTATTTTTTTCCCACACAGCTTCTTTATTTTTCCAAGTTACACTGTCCGTTTTTTTACTTTCTAATATGTTACTATATTTTTTTATTAGGTTCAAGCATAACGTTTTTTCTTCGGAGGTAAAATTCGGTAATCTTTGTTTTTTTTTCCATTTCTATCACAGCTTCGTAGCAACCGTGGCAGCAACTATTACCTAACCTAACTAAGAAGACCAAGAATTACAACAATGCGAAAATGCAAACGTAAACAACTCGTAAACAAAACACTTGAAAACACTGATAAATAAAAAAAAATAAACCAATTTACAATAAATTCCCTAGATTTTCTTACTATCAACTCTTTATTCACTGCTTAAGCGAAGTTTTGTTAATTATGACTACTTTTTCGTTGGTGCAAGGCAACATATTTTAATCCAGTTTAAGTTTTAACTGAGGGATTAGTTAATCTTTAGATTTAACTAGATGTGGTGCAATTGGGCATTAATCATTTAAGTATAGGAGATACTTAACGGCTACCCATCCATCGAGTGTAGTTATATGTTGCTCCGGTATCTGGTCGTAGGTCTGATGTTGTAAAAAAAACTTCATAGTTGTTGATTTAATGATATTACGTGTGTCATTTATAATATTTACATAATGATGATACATATCTATATAATAAAATATTAAATATTTTGAGTGAAGGTCAAAATTATCTATGAAATAGAATCTGACGGTTAATCGGTATTAATTATGCACGTGAATTTATATACCATAAATATACCAGCCTGCAATTAGAAAAACACACTAATTGTAATTACCCTGACCCGAAATAATTAAAAAAACCCTTACCTAGGTCTCTTGGGCAAAACTTAAACAAACGCTATTATTGAACGATTGCTAAATCTTTGGTTACTGACCGGACTTTTAATTTATGTCCGACAATGTATATAGCGGAACACGGATTACTTACCTTACGCAGGCCTTGACCGGTTATGGGCACATGAACAGATGTTCAGCAAAGCAGAAGGCGATAATTGTACTGTCGAGAAGTCGACACACCACAGCACATCATCTTTGAATCCCGAAAGTATATACAGGTACTGCAAGAAAGAAAATAGGAGAACTACGGTTATACTAGACCAGACTTTTTGGAATGTTGGTTAATATTGTACTATTTGCCATTTTCAACACATAACTATGTTGCAATTTATTTAGATAATTATATTACATTGACATACAGACATTGTATGGACATTTGGTTTTATATTGTATACTAATTAAGAACATCGAAAATTGCATAAAAAAAATGTCGAAACGTTATTTTTTAAAATGTTTGTGTTTAATTTACTACCCATACTCCAAATGAAAAGAACTGAATAATAATTAATTGTTTATTATATCAAGAACTAAAGTAACTAACTATTAAAAATATATACAATTTTTACTCGCTATCTGTTGCGTAGTCAGAAACATCATTATCCTCGTCGTCGTTTACATCATTCGAACAAATAAGACTTAATCTGGGTATTGATGGTGAAAGCAATAGTTCAACCGCGTGTGGAGACAGATTTAATTTTTTTTGGCGGTCGATTTCGTAAGCTGGAGATAAACGATACCTACCAAGAGCCTACAAAAAACATCTTCAAGATTTTTGGTATAATCGCATTTTCGTGCGAAATCTTCACGAATCGTTTTAATGTATTTATTACATGATTCCTGTGCTTCTTCAGACATCTATCCAATAGGAAGCAAAAGATTCTTTAATTTTGTGCCTATGAATCACAATTTTAGCACGGTGGTTGACATATTATTATATGCCAACCCGTGTATAAAATTCTGAAAGCGACCTGCTGCGTTCTATTCACGTGGTAGGAATGCAAAAGCATTACTAAACCAATATAATTAAGAATAGCAAGCAACAAGGTATGAGTGATGGTATCAAACGCCTTTAAGTTGTCTAATAATACTAATACTGTCATGTGATCAGCATCCACACCACGCAACAGGTCATCCAAAACATGAGTCATTGCGACGAAAATCCAGACTGTTCGCTGGTAGAATATTTATAGATATTCAGTTCAACTATATATTCGATGACTTTTCCGTAATTTTAGATAAAAGTGGAAGTATAGATATCCTTACCTTACGCCACCACATCATCGTACAACACTTTTCAGTAATTTCTAACTGTTTTAATTGAACGAATATCAAAAAATGGCCCAATATGATTAAATCATGCAAAACACCACAACATATAAAAGATAACGATTTAGAAACACCTGAATTTGTTCGTCACTTCACTTGCAGCAAAATTTGAATCAGAAAATATCAGTTGATTTAAAGTCCTGAACTTTTAAAGCATTATTTGATGTTTTTGATCGTAAACACTTGCAACCAATTATGCTAAGCAGTGCTGAAAATATTTTGAACGGGCATATGTCCCAACGTGTAGGGGTTGCAACCTATGCGTTGTATGAAGAGAGAATTACGGTAGTACAATTCCCTTCTCTCGACAAAGCTTGATTGCATTAACTGAAATGCGAGACTTATGAGTACAAGGAGAAGTGCTTTGCTGTCAACAGAGCATTTCACATGGTTTGCAAAATGTTCAATGAGTTTAGGAAAAACTTCTGTCGTCATCCAGCCTGTTTTACTTCCAATAGCTATTGCAGAATTGGGATAATAATTTAAAATAATTATATTGTTAGCAATGGTCTTTTCTACTAAGGGAATACTAATATGAGAAGCATGTCCATCGTAGATTAATACAACTGGTCTCGCACTACCAATGTGTTGTAAAAAATTGTTTTCAAAATATTTTTTAAATGTGACACTTTCCATCCACCCATTTTTTCTAGCAGAATAAGTTATTCCGGGGGTTTCTCTTTAGGATCCACTGTTCCAAAGGTGTTTTCCCTTGAACACAATTAATGGTGGAGCTGTTCCCCGGCGGCATTGCCACCAAGGAGTACTGTTATATTTTCTCTGCCGGGTCCACTTGTGGCCCTGTGAGCCGCTTTTCCCTTCTCTCCAACCACTTTTATACGAGCTGGATCAAGGCAGAAACTGGTTTCATCGATATTATATATTTGCGATGGAGGAACATCTTGGATCTGTTCTTTGAGAATAGTGAAGTAATCATTGATTATACTATAAAGGGATCCATGGCCCGTTTTCTAGCAACCTCCACACTCTGTGGTTTTTTCTGGCTTAAGTTAAATGTATTTTTAAATCTAATGAAATAGTCAGATCCGGGTACACCATTTTTAAACGGCGTCCTTATGGTGTTTTCTTTCGCATAACGCCCTATATATAAATCAAGAACCTCCCGTTTCGACAGCCCAATACAGGCGCTCTGGCTGGTATGCTAAGGGTTGACGCGTGGAAAGCCGTCTTCCTGTACAAAGTCTGAACTAAAACTACTTCATTTAACTTAGATGAGTTTTTTAATCATATTTTGCAGTTCCTGTTTTCTTGTGGAAAATTATTCTTTAACTTCTAATGCTATTCTTTTTTTTTATTGGGCTTTAATTCATGTATTTTTTCTTCTGTTTACGTATTGATATGTATGCTAAACATTGATATGTTTATTTTTAGGAAGTAAATACTATTATTATACCTTATTATTACTATTTATTAATAACGGTTCTATTATGATTAAGGGTTACGTGTAGCAATTGCCTAATAGTGTATTTTAATTCAAGCATTACTGTACCACGTTATCCAACAAAACAAATATTATAACCCTTCGCATTTGTGTTTACATTCATTATATCAGGGTTCCACCTCAAGTGGTGAAATATTTGTTTACACTAAGCCATGAAGGCATCTTAAATTTGTCAATACTAAGATACCCGATAGACAGTTTTTGTAGGCATATTGCCATTACTAAAAAGGTACGGCACCGAAAACGGGTTAGATTGTCAACCTAGCTGTTGCGACCACTGTACATACACACAATATTCCGTGAAATTTGAATTGTGTTGAAGATTTATAATCACGAGTTCCATTTACCTGGTGGACTTATTTAACCAACTTGACCTTTGTATTAGACAAAAACTTTCCCAGGGGTCTCTTCTTATTCACTCCTTTAACCATTATTATATTATCACCAAAAATACTTCGCAGATAACCTTCTATACATTCTTGCGGTAACAATTGGTGTTGTCCCAATGAATCATTTCCGTTCCATCTCAGTACGTGAATATTTCAAGTAAATGATTCAATATGTCTCTGTACTTTCAATGTGAACCACGATAATTTATTTGGTAATTAGACGAATGCATGAAAGACCCAATTTGTATTCATATCATTAATACAAATCTTGCCAATTTTGTTTTTCTGGATTAATTAGTTTGTATCATATATAATGTCAAAAATCCTTCAGATCTCCTTTAGCTCGTTCTTCAATTAACATGCTCCTTTTTAAGTGTGTTTTTCAATTTCTACATAATTCGTTCCGGATTTCCTCATAGGTTTCATAAGTTTTATGTTGCCTGGTTTAGTATTTCATTTTGTGGTATAACGCAATCAAATTTATTTATTGATTCCTCATAATCTGTACATTTACTACTTGAAGGTATTACTGACTGGTATGTTAATATTTTCAACATTTGTTAATTGAGATTCGTTTGATTTTGTAATTATTTCTTCAATGAACTCAAATTTTCTTCTTACTGCCCTTTTGGACACCTTTGGGTTTCATCTATGTTTTTCAAATACTGAGTTGGAATAACTTGGCGAACTTGTGAATTTATAGCATATTATGTACCTTTCAGTTCTTTTTAATTTTTTGGGAAGTTCTCCCATTAATTTGGCACATATTATATCTTCATAATCTTTGGACAGAAAATGTTTACTGCATACTTTTTTATTGTTAGGATTAAATGTGTCGTGCAAAACAACTTTTTTATTCCATTCTTTACTGATTTTAAATCTTTGAAAAATAAAAATTTCCCAGCCTTTCTTGAGTTATTCCTACATATGGCAACACTGCCAAATGCTTTCCCTAGGCACCTGCAGGCAGGATATTGTCTATTCACGATTTCTATCTTGTTTAATGGTACCCTGTGTACTATTCAACACTTCTCAATAACTCACTGTCAAGATTACCCAGTGCAATAAGTTTGACCCCTTCCGTGCTGTGTTCAGCCATAACGTCTTTCAATTGGGCTATGATTTCATAGAGTTTGTGGATATCATTTATGCCTTCAGGGTCGACTGTGTACGGCAGCATGTACAAAATTCTAGAAGTTTCGCCCTTCTTGCCCTTGCTTAATATAGTTTCCGTTTTTATTTTGACATACTCTATCCTTCCTTCTTCCAATTTCTCTTCCATAAGGGGCGAAGCCTCTGGGAAGTTGGTTTTGATCTCTTCCACCGTTTGACCACTAGTGGGGAAGTTAGGACTTACAACTACGGCTACGTTCCCTTTGCGTTCCCTAAGACTTTTTGGATCTACCATCTCTGTGTTTTTATAGCATCTAGATGGCCACTTGTAATCAATTATCTTGGCTAAGCCATTCCATCCTGTTTTTTCATTCATTGCACACTCGATTTAATTAGCTACGTCTTTATCATTCCGTTGCATTTTTTGCGCTATTTCGTTTTCTTCAGCCTGGACCCCCACACTACTATATTCTAACACCGGCAGCCTTCCTTGCCCTTGTGTAATGTCATGCATTTGTTTCTCCTGGGTGTCCACTTTATCCAAGACTATTTCATAGTGCGCTTTAAGGGCGTCAATCCTTCTGCTGAGGCTTCCCACTATATTTATTAAATTTCTCGTGGCAGTTTTGATTTCTGTCTTAGTTTTTGTGCTCTCTTTCACAAGTTTCTTCAGCTCGTCTGTTTTATTCGTAAGCTGGAGCATAGATGTTAGTTAGTATATCCGTCATTTCTTTACTTAGCCCGCTCTCATTTGCACTTGCAGCAGATAGATGTTCCCTCTTCCTTTTTTTTAGCCGGGCTGGTAGATTGATCCTTTCTTTTTTCCTGTTGGCTGTAAAGCTTGAAAAAAGGACTCGTTTGCATATCCTCTACTTCCCAACAGCTGTCATTTTCGCCCACTGTGTTCTCCTTCCCTGCGTCCATGGAGCAATCCTTCGCCTTCAGGAGGTTTCTGCTCGGAGCAGAAAAACTTCTAGTTCTTTTAAGATCAGGTGGCGTTCTTTTTTTAGGCTCCCTCCTGCCAGAGAACTCTGCTTCTTTTTGTAGGCCTTTCGTATGCCCTTCCTGCTTTAGTGCCTGGGGGGTGGGAGAGGAGTCCTGGCTAGCGAACTTCTCCTACCTAAAACGAATGCTTGCTCCAATCTTCTCTCGAAATCATCCTTGTTCGTCGCCTGGTCATCTAAGTCAGTCTGTCCATCCTGTTTTGTGTTTTTTTTCTTATATTAATTTATCTGTTCCAGCGGCTAGGGATCTAACGTCGCTCGCAGCAGAGCCCGCCATTACTGCGAGAAGGCTAATTAAAAACTGAAGGTCGCCCGGTCTCCAGAGTTCAGCACACTAATGGCTGGGTTTATCCCCCCAGCCTTGCAGGTCCTCAGCTTGTGTTGTGCCACTTTAACCGTCGGGTTGCGGCGTTTCCGTGTCCGCAGGCCGGCCAGTTAAGGCTAGTCCCACTTTATTTATGAAAACTAAATTATTACAAATCATCCCAACCCCGCGCTCCACCTAAAAAAGGTACTATACGAGGTTACCTATTCTAAGTACTATATGTGTTCCGTAACAATTGAAATGATCCTGGTCTAACTAAATAATTTCCCTATGATTCTTAATAACAAAAATATAATACAGTAGCCTTGCGACAATGTGAATACTACTTTTGAGAAATGATAAAATATGTGAAATGTGAGTACACATAATCGCGAGTCTACTGTAAATCAGTCAGCTATCAGTTGTTATTAAATGCGCCCATGGAACGACTTTCGTTATCTCTCAGCATTCGCCAAGGACACTGATTATATATAATATACTTATATAAAATCAATGGCCACGGAGTAAGGAAAAACCATGGCAAAAACTTTACTCTGGGAGGATCTGGGAAGAAGTCCCAGACCTTATTACTGATAGCCGCAATTATTATTATCCTTCTGAGTGCCGAAGAAGCAGGCTCCGCGTCTCCTCAAATTCCGACAGCCTTGCCGTTCTCGCGTAGTTGCTCCCTTTTTCACACATTCGAAGGCGAAATAGGAAAGATGATGACCTAAAAAACAAACAAAACAACAGCAGTACCTATTCTAATACTTAATAATAACTTAATCCTAATTATTCTAACCAAGGGTAATTAAATAAAGATTTATATTTTAAATATTTGTAGTTTAACACAAATTCCGACCACTGAAGAGCATAAAATATTCATATATATATAATATATTTCCTACCCTAGTAACTATCTAAATATCATGCCGTAGCCTATCTAGTTCTTTAACAACATTACTAAAAAATTCCCACCATTCGATGGACTCATTATCTCTAAATATCTGTTTCGCGTCGCGGCCAATTTAACCCCCTAGCTAATGCCTAACCTCGCACGCGACCGCCACTCAGTGAGTGGACATTCGAATAAGACATGCCCCGCTGTATCTACCCCACCACACTCACAAAGTGAATCATTAACCCTCCCAATTCTACGTAAATATGATTTAAAATGACCGTTACCTGTTATTAATTCTACCGTCTGATACGATAAATTAACCCTCATTTCCTTAAAACGTGTAAGCTACGATAATTCCTAGTCCGGCCCCATTTAAAGTATTATACCACCACCTGCGCATATCAAGTTTAGCTCAAAGTAATTTAACAACAAATCAGTCGAATTTGTTAAATTCTCTAACGCCTCTAATAAGATAAAGCTATTTGTTATAATTTCACGTCCGCATAAATTCCCATTCGGCCACTATAACTACTGCTGATTTATTGCAACTAATTCTGCCAAAAAATATTGTAATGATCCCTAATTTAAAGCTTTTGATTATGTATTTCAATACCCCTATTATAAACAACAAAAGCCACCCCTGTACCACCCTCACCCTTCCACCCATCCGTAAAAATTTCTAAACCCTCTCGAAAAGTGTCTACAAATTTATCATAACTAATACTTTTTTCAATTCCGCGGATGAATTCTCACTCGCCTTTCTTAAATCGCCCGGTTCTAATCTAGTTTCCGCTCCATAATTAAACCCCAATGGCCTACTTTATTCGTGTCCCTACGAAATTTCAGTTCCCTCAAACGTAAATCTACTGGTAAAATACCCGAAATAACACACGCCGCGTCTGCTGAAATAGAAGAATACGCGTTCGCGGCCCTAACTGTTAACAATCTTTGCGCCCCGATTAATTTTTTAGTTTCTTTAATTTTAGGCTAGTCCCACTGGGGATCTAGACAAACTTTTCTCCCCTAAGGCTAGGGTCGGAAGGGGACGCCTCGTCAGAATTCCCCATTTTAGCATAGATATGCTGCCCATACGGACGAGGCTACCTACAGGACAAGTCCTGCCGATGGGGTCGCCACATTCCAACCGGTGAAGCCATTAATATTACACTAAAATTTCTTTGTATTTATAATAAACCACTTCTCACTGGAGCCTGAAAATTTATATGCTTCCCAACCATTACCCCAATACAATTCGAAAAGTTTCATAATATGAAGAAATTGTCAGATATTTTTCTTCTGTGGTGGGTACTCTTAAATACGCTGGTGCATATACGTCTCATATTAACTTGCATATTTCATGTATACATTTCTGTATAGTAGTACTTCCAAATTTGTACGACCCAGACCAGGCTTTGCATGCTTACACCTTGCAATAGGTATCTGCAAAAAAATTTTTTTAAGAAGCATCTCTTTGATTACGTTGCGTAACACACTGCAATGTAATAGCCAATTTTTCCTTGGGATATACTCTATCTGAGATAGCTCTCCTTGCCAATAATTTTTCTAAACGTGACAAAAATTGTGAAAATAGAGCAAACGTCATTCTTGTATACTTAAAGAACTGGTCAGTATCCTCAGTTTTCATTTTAAGGAAAGTTGCAACATAAAATCTCTTTTACTGTCTATGCCTATATATTGGACGAATTTTCCGGCGTTTGTTTATAATATGCACTAGTTTCTGTGTCATTCATTCTACATAAAAGAAGGTTGAAAACTTGTGGTCATCTATTATATTTTATAAACTTACGGTAAAAAGTTGGGGCCTTATAAAGCTATTATCACATTCACATTTATTGTTAATGGTACAACATAGAAACCTTGTTTAGAATACTTCATAGTAAAAGCATAGATAGCATATTTAAATTAAAAAAGAAAAGATAATAAACAGCAAGTAACGTAAAATTTATTTTAACAAATGTTCAAAGTTATGTCCTTGAACCTTCAGGCACATTTCGCATCTCCGAAGTAGTTCTTCTTGGGTAGCCTTTCTAATTGATTCGTGGTTCAAACTTTCAAATGCATGTCTTACTCTGACCATACAATCTTCCTTGGTAGTTAGTGGACTATAGTATACTCGATTCTTTGTTGTGCCCCATACAAAGAAATCCAGAACTGACAAATACGGGGAGCGAGATGGCCATAAAAAAAGGTCCATCGTTAGCTATCCACTGATCAGCAAATACTTCTTGCAAAAAATTTCTAGTCGAGTGACCGTTATGAGGAGGTGCGCCGTCATGTTGGTAAAATATTTGTCTAAGATCAGCCAGCGGCAAATTTTCTAAATATGTATCCCCAAAATTTTGTAAAATATTATAATAACGTTCACCTAGAAAGAAACAATCGTGGTTATTTATGATTAAAAATTACTTACTGATATTTACATTTGAATTTTCTTCATAGAAATGCAATACCACCACACCATCATTCCTTACTGCGCAAAAACGTTAAACAAGTTTTACATTCTAAATACGCGTGGATTCGAATCACTGCAGTAATGCGAATTGTGTCGGTTAAATATACCATTTTTTGCAAATTTGGGTTCGTCCGTCCAGATAATATTGTTCAAGAACAATGGATTCCCTTGAGACAATGTTAAAATAAATTCGCAAAAATTCACTCTTCTTGGAAAGTCTTAAAATATCTTTAAATTGTTGAACCATGGAAAACAAGTATGGGCGAAACTTATGTTTGCCCAGTATTGTGTGTATTGAGCACCTAGATAATCCCGATTCCAGTGCAGCTTGTCTTCATGCCAGTGAAGTATTCCACAATGACGATTTCCGTGTTTGCATTATTAATAATAGGTTTATGTTTTTGAATTTTTGCCTTGATCCGTAATTTTTAAAATTCTGTATTATTCGTTTAGCTGTGTTTGGTGGTGGCTTCTGCTTTGATGATACTGGGCGGTAAAGGTATCGCAGGTTCTTGTTATTACTTTATTGCGTTCTCCATAAATAATAAAACAAAAATTAGATAATATGCATACCTATAATTTAAACGTGCCGGCATTGTTTATAATTGAAAACTAAGTGACATTACATCAGTGCTGAATACTCCTGTAAATAAAAAAAGTAGTAATAACATAAATAACCGCAAAAAATGTAGAAAAACACTTTTCTTGAAATATGCAGAAATAAAGTGATTTAGACGCATAAAAATATAAATGAGTTACTGAAAAGCATTTTATAATACAAAACAAAAATAGTTTAATTGAAATTGAATCCAAAAAGTTCTAAACCAAATGACAATTTTCCTCTGCGGCAAGTTTTAGGACCACATATTTCTCTTTTTATTTGATTCTGCGACATAGTAACACAATCTTCCACTCCAGGCCACACAAATTTTCTGGATTTAGACTTTATAAAATCAACACAAACTTCATTTTCTTCTTCATTAACTGTTTCGCGACGGCGCTCTAATCACAGAGCGTGACACCGTCGGATAGTTAGAGACATTCTAAGAAAATGCAAAACAAACAAAGCGTTTTTTGGTATTTGTATTGTCCTAACAGTTTAGATAATATATACCAATCCTTTTCTTTTTTTTTCAGTCTAATACTGGTATTAGCACAAACTATACTACATAGCCCTCTTTGACTTCTCTGTATCGGGAACTAATGACGGAAAGTGACGTTTTGTCAGCCTTTTCAAGACCGACACACTTAACATAAAAGTAAACACACAAGAAAACGTATTTACACCCTGAGTAGATCGCTAATATCGGCCTGTCTGCCAACTTTGTCTTCAGAGTGTGGAATGCTTGCTGCTCTTCAGGACCCTACTACCACGAGACATCTTTCTTGGTTAGATTGGTTAGAAGCCTTGCTAGTGCTGCAAAGTTTTTAACGTATCGCCGAAAATAACTGGTCAACCCACGGGTTTAGTTGTCTTCCGGTTGATCTTCATCTCACCTAGATGAGTCAACCCTAAATCCACCTCATTTTTGGAGAGACTATCTGCATTACTCTGCAATAAGTCAATTAAGACCCGCCTTAATTAGTTTGCCAAAGTTGTTTTTGTTGCACCGGTTCAACGCCCGCCCCTTCTTCAGTTGTATGGCTCTTGCCCCTACACTGTAAAAAAAATTTCTTAATTTAATATTACTGCCAAGGCTGTAATATTAAATTACACATGTAAAAGAATTTACATATAATTTCTGTTACAGGTGTAATTTAATATTATAGCCTATTATTTTTTCCAGGGTACTATACCTTAAATTAAATTTCTATTTAAACTAGCCAACGATTCCAATATACATTTGGTAACATGGAAATCACAGCTTACTTTAAATAACAATCTAATTTAATGCATTTTGCACAATATGCAAAACGTTCAATAATATGAATAAAACTAAAAATGCGTGAACAGGTATTTTTAGGTTTTTTATTTATTATACTAAACACTCAGAAGATACAAATGTATAAACTTAACGCAATGATTTTTTTCATTAAACAGTTTTAAAGAAGAAATTTGAAATTGTCTTTTGAAATGTTCAAAAGCCTAGTTTTTACAGATTTAACAATAAATAAAACAAAACGATATATTGAAAATTAAAGTAAACAAAACAATTATAATTTTGTCATTTATTAGACAACAACACTTTATGATTTATATTTTTTATATA
Organism: Protaetia brevitarsis; assembly: GCA_004143645.1. Taxonomy (NCBI): domain Eukaryota; kingdom Metazoa; phylum Arthropoda; class Insecta; order Coleoptera; family Scarabaeidae; genus Protaetia; species Protaetia brevitarsis. Next base: position 617,318 of record RXPK01000048.1, read on the forward strand.
TTTTTAGTTGAAAAAGCTTTTGCAATAAAAGTGAAACGTAAACCGGGCCACGCCGGTTATAATCGGTCATACCGGTAATCCAGTTATGTACATACGGTTAACCGGATATGAAATCTGTCCGGTTGCACAACACTAGTATTTTTCCTTGAATTCTTCTATATATGGTTTCATCTATTCTTGCGAAAAAATTATGCATAGCTTCTAAAGCTTCTTAATTGTCCTACAAGCAAATCAAAGAAATCTATTATATCTATCCCATGCATTAGAATTTTATGCATACTGCTGTGCATATAGCACCTTCAAATATAAATTTCAGGTATCTCTATTAAGGTTACTCAGTTTTTCATGATTGTTATTTTATTCCGACGAAATCACACGTAAATTTTTTGAAAATTTATAATTAATTCCTTGTTAATTCCAGTGATCTCCGCACTAAGTTTGGGTTAGCAAAAAATCGCCTGGGAGTGTTTCCATCATTCGAACTTCCAAATCGTTGCATAGGTCGGTCAACTATTAGACCCATTTGAGTTTTAAAAGCTGACTGCATTTTTTTTTCTCATTTTCAGAAGTTGCTTATTTTCCGTTCCTTTGACTTGGCAAGTTTCAAATGGTAGTCTGTAAGCGATATGCAGCAAACACTAGAATGTTCTTATTCTACTATGCAGTGTAGATAGCCCATAACGAAAGTTATCAGGATTTGGTGGTCGACAGAATAATGGTGAGCTTGGATATCTATTAGCCCATAGGTTTCTTGCTGATACCGAATCGGTTAATTTTATAGGTACAAAGGCACTTAGGGCCAGTCTTTCCATCTCTTAATAAAGTTCCTAGTAACGTTATTTAGCAAATAACTTTGTTTTACCATCTTTCCACCTCAAAATAACTATTAACTACCTAATAAGCATGTCTATCTGGCAAATAAGTTATAAGCTGCTTGAAGCTACTATTAAAATTTAATAAGTACTTTTGCGCCGCCGAAGTACATAAGTATACCTAGCTTATCAGTGTTGATAGTATTTTGTTACGTGTAAATTAATAAGCCATGGATATTATTGATGATTTTGAAGAATTATTTGAACGAGATTTGGTAGAAATTGTCGAAATAGTTAATCTAGACCGTCATGTGTATACTGTACGTCCGCGAACAGACCATTTCAATAATTGGAACGACAGTGAATTTATTCAACGGTTTAGGCTTTCAAAGCATTCTGTACAAGAAATATTGGGACAGATAGAAGAAACTTTAAGGCATCGTACAAACAGGTAATTAACAAAGAAAATGGTTTTAAATTTTTAGATATAGCTAATTTTGCAGGAACCGGGCTGTTCTACCACTACAGCAGTTGTTGCTAACGTTACGGTTTCTTGCAACTGGAAGCTTTTACATAACAATTGCAGATTTTGGTGGTATCCATAAGTCAACAGCTGCAAACATTATTCAGAGAGTAATAACTGCATTATCAGAATTACGGCAACATTACATAAAATTTCCACAATCTTTGGAAGAAAAAAACTCTACTGCAGTGCAATTTTCACATATTGCAAGATTTCCTAGAGTTGTAGGATGCATAGATTGTACACATATAAGGTTACAATCACCTGGTGAGTACTACACCTTGAACTTTAGATTGGTACAATTGTATTTCTATAAAATTGAAGTTGATAAGGTGTCAGTAAGTATACAAATGTTGACTGTTTACTGATTTGTTATAGGTGGAGCAAATGCTGAATACTTTAGGAATAGGAAAGGATATTTCTCTTTAAATGTCCAAGTTATTTGCAATGCAAATAACACAATAATTGATATAGTGGCACGATGGCCAGGGTCAGCCCATGACACTCACATTTTTAATATTCCTCAATAATGATGCGATTTGAAACAGGGGAAATGGGAAATCTATTGCTGTTAGGAGATAGTGGTTACCCTTTGCAGTCATATTTAATGACACCAATTGCCCAACCAGCAACTGAAGCAGAGAGACTATATAATGAGTCACAAATTCGAACCAGAAATGTGGTAGAACGGACCTTCGGTATTTGGAAAAGACGTTTTCCTATATTATCAATAGGCCTCAGGTGTCGCTTGCCTTTGGCACAAAAAATTATAGTTACAACAGCAATTTTGCATAACATTGCATGTAGAAATAATGATGATGTACCTCTCGAAGCGCATGCAGTAGAAGGAATACTTGGAGAAGCTCTGCAAGAAGACCCTGCTATAGCTAGACAAGAAAATAATATTGTCCGCAGGACATTAATAAATACTTTGCATCTTTATTGTAAATAATAAAGTTATTTTGTTAAAATCACTTCAGATTATCTAAAATATTGCTATTTTTATTTTAAACCCTTTTTGGTGATTTTTTATTTCACTTTCTAGTGTATATTAGAATTATTATAGCCCAATTATGTAACAATATCTTAATTTTACTTTCAAAGTGCCTTTTATGTTTTCTTATTTTATATCGACATATAATAAATTGAAGAAAGAAATTAGTGTTATTTATAAAATGCTATATAATACTGCAATTTTTATTTTTACCTTCGACTAACATAAATATATATAACTCAACTTATACCTATACATAATTTTTTTGTATAAATGAAAAATAAACAACATACATATTATAAAAAACATTACTGCAGCTGCTTTTCTTTATTAAAAGATCTGCCTTTTCATTTTCAATTTTCAACAACATCCATTGTACATGTAAATCATGTTCTTTTTTTTGCCTTTCGTTTGTATCCAACAGTAATTGCTGTTGCAAATTTAAATTCTTCATTATCATATCATGTTGTAGCTGTTCTCTTTGATCACGGTCTAGCAAAATTTTCTTTTGCATGTCTGCAAACTCTTGTTTTTGCAAAACCTCATGTTCTGCTATTTGAGTTTGCAGTTGTAGCAATTCTTTTCGTGAATCAGTAAGAGAATCTATTTTTTCGTTTAATGTGTGCTTGCCTACTCGTTTTTTCTGTGGAGTACCCAAGGATGTATGTTTTTTTTCTCTCAACTGCACTGGGTTCCACGAACTCAATTGCTTACTAATGGTGCTCGTCTGTAAAACAATATATTTTTATTTTACAATTTTATTACTTATTTATGCAATATATTAACTACCGTGGTATTATTTTCTTGCTGTGTGGGTGTACGTCTTCAATTCCATTACTATTGGCTCGGAACCTCTTGATATATTTCAGCTTCTTCTCAATATATCACCGCTCAATAGTATGCCCTGTGTTTCTCTAGTGATAGGGTTCACTTACCTCTGTGGTACAGGAAGCTGTAGAACATGTATGAATTAAAATTGATATAGATTTTAAAAATAATTACTTACAAGGTAAAATAATATCTGAATCGTTCCCTCCCGCTGCTGGTAATCCATGAACACTTAAAGTCATAAATTGTATAATTTTTCTTCACAATCACTTAGTGGTTGTATATTAGGAGCACCCTCCTGTTTTGAATACCTCTAATTTATTTTTGGTTTGTTTTGTTTCAAACCTCTTTTAATGCCATCATATTTTAGCCTAAGCACCTTTGCGTTCTATGAATGCCACCAGTTATTGCGTTAAAATTCTACAGCAATCTCTGCCCATGCTTTAATTTTTCCTTCCACATTGCTCCATCTGTTTGCTTATTTTCAATTATTTTGCTATATTTTATAGCAACATCCACGAGGTGCCTTATTTCAAACTCTGTAAAGTTTACCGCTTCGTTCTCGTTTCTTCTTTTGCGCGGACTCCTTATCCATACTTATATTTATTCGTTAATTAAACATACCGATTAACTTTAGTTTTAACAAAATCGAATCTGACTCGTTTTACTGTTGTTGACTTAACGCACCCTGTTATAATTGTAACACAATACAACCTGTATACTACAGCTACAAGAGTATATTTTGAGGTTAAGTTTTAAGAAAAGATAAATAACATTACATCCTTCTCTTACCTATTGTACCGTAGCGTATCTCTTTCTAAGATACATACACTCGATGCACATGAAGTTGTTTCGGACAGTTGCTGCTTAATTTTAAGATACCAACGTCAAGAAAATTGTTGCCCAAACCACCCGACGTTATTTGCTAATAGTTATTTGGAATTTTGAAAATGTTGAAAGACGCTCACATATAAACTAGCAAATAAAGTACAATAATAAAGTTATTTGTCAAATAGTTATTGGGTACTTTCATTACGAGATGGAGAAAGACCGGCCCTTAGAAAAATAATTGGTCTGTGTGGTCCGATTAAGAACGTTTGTTTATACATTGTGCCCCACTATCGTCAAATTCCAATTACAAACTAACAAACTTTTGTATCCTGAGATATTTGTATCACCTTGAAATGCTTCCACCGTTTTTTTTTTTTTTTTTGTAAATTCTTCAAATTAATAATGCACTTGTATCCGTTAGACTATTTTTGTGGTAGGTATATAATACTATACATTTCGACATTAGATGCGATAGACTAAGAAAGCTAAGTTTGCGTTGACAACATCCCTCCAGAATTTTCTATTATTTCTGAGATAAGTCGAGATCGTGGTATAAGCTATTCGCTTTCTTGTGGCGTTAAATATTCACGGAGAGCATGTTCTACTTTTTAGAAGATTGCAGAAACAACGCAACAAAAGCAGCTCATCAGCTGTGTATTTTGTTTATTAGATGTTCTAACACGTGTTTCTTCGTTTTTATGGAGCATTGCGAACTGCTTTTCTGGTCGTCCCACGAGGTTTCTAGGGGCGGAAGTTAAGTGAGGGCGAAGATTATCTAATTTTCTAGTGATTATATTTCGGCAATGTAAGAGGCGAGTGAGGCCATTTGGTTATCTCTCTAATGAAGCGGTTTATTGTTTTGTGGCCTTCCTCTCATTTTCTCTTAGTTCTAAGCACCAAAGTTCACAAAATCTCTTCATGATACACTGAATCTCACCGAACTACTCAGTTGGAAATATTCATTTGTAATTTCAGAAGGTGAACATGCGAAAGGATGGGTTCACCATTTTCGTATATGTCCATATTTGTTAGAACTGAGTTATCTACACAATATTAAGAATTATATAAGGAACAAAATAATGTTCTTTTCAATCTTGTAGAGAGCACTAATTTATTAAACAGTTAATGTTTAAAACTTCATGATATGTTTTTTTCTGATCTGAAGATCATGGGTATGTGCGAAAAGAAAACGGTGTTTTGCAGGTGAATTGCAGAGAGCCTCATGACAGTTGTGAGCAGTCAAGTTTTGCTAATGTTTTTCTATGATGTACCCGTCAGTTTGATCAGATGCGTTACCGAGCATGTGAAATGCTGGTATACTATACGTTGTATGTACGCTTTGGCTCTTCATGAGGTGAAGTGGTCGGTCACTTCGCGTAGACAACCATATTTATTAAAGTGGAGTTTTCTCAAATAAACATTTATTATTATACGAAGGGCAAATTAGGGCAAGAATATCGGACAGTCTAATAAACACTTTAACTCATAAATCCCGAGAAAGGTTTTAAACCTATTTTTTGAGTTGCGAAATTTAGATTAAAGGGTTTTGAATAGACAATTTGGAAAAATTCACAATGTTTTTATTAATCAAAATATTTCACCGTTGTTAATGACATCTGAAAGTTGATTTAGTAACGTTCGCTATTTTGAAAAAGAACAGCTTAGACTTGGCAGGGTTAATGCGCAAACAATGTCTTGAAGAAAGTAACTGAATATTAACAATATAACGTTAATCTTGTAATAGCATCTCTCCATTCAGATATTTGAAATGAGTAATATATTTGACAATCATGTCGTAAAAATCAGATTTACAATATTGAAGTTACTGAGACAAGAAGCGGTGTAACGGAGAATAAAATTGGGCTCAGAAATAGATCCTCACGCGAACACCTCGAAACCAATGGCAGTGGCTGCGATACGACACCATTTAATTTTACAGACTGCGACCTGCCGGAAAGAAAACTGTGAAGCAAGTCCCAAGAAGTGCCACCAAAATTCATAGAACCTAAAATATTCAAGAGCGTGTCGTGATTTTACCGTGTCGAACGCCTGGAGAAGTCAACAAGACCAAATTGTGACTAAACCTTCATCTGACGGCACGTAAAATGTCGTCCGTTACACATAGCATTGCCGTAGTGCAGCTATGACCAGTTCTGAAACCGACTGTAACGGAGTAGTAAGTTTACGATCGGTTACAAAAGTCCGAATTTGATTTTCTAAGTACTCTTTCTAATATTTTTGACAGGGTAGGTAACACTGATTGGTCGCAAATCAGAAAAATGCGCACATATTGATTTCTTAGGAAGGGGAGTAATAAGAGCGAGTTTCGCAGTATTCGGGAAAGGTATTTTGGAGGATGCAGGAGTTTATAATGTGGGTGATGAAACGGGATAATGAAGAAACATATCTGGATCATCTGAGATTTTATACATCCATACCAATAGCTTAGATTTCATCAGAGATAATTTTAGTAACTATAAAATTCATCAATGATGGAAACAGAAACATCCGAAGTGGTGTCCCCGTAGCTTTGGCGAGAGTGAGGTAGCGCTACTATTTGAAAGGGTGGCATATTCAAAAAAGCCATCTTTCTAGGATCGAAAGTACGATTAACCAGGTTTCTACAGTGATTTATAGAATTCCAGTGATTTACAGTCTTAGTTTTTCGAAACCTATTTTTTAAGCAGTATCCCGTAGTCTCATCAACAATCAACAGCTTGTCGTTAAGCCAGAGAATGTACTTTTTTGGGAAATTCGCTAATGAAAGGAGCATGTTTTATAAATAAGTGTAAAATGTTATTAGTAAAAAAAGAAATTTTGTCTTCAACACTCTCCAATGTAGCATATAATTAAAATCGATAGAATACATGTCAGGGCGAAAGCTTTTCCATATCCATATTTTTATAAATTGCGATAAAGCGAACGATGGGGTTATTCTCAGGCTTAAGACAGTTAACCAACAATAAATAAAGTCATATTGAGAAAATGACAGTGAATACACCAGCATCAATGCAGTTATCTATATCCTAAGTTAAAAATTAAATCGATTAGGGATGACGTCGTCTTAGTGATTCTGGTGGGTGCGTTTATAATTGTTTTGTTCCTGTTGTAGTTAAAAAGGAGTTGAAATATGAGTGAGGAAAACTGTCTTAAATAGATCTATATTAAAGTCACGCACAACAGTATACTTATTACAGTGAAAGTACAGTTAATAAGGAATCCTCTAAGTCATCCAAAACCGTTTCATATCTAATTGAGGAGGACAATATACTACATCCACGCCCAGTTTTATAGTACTTATCCCTACGGACACCCAAAGTAGCTCGATGTTATTACATGTATCAATCACTGGGGTGCGTTCGAAAATAAGATATGTGGTGTGTAGTGTGCACTCACATTTGTTCTACCACGTGATGCGCTCCTCAGTGCTAATTTTCGAACTCTCTGGGTACAGAAAGTGTGTGTTGGAAAATAATTCTAGTTTGTTTACCAATATTGATAAAATTGTAAGGTTATGAGCTAAAGTTTATTTTTTTGTTATAAATGGTGTTGATTGCGTGTAAATAATCATGGATAACGATCATAAAAAGAAAATTCTTGTGGCAGTTGTATTAAACGCTGGCGCAATTATTTAAAAGCTTCATAGACAATGAAAATAATTTAGATGAGGAGGTAGAAGCAGAAACAAGAAAAAACTCCAACTTCGAATTAGTAATTATATAGAAATGTAAATACCACAAATAAACAGAAAAACAGTTTCAAAGCATTTTCGAATCAACAGAGGAACTATAACTATCATCTACAGTTTACTAAATGCTAGAATTTAAAAAGAGAGCGTATTAGGAAGAACAGTGATTGACTAGACAGACAATTATTATCAGTTTGGTGGCTCCTGGCAACACCTGACAGTTACAGGTAGGTATAATGATAAAATGTTTTATCAAATACATTGTTGTGTCATTCAACTTGTACAAAATATTGTATATACAGATCAGTACGGTGAAATATTTTATATGGGCAAATCTTCACTTCAAAAGTAGTCTTTTCGGAGTTATAAAATGCCTAACGAACTTTCATCAGAAATAATCAAATGCCTGAGACTCGAGAAAGAGAACAATAAAACGGATGTTTAAGAACATGGAGGAATAGAAGGCATCAATTCGAATTATAGATGGAACTTATATTCCTATAAAAGGCACAAAAGTTGATGCTGAGATGTATTGTATAAGAAAGTGTCAGCAAGAACTATGACATTACAGCTACATGTGATCGCTTCTAAAAATTTACAGATTGCTTCTTGGATATCCGGATCTGTTAGTGATGCTCGCATCTTCAGAAATTCTGATGTTTTCCAAAGGTATAATAGTAATGTATTATATTTATGATTATAGTGTCTTTAATGTATAAAGTAGTAGGTCTGGATCTAGTCTAGATTCATGCTCCAAAAGTATTGCGAAGTGGATGTCAATGTGTAAAAAATAAAAAATTGAAGAGTGTGTAGCAATTATAATATTTGCAAAACATATTAATTTGAACAGTATTCTCGCTTTTGAAAGGAGTGTGTATATTGTATAAAAAGATTATTTATCATAGTACAAGAAAATAAAGCCAAGATACTTTGAAAATAATGAATTTATATTGGGAGACAAAGCCTATCCCACCCTCTCGTGGTGCATAACCTCCATACATAGAGAGAGGAAACGTTAGTAATGCTAAGAAAGTATTTCAACAAAAGGCATTCACAAACACGGCAAACCATAGAACGAACAATTTGCATTGTTGTTTGGCCGGTCAGAAACTAAAATACCTGGGATATGAACCAAAACCAGCTTTATACCAGCAACTGTGTTAGCAGCTTGTGTCCTTCCACAAATCTCTGTATTATTAAACAGCATGATGCACAATTAGAAGAATACATTGCAGATGGAAGAACACATGTGAGAGGTGTGTTGATATAGGAGGTGATGGTGAATATATTATAGACAATGGTGTTGATATAAGAGAAAACATATGTAGGCATTTGCTTGAAAGCAGAATATAATTGAATTTTTTATCATGCTTAATCTAAGTTTTTTGTTTATTATTTCCACTTTTATTTTTCTATTGGTTTTCTAATATATTTAGTACTGTAATGTAAAATAATTTATATCAAATATTTGTAGTTTATTGTTGAAATATATTAATAAATGTGGGGAAGGAAAAATACTTGTTTTTTATCAAATATTTATTCACAATAAACTAGTAAAAACGCTAATTGCATAGGAATACATATATACACACAGTATGTTTCACTTACACCTTAAAACCTTTTTTTATTTTCAAAGCAATCATACAATTTTTATCAGTTGTGTAGGCGTCAGCAACGCACCTTTCTGTATGAATAGACTTTCATAATGTCAATATCTAGCCATGAATAAATTAAAAATTTGGTATTACGGATTCTACAATGATTTGCAACCACTTTTCTTAATATTTTTTTACTCTATCTTAATCACTTGTACGACTTGAAGGAATACTTTTCATTTTTATCACAGTTGGCCAGAAATTGACTGTATTAAAACTATTCATACAGAAACGTGCATTGTCGAAGCTACACAAATGAAAACAAATTTATGATTGCTTTGAAAATAAAAAAAGTTATTTACATGTTTCCATGAAAAATGAACACAAACAATTACAGGTTTTTCCAACAAAGTTTCATATATTTTTCAAATGTTCCTAAAGCTTGTTGTTGCATATTAATCTTTCTTGGTGACGTCTTTCAGTCGCACTTTCCTTTGATTCTTTCTTGTGAAATTCTGCTGTAGATGTACTTGGTCGTACCTCATCACCATTTGGTAATAGTTCTTCACCAGAACTAACAACTCAATATAAAAATACAATATACATATATACATTAACTGAAATTTGCAAAAACTACCAATCAATTGATGTACCACTAGAGGATGCTATAGCTACTGGTTTTACGTTTGGCTTCTTGCATATATTTCATGCATTTCGTTAAAAATTCAAAGTTGACTCGAGCCGCCAGTACTTTTAGTACTCATATTGTCAATTTTCGCATGTACTCATCTTTAAATATTTAATTTATCCTACATTGTATTGGTGTTGTGCGTGTCCTTCCTAAATTGCATTTCCTTGCTATAATTTTGTATACACTTTCATTTTTAATTGAATTACTTTTGAATTCATTAAATGCTTTTTATATAGGTTTATTAGACAGAGAATTGCATTTTTTGTCCATGTCTTTCTATTTTTTCCATTATATTAATGGAATTTATTTGTTGTTCAATAGTGTTACATACATGATATCCATAAATCTCCCGTAATTCAAGTGTATATTCTATTTGCATTATTTCACCATCTACAAATAGAATTGTATTAAAAGAAATACAGAAAATACACGTATTAACAAAATACTTCGAACAAGTATCTAGCATTTACTTACCGTATTGTTTTGTAGATAAACTTTATTATTCTCGTCTACGACATTGCTTCCTTCTAACTGTAACGTGAATGTGTACAAGCACTTACACTTTTTAAATCCATGTAATATATTACTTGCACAATTACGACACTTAAAACTTAATTTTAACTAAGATATCGAAGATGGCTACAAGAAAACGTATAACCCATAACCTCAATTACATTACATGACATATTACTTGACAGAAACAAAAAAATGCGCAAAGACACACCAAGACGACCAGTTTAAACTTGGTTACAGAAAGAGGTGCACTCTGAACAAATTATCGGATATCGAACGCTGACGGTGTGCAACTTTAAGTATAAACAGTTTTATTTTCGAACGCGAACGATGCACTCTCACACCATCACTCTTCAATTTCGAACACACCCCTGATGTTTTAAACGTGTTTCGTACCTAGAGATCGACGCCGCCCCCACGACCAACTCTATCCTTTCGGTAAAAATCAAAGCCTTCTATGTTTTACGTACTTCCCAACGACAGACGGACCAAGCCACGTTTTCAGACACCGCCGTGATGTCGATATTTCTATCATTTATTAAAAATCTCAGTTCGTCTATCTTTGACAATAATGATCTAATATTTATGTGCGCTATCTTAATATTATTCATGTAAGTAATTTAGAAATAATAAAATTGAAGTTAAAATAATAACCATTCTAAAGAGCATATAATGCCATGCAACATATAAACTACATAATTAAAAAATTGTTTATAACAGATCTACTATATAATCCAAAAATACAATAATAAAAGAAATCTCAAGAAACAAAAAAATTGTGAACAATTTTATTTTGTTTATGTTTTCTTGTGAGTGATTAAAAAGTTTGTGCTTGTAAGTACAAATAGAAAGTAGTCGCTAAATTAATTGACATTGACTATATCTCCCGTACGTTTAATGTGTATAATCCTACCTCCCTTTTTTCATAGATGTTACAATCATGTGCCCATACTTGTTTCCCGCCAAGTTCTTTAACTGCCGCTTTGAAAACGGATTTTTTTACTACTAAATTGGTTCCATTAATTTTTTTCTTATTTTTGAAGATCAAATTTTTAATATTTCGGTTGGTGAATTTTACAATGATGGGTTTGATGCCATTTTCGGTACTTTTCAGTCGATGAGAACAATCAATGTCGCTTTGTTGGAAAGAGATGTCTAGTTTTTTCTCACATATTTTTTGAATTGTGTTATCTGTACTCTCGTCGTTTTCTTCTTTTATTCCATAGAAACGGAGGTTATTCTTTCTTGAATACTGTTGAATATCAATGTTATGTCGAAATGACGTATGTGTTTTTTATTTGCTCGTCACCTTGAAGGAGATTTCAAAGCCGACTTTGATTTTTTAAACGGAAACATGCATTTTTTAATGTTGTATGTTATTTGTCAAAAATTAGCAAACAACTTGTTTGACACATTTTTCAATTTGCCTTGTCTGTTTTGAAACAAGTCATCATCTTCGTTGTCGAACATGGTTAGCTGGCGACATGTTAGATAGCCTACTACAAATTTATAGCAAAAACAGCTGTTATCGTTGGAATGAGTTTTTTCATATTATTGGGAGTAAACTATTGAGGAAAGAATTGAATAAAAGAAAGGTACTCTGCATAACATATTATATATTTTCTAAATAATAAAGACACTATTAATGTATGTATAGTTTAAAGCATTTATAGTAGACAGGAACGGCTTGTTTCTTCCTCTTTGCTTTCGTTAACGTCATTTTTGTCTTCTTCACCAAGACCATCTAAATTAAATTGTCGGACAAGATAGTATGGCAAATAATCGATGATTAAATGTCCTTCTTTCTCTTCACGCACCAAAATTTTAATTAGATCTTCTAAAGAGATCTTTTTCATTTGATGATTTTTAATTGCTTCTAAAGCAGAAAGGAATTGTTCATTAATTCTTCTTCTGTCTTCTGAATAGGGATCTACATCCCAGGACCTATTACCCTCAAATATAAACTCATGATGGTAGTCGTCGATTTTTCTTCTTAACCTTTGGATTGTTTACTCTAAATCGACCGGCGCGGACCAACGTGAAGCTGAATATGCCAACTACATTCTGAAGATCTGAATACTTTCGTAAACTAGATCAAACTGCTGTAGCAGTGAAATACAAAGTGTGTAAATAACTAAATGTAAAGATTGAATGGAGAGGAGTACTAGTAATTATTAATACACCGGTAATTATTAGTATATTTATTATAACCTTAGGAATTTACATAAAAGTTTAAACATTTGATAAAGAACAGATTTTTAAGTTAGTTGGTGATTCATGCAACAATTGGTAAGGGATTTGTTAATGTTAGGAACATTTTCAATATGTTCTAAGTGTATTACAGGAACATTAACGTAATTCTTAATTACTTTCTCTTTTTGTGTTCTTTTACGCAAATGGACTCAGTACGTGTTGTAAAACGACGCAATATCTTCGATAATTCACGCAAATCGGTATGCCCACCGCTATCACGCAGGAAATGATGATTGTTTTCTAAACAAGTCACTAGACGTTTGTTCTTCATATTTAGTTTATAAAATGGAATTTCAGGCTTAAATACGAAGTTAAAATAACTAATTTTACAACGTATTTATTTTATTTTTTTGTCGGGAGAAAATGCTTTATGCACACCAAACCTGGATCAATGATTTGGTAGTGTGGACTCCAGGGCACTGTATAACCCATAAAACCCCATACTCTCCCCGGGGTGTAAGAGAAACGCTGTTGGAACCGCTAAAGAAGCCTCTACATCATACAGCGTTAGGGTGCCCGTAGTCCTTCTCGGTCGAATTTGGGTCTCCAGTAGTCTGGCTTGTCTCGCCCTTTCTTCTGACTCCTTGGTGGCCATGATAGTGGTTATCATTCCTTAAATTTTTTTCCATCTCTCCACGGGCGACAGCATACTCGGGACCATATTATCCGGAGTTAGCTCACCCAGCTCCCGCACAACCGCACTTCTCAGATCTCCCCAGCGCTGGCACACGAAAACTGTATGTTCGACAATGTGCATCTGCTGGCAGTACATGCACTCGTTGGATACGTCTTTACCAAAACGCCTGGCATAGTGTCTAAAGCAACCATAGGCGGTGAGAACCTGTGGCAGATAGTACCCAGCTTCACGGTGCTGGCACTGCACCCAAGGTTTGATATTCCTAATCAATTTTCTGATCCACGAGGCTTTCCCCTTGCCATCATTCCATCGCTGCTGCCACCTCTCAAGCGTCAGTTCTCTTGCCTCGCTACGACTGAGTGGACTTGCTCTCTCATGAATCATAAGGTCAATCGGCGCTACCCCAGAAATTACTTGCAACGCCTCGGCCGACATGGTCCTATACCCAGAGGCTACTCTAAGGCATATATCTCTGTGTTTTTACCAACATGTCTACATATTTCTGGAAGGTGAGGGCTTCCAACCAGATAGGGGCCCTGTTGAATTAAGGATACTCTTTTTTTTGTTTGATTAAAGTTGTGTGTATTGTTTGTATTGTTTAACAGAGTTACATAATATATGATGTACTTAACTAACTATAGGTTACTACTTTATCCACTTGTAGCGGGAATGGCGCGTAATTTAAAAAGTAGAGAATATTTATATACATAGTTGCCGGCCACATTGGAATTTAGAAATTCCAACTGATGGAAAATATTGACTATAAGTATGCACTAAATTATAAAGTTTGCAGGGAAGCATATATGAAATACATATTTAAGGTAAGTCTTTATTTTAAGTTACATTTTGCTTTTATTTAGTACAATTTGTCTCTATAGGTAATAAACACACGCGATTGACAGCACGTTTGTATTGACCGGTAGCACATTGAATGGTCACGACTCTTGTCACACCATCTTCGCCTGGGTGCAACTGGATGATTCTACCAACACGCCACTGCGCTGGAGGTAAGTTATCTTCTATCATTATTACCATTGTGCCGATCTTGATGTGGGTAGTGCCTTGCGAGTTTCTTGTTTTCCCTTGTAGTTGCGAGATATATTCCTTGGACCATTTATTCTAGAATTGCTGATTTAAGTTTTGAAGAAACTGGAATCTTGTTTGTCTGGCAACAGGTACGTCAGTGATCTCAGGATCAGGAATGGATGTAAAGGGACGTCCAATTAGGAAGTGTACCGGAGTTAATGGATCGAGATCATTAGGATCTAAAGTTAAAGGAGTTAATGGTCGGGAATTTAATAGTGATTCAATTTGCGTGAGTATTGTGCAAAACTCTTCGTAAGTAAGTACTACGTTTGTTAAGCCCTTATTACACTATGCCTGTTTTCGTGTCTATTTTTGTGCCTGTTTTTATGACTATTTGTTGGCTAAATTTCCCCAAATGAGCCACACTATTACACCATGGCTTTTTACATGATTGTTCAAGCATTAATTTCAGAGCTGCAAACATAGGAGAATTGACATTTAGCTTAACTGATTTTGGAGGTTAGAATCTTCTAACCAGATAAACAATGTTGCGGACAAGAAGAGATAAAATAAAATTACAAAAAACGTTATTAATTACTGTTATGGCCACTGCTACACTTCTTTCAAAAAGAAGAGAACAAAAAAAGAGAGCGATTAGGAGATGGTGGGTGAAGCCTTGGATGAACCAAAAATTGGGCAATGTAAATCTTACCAATGAATTTATTGCTGCAAATGATTTAAAGTCATTTACAAATTTCTTAAGAATGACCGAGAGGAACATTTAATAAGCTACTGCATAGAGTGCAAATTCAAATACAGAAAAGAACACTGACTTCGAGGAGTATTTCAAAAAACAAAGCTAATTATTACTTTGCGATACTTAGCTACTGGTGAAGCTTCATTTCACTACAGTATAATTTCAGAGTGTCACAAGCTGCAATATCAGGTTTTATTCCTTTGGTGTGCAAGCTATTTATGATGAACTAAAAGCAGAATATTTACATGTAAGTATGTAAGTTAATATATAAATCAATGTTGTTGGTTCCATAATTCTTAACTAAGAGTTAAATATGTTTTTCCAAACTGCTTAGGTACCAAATACAAGTGCAGAATGGTTAGAAGTAGCAAGAATTTTGAGGAAACCTGAATATGCCGAACTGCCTTGGGGCATTAGATGGAAAGCATATTCTTATAAAGGCGCAACCTGAAGAAGGATCTTCATTTTATAATTATAAAGGACAGAAAGCATTGTTCTATTAGCTCTAGTAGATGCGAACTATAATTTTTATATTTTAATGTGGGTATAAATGGACGAATATCGCACGGGAGTATAACAGAGAATGTGAGCTCAGTAAAGCCATTGCTAAAAATTCCCTAACTTTCCGGAAGACAGAAGTCTCCAATGAGAACCAAAAAGATACCGTTTGTTATTGCAGCTGATGCAGCTTTTCCTTTGACAACCCATATTATGAAACCATATCCTTCAGGAAGATGACCAATGAACAGAGAATTTTAATTACCGATTAAGCAGGGCAAGACGTGTAGTGGAAAATGCCTTCGGCATCCTAGCTAATCGTTTTAGATGTTTATTAAATGTAAGTGCTCTACGTCCTGAAAAGGTGAAAATCATAACAAAAGCATGTTGTGCTATGCATAATTTTCTTTCTCACGATATGAAAACTCAGTATACTGGAACAAACCCTGCAGAAGAAATAGATAATCGATACACATTTGTATATAGTTTAAGTGCCAGGCAGGTAAAGACCAAAGACAGAAGCAATACAAACCAGAGAAGAATTTAAAGATTATTTTAACGGAGTAGGTAGTGTGTCATGGCAGCAAGACATGGTATATAGATTATAAATTGTAAATAAACACTGTGATTGGTTTTCATATTATTATTAATACTAAGAATGTTGTTTTCTTGTTAAGTCTTGTTTTAAGAAAAACTATTGCACTTAAGTTCTCTAAAAACCCTTCCATTCATTTTTTAAGTGTTTTAGTTCTACTTTCAATATTAATATATTATATAAAAAACCTAATTTTTAAGTTCATAGTCAATAAATTTTCAAGAACGTATGTTGCACCTATGTATAGTTATAAAGTTTTTTTTGTATCCTTAATCAGCAGAGGACCATTTTAAAAATATGTATATTGAAATACATACATATATGTACATATGGGATGTTTAATAGATTAAATAAAAATCAATGAGTTTTTCTAAATATATTTTTATATAACCTGCATTAATTCATATTAAAACATTAGTTCAACTGTTGTCTGAAGAGCTTTTTCGCTGCATATAATTCCTGCATAACATTTTTCTTGAACTCATCTAAAATATCATCATTTTTAATTTTGTTCATTTCTGATGTTATATATTTTCCAAACAGACTATTTTCATCTTCTTTCGGTTCTACTACGGGCGGTGAGGTAGACCTATTTAGGCTACTTATAGCAATACTGCAGTCCTTCAATATCCCTGCATATTCTTCATCCTCTAGCTTCCTCTTCTTTGACTTTTTACTTGGAGTTGGCAGTTTGTTGACATTGCTTTGATGCTGTACCTGTTTTTCTGGAGGTTCTCTATTTATACTAGCAGCTGAAGCAGATCTGCTTGTAGACGTTGAAGGTGAACCGTAGTCTTCTAGTGAAAATGGGTAGAGAGTTCATTCTACTGTGGCACAATTACAATAATACCATCTGCATCTGAATCTTGCATAGAAAACTTGCTCTGGTTCATAGTTGGAGACACCTTCAGTTTACTACTTCACATGCATCTTCCAAAAATTGGAGGTTTTGGTAACACACAAAGTGTAGGTTGGTATATAATCATCTGGCGATGCTCCGGAGGCTTCTGTTTTCTTAATTTTATTAAGTTCAGACATGAATTGGCTTCTCAATGTATGAATTTTGGATTTAATAAGGGCTTCTGTAAACGGTTTATCGGAAATAGTTCTTTAAACTGTCACATATTTCTGTTAAAGCTTTGACTTTCAAATTTCTATTATGATAGTTTTTGATTTGGCATCATAAAGGCAAGGATAGTTTTCATAGAGTTCAATAAAACGTGTAGCATTGTCTGTTGTCCAGAAGTGGTGTTTACTGTAATAATATAAATTAATAATTTTAACCTTTGCTTTTCTATATTAAAGTAATTTAGTATATTGTGTCTGGATTATTTGTTTAACTTTTCCTTACCTGGTACTCGATTTTTTTTTCTTTCTGCCATACTAAACAAAACGAAACTACTTATTTCATTTATGTGTTGGTTATGTTATATTTTTCTATGGTTATGTCAAGTCAAACAGAAATAATATGTACGTTGGTACTGTGTTGGCGAACCTGTCATTTCGATAAACGTCTTGAAATCCCCTAAATTCAGGGGAAAAAATAGAACCAGTTATTTATTTTCATGCCTGAAACAATCAACAAAAATCCGTGCGCGCATGCGTATTTGTTTAAAATTTCAGCAACCGGCATTCAGGCAGACAAATAGGCACGAAAAAGGCATAGTGTAATAGGGCCATTAAGATTCTTCTTAAGTGATATTTTACGTTTTTCACCGCAGCTTCCCAGAGCCACAAACGTTGGAGAGCGTGGAGAATAAAATGCCTTTAATATTTTCATTAGCAATTGTAGATTGTTGTTATCTTCATTAGCTAATAAAAACTCATTAAGATGTGATAATTCGTTTTTTGCTCCGATGAAGTTAGTGCCATTGTCAATATATATGTTTCAGAGGCTTTCCTCGTCTAGCTATAAACCGTTTAAATGATAATAGAAATAGATTGTACTTAGCCCAGTTACTAACTCTAAATGAATTGCCTTTGTGGCAAAACATATGAATACACAAATATAGCATTTCTCTATTTTGGCTCCTCTTCCTTTTCTATCCTTGATTGAAAAAGGACCTGCGTAATCGACACCCGTAGAATGGAACGGATACATCATCTTTGTTCTTCGTAAGGTAAGTTGCCATCGTTGCGTAATTGGTTTTGCGTTGATTTTTGCACATGTTAGCAGTTGCGTACTACTTTCTTCACTGATTTATCCTGCTATTGGCCAAATATTTTCACGTAGCGAACATAGTTTCGGACTGCATGCATAAGTTTTTCGTGTTCATGTTTGATGATCAACTCGGAGAAGTGATCCTGCTTTGGTAAAAGAATCGGATGTTTTTTGTCGTACTTGAATTCAGACAGTTGTAATCCCACCACTCGAAGTATCATGTTATCGTCTAAGAACGGAGTTAAGGTAAGTAATTACTTGTTTTTCTACAGCCTGTCTCTTGACAATCTGTCCCAATTTTTTCAAATGATGTTTTTTGAACAGTTGTTAAAGCTGTTGTAAGTTCAGTTGCTGTCAATTTCCTAAATACTCTTTCAGCCTTAGAAAGTTTGGCGTTATTGATAATCGCAAACAATATGCCATCACTCTTTGCATTTAGGTAACGATGAGTAAATTTATCTTCAGATTCTACTAAACAAAGTGATTGTAGTGTAGTTTTCCGGGTTTCTGGAATTGTTTCTGGTTCCAAATTGATGACATCATTGTTGAAGTAGTGAGTTGTGTTGGACAGCCATTGCGGTCCATGCCACCAGATATCCTTTTGATTTAAATCTTTGGGATGCTCGTGAAATGAGATCCGCTGGGTTTTCTTTAGATTTGACATAGTGCCAGTTTTTCTGTTCAAAAAGATTTTGAATTTCTGTTACTCGGTTAGCAACGTATGGTTTCCATTTGTTAGGGTTACTCTTATCAGCATAAAGTAATTTGGGAGTCACTCCAATATAAAATCTTGTCGAATTTTATATCTAACATAACTCTGAATTTCTCAACCAATTGAGCTGCTAAAACGGCGGCGCATAACTCCAACCGAGGTAATGTTGTCGGCTTTAGAGGAGCGATTCTAGATTTTGCTGCTAGAACAGCAATTAACGATTCATTGTTTTGATTACCAGATTTTATGTACACGCACGCGCCATATGCTTTCTCTGAAGCATCTGCAAAGGCATGTAGTTCTTTATGTGTACAGTTGTTGATTAGAACTCGTCTGGAAACGCAATGTTATTAATGTGATGAATTCCTTCTAGAAATTTAGTCCATTGAGTGTATGATTTCATAGGAATTGATTCGTCCCATGATAGATTTAATTTCCACAACTCCTGAATTATTAATTTTACTATAACTATTACAGGAGCAAGAAATCCTAAAGGGTCGTATAATTGAGCAGTTGCGCCTAAGATTGTTCTTTTGGTTACTTCACGTTGATTGCCTGTTATGTTAAGCGAGTAACTAAACATATCCTGCATTGGGTTCCAACTTATACCTAAGGTTTTGTATTGTTTGTCTAAAGCTATCTCTGATTTTAGATTTCCTATGTCTGTGAGTTCCAATATATTGCTGTGAAATTTACGTAGTTTGAAACCTGCACTTCTTAGTATTTCTGTTACGTTTCTTTTGATTTCGTTCAGCTCGTTCAGATTGTCACACCCTGTAATCATATCATCTACGTAGAAATCCTTTCGTATTATTTTTGACTCAACAGGATATTCCCTTTCCCAATTGTCATCTACTTTTGATAAGCATCTAATTGCCAAATATGGAGCACTCGTCGTACCATATGTGACCGTTGATAGCTCATAGACGTTTAACACATCGTTAGGATCTTCGCGCCAAAGTATACGTTGATATCGTCTATGTTCAGGATGTACCCAAATTTGTCTGTACATTTTCTCTATGTCTCCTGTGAGAACATATGTGTGAAGACGGAATCTTGCTAATATTGAAAAAATGTCATCTTGCAGAACTGGACCTGTGTGCTGCAAATCGTTTAGAGATGTACCGTTTGAATCCTTGCAGGATCCATCGAAAACTGCTCGCAATTTCGTAGTTTCACTTTCCTCCTTTCTTACACCATGATGTGGTAAGTAAAAGCCAGTATGTTGATTTGGTTTGACCTGTTTCATGTGATTTAGATCGATATATTCTTGCATGAATCTAGAGTAGTCTGTTTTTAAGGCACTGTCCTTTTCGAATTTTCTCTCTAGTAATTGAAATCTTGACTTTGCAACATGATAAGTATCGCCTAGTGTGTCTGGATTCTCTCTAAAGGGTATTTTAACTATGAATTTACCATCATTATTTGTGTTGTTGTTTTAAAAATAGTTCCTCACAAAATGCTCATCTGCTGTTAACTTATTGGGTTTGATGTAAACTCATCCATCTCCAGAATTTGTTTACATTGTCGTTTAACTCTTTCAATGATAAGCATGATAACTAGTTAAATTGTTAGTACCGCATTCTCTTAGTTCACCTGATAAAATCCAGCAAGTTTAGTTTTTTGAAGAATTATATTGTTTCTCTTTATTTGACAACGCAAATAAGTGACCAAAATATTTTGCACCAATGAGCACATCTATCTGATTTGATTCATTAAATTGTGGATCTGCTAATTTTATATTAACAGGAACCTCTATTGAATTAGCGTTAAAGCTTACTGATGGAATTGATGATGCAATTTCGAATAACTAGACAAACTATAGTAAAGGAATAGTTATAAATACGTGAGGTAATGTTAATTCAACGCTGTGAGTTATGTTAATTACTTTCTCATTAATCCTGTAACATTCATTTCTGATTAGTTTCCGATTTAAATTTAGTCTCTTACATAATTCTTCCGTTATAAAATTTGATTGAGAAGCACTATCTAAGAGCCTCTTACATTACATGTTTGTTTAGTTTCAGTTTTCGCATGAACAATTGCTGTTGATAAAGAGTTTGACAATTTGTGTTCGTCAGAGAATAATTGGCTGTTTCGTTTGGACTTAGACTGTTTGTGGTTTGAGTCATGCTGTATTTTTGTTATCGATATGCAAAACGTATGGTGCTTCTTTATGCAAATTTTACAGGTTGATGATGATTTGCTATCATTCAAGAAATGGTTGATCGCAAACAATTGATGCATACTCTGATTTTTCTTGCGCGACTGTTTGATCAGATTCATTAAGATCTAGAAATGATGGCACTGATAAATTGAATGATCTTGATTGCAATGTGGACATTTCAATGATTTTGTTAACGTAGTGAATGATTTAGATGTGTTTTGCTTAGTTTGAAATTGTTTAACGTCATTACATTTTTGTCCCATAGCCTCTAACGTAGTTAATTTGGAGGTTAAAAATCCAATAAAATCGTCTAACGACGGTATGATATCATAACTGGCATTTTCTAGATTCAATTTTGTTTCCCATTCTTTAGCAGTACAATTATCTAACTTTGTTATTACGAGTGGAATCAATATTGCATCCCAAGAATCTACAGGTAGTTTTAGAGATCTCAAGCAATTAATATGAGTTTGTATTGTATTAATTAGCTCTTTAAGATGTGTTGCAGATTCACGTTTTAATGGATTCATGTTTAGAATTGCTAAAATGTGATTATTTATGATTCTTCGTTTGTTGTCATATCGTTTCTTAAGAATATCTATTGCAATTTTGTAGTTTGAATCACTAGTTTCTAAGGATGATATTAATTCATGTGGTTCGCCCTTCAATGATGATTTGAGGTAAGTTAGACGTTCAGTATCTGTTAAATCTTCGTTTGGATGAATGAGATTGTTAAATGCGTCACGAAAACCGCACCATGTGGTAAAATTTCCATCAAAGGTAGGTAGTTTTATTTCAGGTGGTTTAATAGCACATTTTGATTTAGTATGATTTGCTGAGTGTGTGTCTGACTTAACTGATTCGTTAGAAACTGATAATGCATTACTGATAGCGTCATTTCCTGATTCGTTAGTTGTTGCTAATAAAGATTTAACTAAACTAGTTATGTGATAATAAGAATCTTGAAATCGTTCACGTTCTTGACTTTCTTTCGCTAATGTTTCACTATCATCATACGTTAAGAATTCTATTTCATTTTGTATGTCAATGAAATTGTCAAATGCTAGGTCTAGTTTTTGTAATCTTGTTTTTCAAGTTTTCAATAATTCAGATGTTAAATTTTTCTTTATCAATTGTTGCTAATAGTTTTTCTAACCCGTTAATTGTGATTTAATACTCCCTCTTTTTATATGTAATTGTTTTATTTGCACATCAGCCATGACAAATAAATAAACACGTAAGTTTCAAGGTTAAGTATGTACCTGATAAGCTTGAATATGTATGGTTGCTGCTTGTTGTTGATGATTCAGTATGTTCTTTCTTCGCTTCGCTTGCTTTACTTCGATTCGCTTGTTTTACTTCGATTCGCTTGTTTTACTTCGTTTGCTTCGTTTTCTTAGTTTCTTCTTCTTGATTCTTGCGAAATATGTTATATAACATATATCCGGCTCGAAGGACCAATGTTGAATTAAGGATACTCTTTTTTTTGTTTGATTAAAGTTGTGTGTATTGTTTGTATTGTTTAACAGAGTTACATAATATATGATGTACTTAACTAACTATAGGTTACTACTTTATCCACTTGTAGCGGGAATGGCGCGTAATTTAAAAAGTAGAGAATATTTATATACAGGCCCCATATAAGATAATGTTGTGGAGCGCACTGCAGAGTAGCTCTCTTTTGCCACTCCTCGGGCCTCCAGTGTTTGGTAAAATCCTACCGATAGCTGCCATTCGGTTTTCCGCCTTTGTTGTAACCTCTCGCACATGGCGCCCAAAATTCCCCCTCTCATCAAAAATAACTCCTAGGTACCTAACGCTGTTACTGGGTGTTATAGTTACTCTCTCCAGTGTAAAGGTCACGTGGTCGCGATGTCTGGGCCCCTAAACTATCACTGCGTCAGTCTTTTCGGGCGCTAAGGTCAGTTTGTTTTCCTCCATCCAGTTATTAATTTCCGCCAGGCAGTAGTTCCAGTTTCTTTCCTCTTCATCGTTTCCTCCCACGATCAGGACCAGGTGATCGGCGAATGCGAAGGTCGCGGCATCCACAGTCAGGTCCAGCCTAAGAACCCCGTCATAGAGGACGTTCCAGAGAGTTGGGCCCAAAACCGAACCCCACGGCACACCTATCCAAAACCGCTCCCCTCTCAATCTCTATTTTTCTGTCTTTCAGGTAGCTAAAGATAACATTCACTAGGTAATGGGAGACCTTCTTTGCTCGTAATTGCTCAATTTACGTATCATTAAAGCGTTCTGACATCTATGGCCACCATGGCGCACCACCTGGCATCGCAGCCCTCATTCATTAAAATTAGGTGGGCACTTGAGCTAGGTGCTCATTGTGCCATCCCTATTGATTCTCTTATTTCCATTCGAGCAGCCTCATGTTCTCCATAAAGTCCAGTATTTTGCCAGTGGAAACTTGAGAACCTTCAAGGGCTCCAATAGATCTCCCCAAATACTTCTGCCTAAGTACCTTCAGATCGCAGCCCCCACATAAAGCCCATAACCGCTCCAAAGCCTAGATGGTCGATCTCCCTCTCCGAAAACCAAATTAGTGGTGGTGTAAAACCCTTCCTTCATTTAGCTCGTGCATAAGTCTATTTGCATATTAGGGTTTCTCGCAGTTTGCTGATGGTGTTTAGCATACATATCGGCCTAAAGGAGCTCGGTTGGCGTGGTATTTTGCATTTTTTCAGGATACTTTAGCCGTTTTCCAATTTTCGGGGAACTTTTGCTCTTCCAGAATTTCATTCATGGCAGCTAGAAGAAGATCCGCCGCTCATTTGCCATGATTTTAATAGCTTCTGACGGTTTTGGTGTATGCCAGGCGCTCTTCCATTTTTATGGTGTTGGTCGCGCTTCTCTGTTCTTCCAAATAAATTTCTTGACATCAGTGATCACGTCAGTCTCCTTCCATGCTTCTTTGTATGTGGGTATGTGGGAAGAGTTGCCTAACAACGACTTTTTTTCCATTTTCTATCGAGTTCGTACGGTGTTAGCGTATTGAATCTTTTTGCCACGATCTTGTAAGCATTGCCCAAGATGTTGCCATCGAGCTCGTCCCGTAGTTCCACCCATGCTCTCCTCTTGGCTTGGCATATAAGTTTTGATAATTCCTTTTTTTTTTGACTTATATTGCTCCCTCAACTCAGCTAGGATTCGCCCTTAGGTTTCCATTCCGAGATACTCGAGTTATTTTCCTCCTGGTAGAGTTACAGCGTTTCCTTTGCCTCGCAATATCCTCATTCCACCAATAAGCAGTACGGGTTTTCTCTCCATGAGCGGGAGTTTTGCTAAGTTCGGAAGCCTCCTTAACTTATTCTAGTACATGAAAGATATGTAAGGTTGTCTTTTCCCTTCATAATTAGCTGCAGAGTAGTTCTGTACGTATCCCAGTCCACTATGTCCCGCGTTTTAGTGCAGGACTTCCGAAGGCTCACGCCCCGGCATTCGAGCCATATATACTTGTGCTCCGTAAGAGACTCATGCTCTCATGCATCTGTTTGGCTATATCATTAGCCGAGAAGGTTACATCTAAGTGTGACGCAGACGCTCCCCTAATAAAGGTGGGTTTACACCCATCGTTGTGCACCACAAGATCCAGCAGCGCGATCCGCTCCGACCAGAAGCGCCCTTTTTCGTCATAAACCGAACTGAACAAGTCTCCCACTGTGGAGACTTGGCGTTTAGATCCCCTAGGATTATAAATTTATGGCTGTGGATCCTTTGCATTATATTCACTTCCCTTTGGTATTCGTTCATGCGAATGTTAGGAGAAATATAGCAGCATACGAGCGTAATATTTTTAATTTTAATCACTAGATGGCCCTCGTATATTCCATGCTCTAGAATTTGGAGGGTTCTGTTCAGCAAAAGTGCGGCAACATTTGTTCTCGAGTCCCTTTAGCCATACCTCATCTTTAACACGTGTTCGATTTGGCTCACAAACAATCAGGATATCCGCCTCCATCTGTTTTGCTGTGGCGTAGGCCATTTCCTGGGCCGCATAGGACCGCCCTACATTAAATAATAGAATCTTCATATTTGGAGTTGCCCCTTCGTACTAGCGGTGCTGCCAAATCTGCTCCTAGTACTGCCGCTTACTTCAGCCAACTTCGCTTTTTCTTGGATGATCCTCCTAAAACGTGGGCATTTTGTTTGATCCGCCCTGTGCCCGACCGCTTTACATGCCAGGCGAGCGCTTGTGTTTGGGCAGTCTTTGGCTCTATGGTTTTCCTCACCACCAATTTAAACATGTTCCGGATTTATCCTGCCCTTTGCACTCCCCACTGCGGTGACCAAATTCCAGGCATCTATAGCACCTGGTAACGTTGACTCTAGCTCTCACTCTACAAGTTGTCCATCCAATTTTTATCACCCCGTTTTGACTTCACTTCTGGTTTGGAAGAACAGTTGGATTTTTATATCCCGGTTACTAGCGGCTTTTCCATATTGTTTAATAGCTTCGGCAATCTCCTCTTTCCTCACATCCCCCTCGATGTCATGGATAAAGAAAACTACATCGTTGTTTCTTATATGGACCTTAATTTCCTTGTTTTTGTCCAAAATCGCCTTTTTTTAAAGCTTCCGCCATGTCCTTTCTACCTTCTACCTTCATCAGCACGTCACCTTACTTCATTCAGGCTTACACTATTGTAATGTATGCCGGTGGAAGAATAAGACACGTGTTTACTATTGCACAGTTTTATTGGGCAGAGGCCCGATCACAATTGGCGTTAACCTTTAACCCCGTTAAGTAACCTATATACACAATACATATACACAAATACATATACACTACATTCTTCCCTCCCTTAAAAAAGAAAAATAAATAAATATATAGGTATATATAATACAATGTTTAAAATAATCACAGTAAATATTAGTAATATTTGACTTTTTGTATATTTCTTTTACTCCTTCTTGGTGAATTAACCGATGTTTCACTAAAATTTGGATTGTCTACTGGATATGACAGATTAGATATACTTGGTGCCACGTTACTATAGGAGTTTTGAACTTCACTGTTACTATCAATTGAAAAATTGTAATCTATGATCTGATTTACATGTCTTTTCCATGTTCTATTTAAGCTCGGTATAAAAACAAAATAAGTTCTAGTTCCTATTTTCTTTTTAATTATACCCTTTATCCAAGAGCGTTTATTTACGACTCTATAATCTCTAACGGCTACTGTGGCATCAATGTCATAATTTCTATTTCTTTTACCTTTAAAATGTTTAATTTGATTTTCTTGACTTTTAACAATTTTATTACAAACATTATTGTTAACATTAGGGTTTACAATATTTAAATTATTATTTACAAAATCTAATACAGTTCTAATATTTCTATTAAACATTAATTGTGCAGGTGACTTTCCAGTAGAACAATGCGGAGTAACTCTGTACGATAATAAGAAATTATTTAATTTAAGATTAAGGTTATTTACTGACTTCATTAAGAATTTTAAGCAAAGCATGCTTGACTGTTTTTACTGCATTTTCAGCTTGGCCGTTAGAAGCTGGATGGAAAGGAGCAATTTCTTTAAATTCAATATTATTTTTAGATAAAAATGTTTGGAACTCTTCCGACTTAAAACTAGTGGCATTATCCGAAACTAAAGAGAAGGGTATTCCAAATCTAGAAAATACATCTCTTAAACAATTTATAGTGGTAATTGACTTAGTGTTACTAGTGATTATTGCTTCCAGCCACTTAGTATGCGCATCCAGAATGACTAGTACATATTTATTACAAATAGGTCCTAAATAATCCATGTGTATCCTTTCCCAAGGCCTTTCAGGATAAGTCCATGTGTTTAAAACTGCCTTTGGAGGATCACTACGAGTTAATAAACATTTACTACATGCTTTGATTAAAATTTCAATATCGTTGTTCATTTTGGGCCACCACATATAAGAACGAGCCAAACTTTTAGTTTTTACAATACCCATGTGGGTAGAATGTAAAAGACCAAGAACATCTTGTTGTAATGACGAAGGAACAATAACCTTGTGTCCCAGCATCAGACACCCATCCACAACACCCATATGATTTTTGTAACATTGATATGGTTTATATTCTGATTTAAGTTTCTTTGGCCAACCAGAATTTACAAATTTTGAAGTATTTAATAAAACTTTATCCTTTAAAGTTTCCTTCCTAATTTGTTCCCAAACTATTGGTATATCAGAATTTGAAGCTACAAAATTCAAATATGACATCTCAACATCAAACTCTCGCGATTCATTACCCAATGGTAAACGAGAAAAATAATCAGCTTTATTACTTTGTGATTTAACGTACTCAATATCAAATACAAAGTTCGAAAGCATCAATGCCCATCGTTGTAACCGATTGGTTGCCAAAACAGGTATGCCTTTTTTGTCTCCAAATAAAGTAACTAAACATTTAGCATCTGTCTGCAATGTAAACCGTCTACCATATAAGTACTGATAAAACTTCCTAACACCAAAAACAATAGCCAAAGCTTCTTTTTCAACTTGTGAATATTTTTGTTGACATTTCGATAAAGTTAAAGATGCAAAACTAATAGGACGTTCCTCATTTTCGTTATAACATTGCGAGATAACCGCACCTACTCCATAATAAGAACTATCTACAGCTAACTTAATTGGTAAATTAGGATCATAATGAGCTAAAACAGGTGCTGAACTGATAATGCTTTTAATTTTGTCGTATGCAATTGAGCATTCTTTACTCCAAATAAATTTAACATCTTTCTTTAGTAAATTATATAATGGTTGAAGTACAGTAGTTGCCATTGGGATAAATTTACTAAAGAAAGATGTGAAATTTATATGTATTGTGTATATAGGTTACTTCTGTGTTTGCGTCTGCGTATCAATATGTATAAATGTTAACGCCAATTGTGATCGGGCCTCTTCCCAATAAAACTGTGCAATAGTAAACACGTGTCTTATTCTTCCACCGGCATACATTACAACTTGGCGACGAGGATGGGATAAATTTATTATAAAAATTTACAAAACCTAAGAATGATCTTAACTGATTTATATTTTTAGGAATCGGTGCCTCAACTATAGCTTTTACTTTATCCGGGCTGGCATGTAAACCGTTACTATCTATTGTATATCCTAAATAATGAATTGAATCCTTAAAGAATTCACATTTATTTAGAGCGACCGTTAAGCCGTTTTTCGCCTAACCGCGTTAATACTTCGTAAACTCTATGAATGTGTTTCTAACCTATTTCGACCGGTATTAATATATCGTCCAAAAAACAACTACACCATCCAAACCCGAAAGAACTTGTTCCATCAAACGTTGGAACATTGCCGGCGCACTTGCGACACCGAAGGGTAAACGATTATAAGTGAATAAACCCTTATGTGTATTAATAGTCGTTAATAATTTGGATTGGTTATCTAATTCAACTTGTTGGTAGGCATGAGACAAATCGATCTTTGTGAACTCAACACCGCTTTGCAATTTAGAAAAAAGTTCCTCAATACGAGGTAATGGGTACTTATCTACTAATAATACTTTATTTAACGTTACTTTATAATCGCCACAAATTCTGATATTTCCGTCCTTCTTAACTACTGGCACGATAGGTGTTGCCCATGGGCTGAAAGATACTGGTGTAAGAATTCCTTCCGCGATCAACCGGTTTAATTCGGTCTCCACTCCTTCACGTAATGCAAAAGGAACCGATCGGGGCTTCCAAAACATTGGTTTGGCTCCTTCTTTCACTGATAAATGTAAATGGCCTCCAGTAAAACGACCTACATTAGAAGAAAACACATTAGAAAATTTTGAAGCTAATTTAGTTTTAATTTCCAGAACATTATCCCGTTCAGATGCTTCTAATGCAAACAACGATTTATTTTCATTAATATTATTAATAGAAAAACCAAACATTTTAAAAAAATCTCTTCCCAACAATGGAGGACCGCCGTTTTTAATAATAAATAATTTAATTGGGTGAGTTTGCCCACTAAATGAAATGTTTACTTCAATATAACCTAAAGGTCGAATTGTAGACCCATTATAAGTAGCTAAAATTTTATTTGTTGTAAGAATAATGTATTTAGCAAAATGCTTTTCCTTAAAATCATCAGAAATAACCGAAATAGATGCTCCAGTATCTAAAAGAAATTTAAAATACTGATTATTAACGCTAACATCAATGAATACACCATCAGTTTGTGTTTGAAGGTTAAACATATGTTCGACAGAATCGTTACTGTCATTTTCATCATTGGAATATTCATGATCTAAGAAAAAATTTCGCTTATTTCTGCATACTCTAGCTAAATGTCCTTTACGTTTACAAATATTACAATTATAATTCTTAAAATAGCACTTATCTTTATCATGTCCACTTTTTCCGCAGATCGGGCAAACCGGGCCATTCTTCCCGTCCTTCTTGTTGCTTGATTGACTCGATCCCGCAACACACTCTTCCTGTCTCTCTCTCCTTCGCTCCACTCTTCCACCGGTAGGGGAGGATGTAAAAAGGACTTCTTCCTTAACGCATACCCCGACATCTTCTCCACCTGCGCACTAGCGATTTCGATAGCTTTATCGAAAGAAATGGATACCTTTTCTTCGAACAATCGCTGCATAATGCCTCTCTGTCCAACCCATGATGAATTTGTCACGTAACACTACATCCAACTCGTTTCCGAATTCACACTTGGCTGCTAGGTTACGCACGCGTGCGGCCCATTCTGCTACCGTCTCCATGTGACTTTTCGTAGCATTGTAAAATTTATACCTTTCAGAGAACGCACTTATGCCGGATTTAAAATGTCTATCGAAAATATCTACTAATTCTTGATAACTTTTCTTCTCCGGTTGGGTTGGCAGGCACAATCCGTAGATTAGGCGGTATGCTTCTTCATCACATGCGTTCAATAGCAGCGCACGTTTTATTTCTGCTTCTGTAATTCCATTAGCGATAAAATATTGGTCCAGTCTCGCTTTAAAAATTGACCAGTCCGTTTCTTTTGCGGAAAATTCCCTTAAATTACCAATTGCTCTCGTGGACATTTTGCACACACGTGGTTCTTGCACTCGTCGCCAAGTTGTAATGTATGCCGGTGGAAGAATAAGACACGTGTTTACTATTGCACAGTTTTATTGGGAAGAGGCCCGATCACAATTGGCGTTAACATTTATACATATTGACACGCAGACGCAAACACAGAAGTAACCTATATACACAATACATATACACAAATACATATACACTACAACTATATTTTATAGTACGAAAAATCTCCGCATACTGTCTCCCTGTAGCGCTAATGATAATATCTTCCGTGGGTCTGGGTTGACTTCCCTTCTCCTCTTTACGACCCCTTTTCTTATTAGTACTAGTAACTATTTCAGCTAGAAGCTCCGAGTCGGGAAATGCATATTCTACAACGTATTTATTAGAAGACATGAATGAGAGATCTATTCTCGGTGCTTTTTACGATTATGAACTACAAAAAGCTAAGCATCCGGACGTTTACCTGGTGGAGAAAATATTACGTAAACGGGGAAATAAAGTTTACATAAAATGATTGATAACGATAACGTATTGTAATTTTATTATTTATACACTGTTTACTATTGAATATTTAGTCGAATATTTTTTTAACAGAAAATTTTATTTGTTTTATTTGATAAGATTACATGATATTGACAAATGTTTAAAGTTAAAGTATGCGATTTTTGTTCATTGTCAGCATATGGAATTTTCTCGTTACCGAATCCCACCAGCTCCAGTGGAGGCGGGGTGGTTCGAAAGATGGTAAAGGGTGCGCCACTATAGTTTAACCCCTACGAGGGTTCGTCGCAATAAACTAAGAAATTGTGAGATCTTAAAAGGTAAGAAGTTGGTAAATGCGTAACAGAAGACACGATTTTCAGAAAAAAAAGAAGTGTATAATTAAGGGTTAATCCAAAAAAAGAAACAACTCCGTTGCAAAAGCTTACAATAAAAAAAAAATAATCTAAATAATTAATGACAAGGAAAGAAACAAGATAAATGTGCCAAACACCAATAATATTTAAAAGAAAATGTAGTAGTGCTGCCAGAATTAAATCGCTGGCTCTCCTTCGTATGCTGACAAAAATTCAAGAACTATGTCGTTTGACCATTCCATTTTCGGAATAAATAGCTCTTAACTTCCACAGCTATAAGCCGCTACTGAAATTTAATTGCACCATACTCGCCGATGGCCGTTGGATCGGGTAGAAATTATACGAGCCGAGGCCGGAGATGCGCGCGTTCCTTTGACTCGCGTCAAATTTACCGACAACAATCGGGAAAACACAAACCTCTTCAAGCCGAGCTATAAATGACGAACCTGACAATTCCCACGGCTCGTGGATCGGCGAATCTAGCTTGTAATTTGCCGAGTCACGCGCCGTAGGATTCCGCCTTAAGAAACAATGGGCGCGTTAAAGGACGCTCAACGGGCTGAGAAGCTTAGTAAACAACTTCCCTGAATAGAGCAGTTGACCTGCCGTTGATGGAATTTAGATGAAGAATTGGCAAGTGTGTTGCTTAGCAGAGCAATTGCTAACCACAGCGAAAGATCCTCTACACCGACCATAGCATTGCTTGATGAAGCAGCTATAGCGACACAGCAAGATAATGGTGTCCAAGCATTAATTTGCTCGATGGAAGCACGGTATGAAGACATGAACCATCCTAGAAAAGAATATTTATGATAATATGAGCCATGACCTCCTTTTAGTCAGGGTTATATATGTATACACCCATACAATGTAGCGATAAGTGGAAAAGCTTAAAGAGAACTTAAAACACTTAAAGATATTCAAAAACGCACTGGACGAGGATCGGTTCGTTTTTTATATAATAATAATAATAATTCATGCCTTAGCATCCCCCAACAGGTTTCGCCAATTACAGGGGGCATCGGTGGCCATGAGTTATTATTATGTGTGCGCCCGTGGAGCGACTTAAGATATTCATCTCTCGGCATTCGCCAAGGAGTGAGGAAAACCACGAAAACCTCACTCTGAGAGACCAGATGGATACATTTCTGGGGAATAAGCCAGCGACTTCATGTTCACATACTTTAGGAGCATTACCTGTGATGGAAGAACCTGTGGTGGCGAAATATTTAGTAGAAACACCTGTAGTAGAGAAACCTATGGGTACTGATAAAACTAAAATAAGTAGTCCAAGAACTAGTGAAACAAAGGCTACAAGTGAAGAGCTTAGGTCGGGTATAAAGCGAACTAAACGTAAACCAACATCTACTATTAATAAATTAATAGAACAAAACCAGAAACGAATGAACCGACATAGAGGTATGATTGAACTAGAAGAAACTTGAATTAGAAAGGAAGAAACTAAAATTATTATATTCTATAAATAATAAAATTTAATTTTTTTAATTAGACATTATTAATGTCTCAAGGAAAAATTACTTTTTTAGTGCAATAAACCATATATAAGAAGTTTACTAATTATTAGTACTTACTGTAGCAGCGGCTGGTGCATATGCTACTGGTGGTGCAGTGACAATGATCGAAAGTTCTTCATCTGTTCTTGTCAAATATGCTGCTAGGTTACCTAGCAGGTATTTGACTGCTGTTCAGAACAGCTCTGGAGCAGTACAGCGAACTTATCGAAAGGCATTATTGTAGGCTGCCTTCCTCAGCGCTGTCAAAAGTAGTAGTGGGGAGCGCATATGTTGGTTACGTGTGGTTATGTTATCTTATTGTTAATTAGAATCGGTTTCGTATAGATTCCAAAGAACCTATTATAGTTAAAGACAATATTGTTTGTTTTGTTTATTTTAATATTGTGACGTTTTTCTATTCTTAAAACGTTGTCGGGGTTTAGAAAAATACACAGGCGATATATTTAAATTAACTTGATTTATTAACTCACTTATGAACTACTTGAAGTCTAATAAATAAGATGAAAATAAACACTAAAACGAAATCACTCACTACTTACTATTAAAAATCACTTTTTAATTAAATCACTTAATTACTAATATCTTTATTTATGTAAACGATTTATTTGCACTGATATTAATATCACACGAACTAATTCACTGGCATTTATTTTCATTCGCTATGCGCCTATCTGCACAATTCAATTCGTATCCACTGACTGACCGCTGGCCAATCCCCACGCGTTATTTATATCTGGCGCGAAACTACGAGATTGTTCGCGACGCATCTAGGGCGTCCTTTCTAGATTCAGGAGAATAATCGTGACTCTTCGACCCGGTACTGCCCTCTGTCGTTCCTCTTTGGAACCTCGTACGTAGGCCTTTCTTCCGCTATGCTAGCGCCATCTAGGGGCGCCTATCGAAACCGCCAATTTAAAAATTGGCGCTCGTCACAATATAGTAGTTACACATGACATCCAAAAATGAGTAGCACCAACAGTAATAGTAATAAAAGAATCCTGTTTTTGCAAGACTATGTATTTGAAACAAAAGGTAAGTACACTTTAGCATAAACTAAAAACCAGCGTTTCTAATAAATTGTGAATCATAGCAAAAGCTGAATATTCGGTCCAAATCCAAATTACCAAGCAAATTAATATGCACAATATGAATGTGACGCAGAGTATGGTTGTTTAAGTTGTTTAAGAAGTATTTTAAAAGAAAAATATTGGTAATAGTTTTGTTTACAGTTTCACAAATATTAACAGATGAAGATGAAGGAGAAACGCCAATATACTAGGAAGAAAACGATGGTATGTGTTGTATTATAGCAGTAGTTAATAGTAATGATGCAGTATATTATATGCGTTACAGGTTTACATTTTAAGTGGGCTCATGAGAGCATTTTAATGCTCTTAGATGAATCTCAGAAACGGTCGTCTAAATTTAGAAACTCCAAAATAATAAAAAAAAAACGGCAATTATGGCAGAACTATCACACCAAATGAAAAGATATAATTACTTTGTAGATAGTAGTACCTGTGACAAAAAAATGATAAATCTGAAAGCAACATACATGAAAATCATAGATAACAATAAAACAAAAACGCGGACTGGCACTGAAAGACCGAACTGGGGATACTTTGCAAGGTTTCAGGAAATCTTTTTCGACGACAAAAGTGTTCACCCAACAAACACCATTTCTTCAATGGCACGTTTACCAGATGCAGAAAACCAGGAGAGGGAAAATACACCAAGCCCAAGTCAACTATCAAATACATCATCTGAAACACCTATTAAGTGGAAACCTTTGGATGTATACCGCGAGCAACAGCTTGAAATTAACTCTGGAAGGTTGGGAGCCATGCGTGCACACAGAATGTGGTAAGCGTTCTCTACCATTCCATTACACAGCCTGCAGTCGGTATCTCCAGTGTTGATTCCAATTTTTTGTAGGTGTCCATTCAGTGCGCAGTGCTCTGTAAGGAGACCTGTTATGGTGCGAAGATGATTCCTACTAAGCTGCAACAGTTCTTCAGTTTTCTTCTTTGATGGTCCCTTAATAAAGGTCTTTACATGAATTTATCTGGTAATTTCACTCCACCAATGCTTTACCTAGAACCAAACTGGAACTCAAGATGGTAACTCTACAAATTTAAAAAAAAATGATGCTTTGAAAGCAGATTTCCATCGTTCTATTTATCTATGTTTTTTAATGATATGAATTTATTTACCTCAAGGGACCAAACTAGACATTTGTTGCGTTTGCGACAAGCTATTTAAGTCAATTTAATGGACGCCATACAATAGAAAATTGGAAACAAGTTAAAAGACTGCTTAGATACCTACATAAGTGGGGCGAGCGCTGTAGGTATAATGTATAAGAAAACAAATAACCCTATAACAACATTTAGTGACACAAGTTGTAACAACTTCACCATAGAATCTATAGTTGGTAAAGGTTTCTCAGGATACATACTTACACCAGCAGAAGGTGCAATAAGTTGATCAACCAACAAACAAGAAATAATTGCCCACAGTAAGTGCGAAAGTGAATTTACGGGAATCACTGAAGCAACCCTATCTACTATCAGAATAATTAAGACTGAAAAAATATTTTGGAAAAAAAAAAATTGAAGTTGGACAACTAAGCCATCAAACTGGCTTCGAATCAAATCTACCACCCGCGAACAACACATATAAGGGAAATATGTTTTCATCCGGAACGAGATCGAGAAGAACAACATAAAATTAGAATATATGAAATTAAAAAGCATGGCAACCGATTTTTTAACAGAATCACTGACAAAGGCGATTTTAGAATTTTGTAAAATTACTTGTGGAATTTATTAAAACGTTGTATTGTCATTAAATTTAGGTAAAGGATATAGAAAATTATTAAAATAGGGCAGATGTTGATATATATTAACAATTAAATAGAAATTTTTCGGTTTTGTGTGTAATAATGTAAACAGTGTGTATGAAAAAACCATCGTTAATATATTAAAAAACAACATAAATAGTGTTTTAATAGATACAAGTACAATGTAAAGTAATCAACAGAGTTATAGTTTAATAAAACATTTTCTACTATATTCCGTATTTGTTTTTAAAACAGGATATTTACCAAAATTAATAAAATGTACTTGCATTTAAAATCTATTAACCCTCCGTCTATCGAGTACCCTTTCTGAAACACTTTCGATGGGGTATGGTGTGTGGAGACCAAATAAAATAGCCTCTTAAGGACACTAGCATGCTGTCAGTGCTAATTTCGCATAAGTATGTTTTGAAGAATGCTTAAAGTGAAGTCGATTTCAAACAATAAATTTAATGCGCGTAATTCGATAGGGTCCTAAATATTTTGATTTCAATTTTAGGCCTGGCCCTTGCTGTGTTCTCTTGCTACTACATCATTTGTATCGTACTTCTAGCAGGTTGTCTTCAGAGGTTATACGTCTAACGATTTTTTTCTTGACACTCTACAATTTGCTTCTTCTCTTCATCTGGCAGTTTGCTTCTATCTTAATAAGATAAACGAATACATTATAAAACAAATAAAAGCAAGACATAAGTTATATAAAAACCATATAAAACATCCAAACGACGAAAACCTAAAAGATACATACCATCAAGCTAATAACACAATGTATATAATAAAACCTGCTAAGAAGGAATATTATGCTAGGAAATTTGAAAAACATAAAAATGATGCACAAAAAACATGGAATATAATAAACCAAGAGCTAAATAATGGGAAAGGAAGAAATAGAGAGATAGACGAGATTGAGAGAGAAGACAAAACAATAATATCAGATCGAAGGAAATTGCTAATGAAATGAACAAATATTTCACAGAAATAGGAAAAATATTAGCGGAAAACCTCATAGCGAATAAAAAATTCCACCAAACAATGAGTATAATATAAACCATCAATGCAAAACTTACTTTCCGACATGTTACAGAAGAAGAAACACAAAAAATTATAACAGAATTAAAAAAATAAGGATTATGATAACATAACAGCAGAAATAATAAAACAAAACGAAAGAAAATTAACACCAATCCTTACAAAATTGATCAACGACACTATAAAAATAGGAAAAAACCCCAATATTTAAAAAAATAGCAATTGTAATTCCAATATTTAAAAAAAATAATTGTAACTCCAATATTTAAAAAGGGTGATAAACTAAAACCGGAGAACTACAGGCCGGTATTATAATGATTTGATCAATTCAATAAAAACAAAAGCAGCGCAAGGAAATATAGTAACTGCACTCTTTATAGGCATGAGAAAGGCATTTGATACAGTGTCAAAGATAAAACTTGTCGAAAAAGTTGGAAAAAATAGGAATAGATCATATAGGAAAACAACTAACTCTGTCTGAAAGATTACAGGCGAAAAAAATAGGAAAAAATAAAAGTAAACAATTATGCGCGAAATATGGGATACCTCAAGGTGTAAACTTACCGCCAGTATTATATATCACTTACACAAATGATAGTTTTAATTTAAACATTAGTGGCGAAATATACGCATACGCCGACGACATATACCAAGAACGCCCTCGATACCAGCAACTGGGGACGAGACAGGTGTCATATTTGTTTATGAAATAAACACATATTTTAAAAGATTTTTATTATGTTTAAAGATGTATCAAAAAAACGTAACGATTACATGTCTAGTACTAACTTCTATATATTATTGCTGTCAGTGCTGCCATCTAGTGGTATACATATCTGACAACAGGGGTCTCACCATCTCGTGACGAAGATAGGGGGCGAGGAAATGCAGCACGCCGACGCGGCATATTATGTATATATTTATTATATGTATACATTATTTTTATGTAGCGTTCTAAATAAATACTTTGCTTTAAATCTTCAGTCATTTCAATTTTTTCCTTATAAGTCATCCCTCTTATATGTTGTGGAAATTAGTTTTTCATTGTAATGAATCCCATCGTATTTTATACATCAGTCAACAGATGGCGCATCCGCGCATATAAAAGAATAATAAGAATATGATGTAAGTGAGTTCTAGAAGTTCTAAGAAAGATTCCACGATGTACTACTTAAGTATATATTTCTATATTGTATTTGAGCATATGTAATAAAGATCATTAATACAGCGTGTGTGTGTATCGTTTCAAAGTAAATAAAGTAGAAAAACAACAGGTTATGGGCCCAGGCACCAGGCGGTAAAAAGTAAATAAGAAAGAACGTGTGTAACGATTAACCCTAAAAGAAAAAATGGCAATGGTGGGAACGAAGAATACTCTCAACATAGAAGTATTAACTGCGAATAATTACCACACATGGAAGTTCCGTATGCTCATTCTACTACAGGAAAAAGAAGTAAAGGAGTTTGTAGAAAAAGAATTTAAAGAAGAAAATTATAAAGATGAAGAAAAGAAAACTAAAGCGAAGAAAGATGATGCAAATCGTATATAGTACAATGTTTAGATGATGCCCAAATAGATTTAGTACGAAATCAAGAAACTGCATACAGTATGTGGAAAAGCTTAGAAGAAAGATATGAAAAGAAAGGCGTTCCCGGACAGATGTTATTAAGGAAGAAGTTGATGAATATGAAATTAAAAGAAGCAAAGGACCTGGAAATATTTTTAAGTGAATTCGATGAAGTAACAAGACAGTTGAAGGTTACAGGAGCAGAATTAAAAAAGGGAGACATAGTGTGCACCTTATTACTGGCAATGCCACCATTCTTTGAAACAATTATTAGCATTATTGAAAATATGTCTGAAGCAGATTTAACAGTCGAGTTAGTAAACGCAAAATTAAGGAGCGAACTGGAAAGATGGGAAGTGCTGAATGAAAAAAAGGAACTAAAAAATGAAAATATAAAATCTGCTGCGTTTTCATTGCATCGTGTAGGAGTGTGTTACGTATGTGGTGAAAGTGGCCATTATAAGAAAGACTGTAAGAAATTACTGCAAAATCAACAAACCAGAGGAACAGGAAGTACAAACTTTCAACATCCGTACCCAACGAGGTGGATACAACAGAGCAAGAGGCAGTAGGGGAAATAGAAGAAGTGGATTTGAAAGAAGTGACAGAAGAGGAAATTATGCAGAGAATCAGAGAACACAGAGTGATACGGAAGAACAAGGCATTTGTTTTATGACAAGTAGTGAAAATAAAGAAAATCATGTAAGTGTTAATAACCTTTTATTTCATATAGATTCTGGATGTATACGGACCATTTAGTAAATGACAAGAGGTATTTTAGTGATCTTTTATATTTAAAGAACCCAATAAAAATTGCTGTTGCAAAGAATAATAATTATATGGAAGCTGTAGCTGTAGGAAATATTAAAGTGTTGAGTAGAGTAGATAATAAGAAAATTCAGTGTAGCATAAAGAATGTTCTTCTAGTCCCAAATTTGCGGAAAAATTTAATGTCTGTTAGAAGATTAGAAATGGCTAACATCAAGGTAGTATTTGAAGATGGAAAAGTATTTATGTATAAAGATACGAATTTAGTATATGTAGGAACTAGAAATAAGCTTTATGAAGTTAGTTGTGAATTAAATAATTTTAATGAGTGTTTAAATGTAGAATCTGAAAATACAAAGTTAACATTATGGCATAAACGACTAGGACATATTTGTCAAAGTAATTTAGAGAAAATTATTAAAAATAATATGATTATGGGTATAGATAATTTAAGTTTAGGAAAAATTGATTTCTGTGAATCATGTGTAAGTGGAAAAATGACGAAGTTAAGTTTTGGTAATAGAAGTAGGGCAACTAGATTATTAGGAATTATACATACAGATGTTGCTGGCCCAATAACACTTTGAGTCATGATGGTGGTAAATATTTTCTAACATTTATTGATGACTATTCCAATTTTACTCAGGTATTTATTATTAAAAATAAAAGTGAAGTTTACGATTATTTTAAAGAATATATTAATACAGTACAATCAAAGTTTAACTCAAAAGTAGCAGTTCTTAGATGCGATAATGGAAGTGAGTACATTACAAATGAATTAAAGAATTTCTGCAGAGAAAATGGCACAATCATTGATTACACAACTCCATACACACCCCAACAAAACGGAAAGGCCGAGAGATACAATCGCAGTCTGATAGATAAAGCGAGAGCAATGATGCAAGAAGCCAATATGCCAAAACCATTTTGCAATAAGAGTGGCAGCATATATTCTAAATAGATCCCCACATAGTAACTTAAAAAATGAGACACCGGCAGAGATTTGGAAAGGTATAAAACCCAACATTAAAAACATGCGAGTATTTGGATCTACAGCATATGCACATATACCAAACCAATTAAGAGACAAGTTTGACAGGAAATCTGAGAAGTGCATTATGATGGGTTACACAAATACAGGATACAGATTATATAATATAGCAAAACAAAAGGTAATAGTGGCAAGAGATGTGGTCTTTAATGAGAATGATTTCCATTACAAAGAGAAGGTAAGTATTAATATTAGTGACGAAAATGAAGATTGGACAACCACAGAAGGAAAAGAACAAAATGTAGGAGAACCCAAAAGCAAGAAGAGATATGTGAGGAAGAAACAGATAAAGAATCAAAGAAAAGGATACAAAAATTACCTAAAAAATACGATGAATACGAAATGTATATGGCATTTGATGCAATATCTTTCATAGACAAAGTCCCACAAAACACTACGGAATTGAATGGTCGAGATGATGAGCAGTACTGGAGAAGAGCGATGAAAAAGGAAATAAACTCTATGAGAAGAAATAATAGTTGGAAAGAGGTAGACATGCCAGATAATGGTGAAATCTTAAAAACAAGGTGGATATTTGCATCCAAACCGTTAGAGCAAGAAATAGATGATCAATTCAGAGCCAGATCGGTCGTGAAAGGATGTGAGCAAAGGGAATCCTTTGACTACAGCAATGTATATTCTCCTGTTGTAAAGATGCAAACCATCAGAACATTACTTTCGATAGGCAATCAATATAATTATATTTTCAAACAATCGGACATAAAAACAGCCTTTTTAAATGGAGACTTGAAGGAAGATGTGTATATTTATCTGCCAGAAGGTGTGAATTGTAAGAAAGGAAAGGTTTTGAAATTAATTAAATCAATCTATGGACTCAAACAGGCTTCTAGGTGTTGGAATGAGAAAATTAACAAATTTCTAATTGATATTGGTTTTAAAAGGTCAGATAATGATTACTGTTTATATTCTAAAATTTCAATTTAGTATTTTTATTGCTTTATGTAGATGATATTATATTAACAGGCCCAAATGAAGAATATGTCGAAAATTGTAAACATGAATTAATGAAAGAATTTGTTTTTGAAATTTAAAATATTTTTTAGGATTAGAAATAAATTATAACAGAGAAGAAGGAATTTTAGAAATAGGTCAAAAGAATTATTTAATGAAAGTTTTAAAACGTTTTAATTTCGAAAATTGCAAATCATGCGCAATTCCAATAGATCCCAAATTAAAATTAGATATAACAAATAAAGATTGTGACATAAATCAACCACCAATTAGGAATTAATAGGAAGCTTAATGTACCTAATGTTATCATCACGTCCTGATATAAGTTTTGCCGTTAATTACTTTAGCCGATTTCAAGATAAAAATTCTACTGAAAAATTCTACATCAGTCAACAGATGGCGCATCCGCGCATATAAAAGAATAATAAAAATATGATGTAAGTGAGTTCTAGAAGTTCTAAGAAAGATTCCACGATGTACTACTTAAGTATATATTTCTATATTGTATTTGAGCATATGTAATAAAGATCATTAATACAGTGTGTGTGTGTATCGTTTCAAAGTAAATAAAGTAGAAAAACAACATTATACGTAAATCTTTGTTTCTAATTTTGAGTTAGCAACTCGAACGGTATAAAACTAGTATTTCTTTGACACGTAGAGTTTACGATTACTTGAACTTGGTCGACATAGCAATACCATTTCGTTGGGTCTTCAAGTGCCAATTTCGTTAACCCAGATATGCCCACCGTCCTTCTATAAGGACAGCAAACATAGGTATCTGTAGTTCACTTTTCAAGTCAGTTCCAGTAGAAAAACATAGATGGCTATAAAAATACAAGGTTAAATATAGTGTAAACATTTATTTTGTGGCGTCTATGTATCAGTCAAGTGTGAATTTTTACAATTCATGTTCTCCAACTTTTGGATATGGATTTTCCACTCGACCTTCGTCTAACTGGGTAAGATTTCTGACATTATAATATATATTTTAAATAAGTTCCGCTGGAATCAGTAACCTATTGAGTATAACATTGCAAACAGAATGTGTACTAACCTTAAAAATTTATACAGATTGCCATTTTTTAGTCTTAGTTTAGGCGTTCTTTTAAAAGGACGGTGGGCACTTACACGATCTTTTTTTAGGGGGTTAACTTTACATGAGCTGCTTACAGAAATCGAAAATAATGATGAAGACATTGCTCTACCAGACAGTGGAATTGATATTGTTTTAATACCACCAAATAACGCTTGTGACGACCAAACTGACGTAGACTCGGGCGATGAAGAGTTGGTTTCAATAAATAACTTGCCTGCTGCACAACTCAACGCAGCAGCCGAGTTAAACTTATCAGATCACAATGAATCCTCAGATCCTGAAGATAATATTCCTTTGCAAGTGTTAAAAGATCGCCTAAACAAACCCAAGAATATTAAAAATTACAAATGGGTAAAAGGTGATATACAAAAAAGTGCAACTGATTGGCTTCCGAAAAGTACGGCAAATAATTTATGTTCGCCTAGCGAATTATTCTTTCTATTCTTTTGATGATGCACTCTTCACAATGATTACACATTTTACTAATACATATGCTGCTCGAAGAAATCAGAATGCGGACATATCTAAAAGCGAATTAAAAGCTTTTATAGGCGTACTGATTTTAAGCGGCTATAACTGTATGAGCAGACGTCGTATGTACTGGGAACAGTCTGCGGACGTTCATAATACTTTAGTTGCAAATTCGATATCTAGAAACAGATTTGAATACATATTTTCGAATATTCATGTTTGTGACAATGAAAATTTGGACCAAGAAGACCGTTTCACCAAAATTAGGCCATTAGTAGCGGCACTCAATCAAAGGTTTCAACTCCATGCGCCACATGTTTGAAAATCACAGCGTCGACGAGGCGATGGTTCCTTACTTTGGCAGGCATCCCTGTAAACAGTTCATACGGAACAAGCCAATAAGATACGGCTATAAATTATGGATTGGATGCACACACAATGGATATATTATTTGGATGGAACCATATCAGGGTGCTAACAGTTATATAGAAGAAAAATACAAGGTTTTTGGATTGGGTCCATCAGTTGTTTTAAAATATGCAAATATTTTATTATCCCTAGGGAAGCATCCCTATCATATCTTTTTCGATAACTTCTTTACAACAGTACCGTTACTGGAAGAACTTGGTAATAATGGAATACGAGGGACCGGAACAATACGCGAAAATAGAACATCAAGATGTCCACTGGAAGATAGCAAAAGCATGAAAAAGGCTGAGAGAGGATGTTTTGATTATAGGGTTACTGAAAGTAAGTCTGTCGTTGTTGTTCGTTGGAACGACAACAATATATTGAACGTAGCATCAAATTGCGAGGGCGTATTTCCGCTTCAGAAAGTTAGAAGGTATTCCAAGAAAGAAAAAAAACATGTGTATATTAATCGACCCCAATTGATCAAA
This sequence comes from Protaetia brevitarsis, assembly GCA_004143645.1. NCBI lineage: Eukaryota > Metazoa > Arthropoda > Insecta > Coleoptera > Scarabaeidae > Protaetia > Protaetia brevitarsis. Next base: position 660,757 of record RXPK01000048.1, read on the forward strand.
CCGTATAATAGCCATATGGGTGGTGTAGATCGCTCCGATCAAAATATTAGTCTATACAGAACAGCTATAAGAGGAAAAAAATGGTACATGCCAATTTTCATGCACTGTCTCGACATCGCGATACAAAACGCTTGGCAATTGCATAGAAACCAAGCAGGCACATTTGATTTACTGACGTTTAGACGCAGAATTGCAATGTCGTTGTTGGAGACTCACAATAGAATATCAAATAAACGCAGTCGCCCTTCCTTATTTCCTAATGCTGACTCAAGATTTGATCGCTTAGATCATCTGATTGTATCCCAAAATAAACAAACACGATGTCGCTTGTGTCATAAAAAAGTGTCCACGAAATGTGAAAAATGTAAATGTTGCGCTTCACATAAATTGTTTTAAACCGTACCATGTACCAAGTACCATTACAAATTAGTGGTAATTTCATTTTAAAATATGTGCTACTATATAATATTTATATAACATATAATTTGTTTAGTCCTATAAATACTAAAACAAATATATAACTTTTAATAAATTTGTGTTTTTGATTACATATTAACCCACTGTCCTTTTAAAAGGACGCCTTATTTCTCTGGAACACTTCCAAAAATAATTTTTTCGACATTTTTGTCTGGTTATTTAAACTATTCTAAAACGTGTTTTACCAAAAAAATTAAATTTCTAACGACAACAAAAAATCGGGCATATCTGGGTTAATATAGATATTATTACCGAATTTATTCGTTCTCTCTGGCCGTTGACTCTAGGCAAACGAGTCGTGATGCAGTGATACACTATATTTTTTCTCTTTTCAGCAAAGCGATCACCAAATCAGAACGGCTCGGGAAACTATCGGACAAATTAACGATCCCAAGTATGTTTCCTTTTCTGATTAACAGTATCACATTTTAGAGATACCATTAAAAGAAAATCAAGCGCTTGTTAACACAATTTTAAAGCCAAATTCATTTACGTGCACAGCTGCTAAGCAATATGGTAAAATTAACGAAAGTGTCATTGCCAAATTTCAATAAAAAACTGGCAAAACTGTATTGCCTGCTGGTCTTTAGATTGATTTAAAAAAAGAATTTCCGGGAGCATCTCCATCATATAGAACAGCTTAGGAACAGGTACACGATTCAATATATACCTGTTATCTAATACTTCTTCCGTTCTAATGGCCACCCAGATAACAATTTAAGGTTAATACAAGCCTTTTTAAACGTTGTTCCGACAAGAGAAAAAGGTTGTCAGCAAGCTTGTTATGGCAAGGGTGTAAGCTTGCTGCAAGGTTATGACAAGCTTGCTAGTTGACACAGGACAAGGTTTTTCCCAAGTAAGGTTACAGGTTAAGCTTGTCTGTAAAAGCATGTGACAAGGTTACCATGGCAAGGTTCCCATAAGCTTGTCTGTAAAACCATATGACAAGGTTGGAATGACAATGTTGAGCCAAGCTTTAGAGAAAGCCTGTACAAACCTTGATAAAAGTTTGTAACAATCAAAACAAAATAGGAATTGGATATTAATTTCTTCTTTTTCTTGGTTTCTAGGTCATAAAAATATAGAAATGTACATTAAGGACGTTTCGTTTTAATTTCAAGAGCTTTTTCAAGATATATGTAAAAATATAAATTATAAATGGTATAAATTTTTTTATTTAATAAACAAAACATTGTTTACTATGAATTTTGAATTATGATTTTATCATTTATTAAACAATTTGCTTATAATTTACACCATTTACAATTTATATTTTTATATGTATACTTGAAAAAGCTTTTGAAATCAAAGTGAAACGTCCTTATTAATGTACATTTCCATATTTTTGACCTAAAAACCAAGAAAATGAAGAAATTAATATCCAATTCCTATTTTGTTTTGATTGTTGTAAGCTTTTATCAAGGTTTGTATAAGCTTTCTCTAAAGCTTGGCTATAGTCAAGGAAAGGAGTTGGGTATATGACCTCTTCTTCATGTGACTTTGAAAATTACTAAAATATTTTAAGGAAAGATATAACCAGCAAGCTGAAACCAAAATAAATTTCGTACAAATAAACTTTATGTAACTTCCAAGTGTTTCCAAAAATGTTTTTTACAAAATTATTGCTAAACAAAACTCAGAGAGAATTTTAGTAAATTAGATATAATTTGCGTTCTTTTTATTATTTTCGGATGCCGTCCATCGTCTCCTAAAATATTTTATTGTTTTCAAAATCACATCTGTTTGCATCAAGTAAAATTCATTCAAATAAAATTAGAATTTCAGTATTTAATAATAAAAAAAAAAACTTCTACATATTTATATATACATATTTAGATTGCGTTTTTATATTTATATAGAAACAACACTATAATCTATTTTCCGTTGCCATCGTGTTGCCGCGATTCTCTGTAATAAAAAAACGACAACTATTAAAAATTAAACAATACCAGAGATGGGAACACAAGGGAAACGGCTATCAGTTTTCCAAGAGTCGACAAGTCGTCGTGGATATTATGAAAAGTAACTGTTTCCCTCGTTACTACAAAATACAAACTATCTTATTTTTACTATACTTAGTGGTTATTAAATAAAATACTCACCAAAAATAATTATAAGCATTTCAGTCTTCTGGAAAGGGTTTTTTTAAGCTTTTCCCTGTTACAGAATGATTTGCCGCAATATTGTCCTCTAGTGGCTTTTTTAGAATGTTTGATGTCAAACTCTTAACGTTCCTACCATGGGTTGATATCAAATATCGGATCTGTAAATTTTTTGTTGGAATTAATTCAATAAATGAACATGGTTTCGGACTTAAAAAAACAGGTAATAATTTAAATAATATCAATTACTCACCAACTTTTTTTTCTCCAAGAAGAGTTTTCAACTATTTGATGGTTTACTAATGTCATAGAAGCTTCTATATTCGCTGAAAAAGAATTTCATAAGTTATGAAATTGATTCTCCTCTTAATCCTTATTAGTTACCATATAATGCCTGTTGTATTGCGGCAGTCTGTTGGGCCAAACCTTAAACCGTATCCAATTTAGTTTCTAAACACTCTGCTATGAAAGAAAAATCTTCTAAGACCTTCCACATTACGCCTGGGTTTAATTTAATTTGGTGACGCTCATTACTGTAATCGGTTCCTAAAAAATATTTGATAACATTAGAATGATTTCTTGAAATAAGAGATACAAATATATATATATTAATATATATATATATATATATATTTACATCCCGCTAACTATTTTGCTTCCTTTCATAACGCGGTCGTAGTGCGTCCCCGGGAAGGAGCGTAGTTAGAAGAATTTTAGTGACGTATATTGAACCGCGGGAAAAAATGGATAACCCCAATCACTTTTTTATCGCTGTAGCTTTAAATTGAAATTATACGATTTTTTATTCTACGCACTATTTTGCTTCCTTACATTTGGCTATCTATTTTGCGTCCGCTGCGTATATTTTCAGACAAATTGCTAACTATTTTGCGTCCGATGTATATTTTTTTGTATAAAGTTGTAAGTATAATGCGTCCGCCACGTTGCCACATGTTGGTCGAAAAAACGTATATAGGAAGCAATATAGTATATTTAAGGAGTAATATAGGATCAATATAAAATTGTATTCTTGTGTTCTTAGTTGACGGACGCAAAGTAGTCAAAATTATGTATGTATATACAATGACTCTCTCCATATCGAATTCTCGTGTAGTATTCCAATTCATTCAAATTAGGGAGTGATTTAATTAAAGGAAGTGAGACAAAAAATAATAATAATTTTATAACACACTTGGAATACAGTAATAATAAAAAAATTAATTATTGGGGTTTAAAAAAGTCCGAAATTGCATTTGTTGTTCATATTCAATTGTACTAGATTCGTTGTGCAAGGTATGCTTCTCTTTTCTGCAAGTTTACTTATGATTTAGAGAAAAATTGAAATTAAAGAGAAGTTGGTTTAGGAAGAGTCAATTGTAACTGTATACCTCTAATCAAGAACAGTGTATGGAGTTTAATACAATTTGATAACTAACTAAATTTAAAGTCAGATTCTACCCACTGTTTAATATTTCAGAATTTTCTTGTATAAATAAACTGACAGAAACTCAACATGAACGTTAAATGAAATAACAAAGACGTATTACCTCCGATTGGTACCGTTTAAAACACACGGTTTAGATTTGTCTGAAAAAAATATTAGTGCAAACTAAATACTCCGGAATAAGACTCCAGTTTTCGATACGTTATTATGCCATATGCTGGTAGATGACCTCGTTCGTGCGCTGAACACATCTGGCTTCTACACAATTGCATATGCGGACGATATTACGATCCTCATTGATGGAAGATTTGAGAGCGTGCTCTGCGATTTGATGCAGACTGCTCTAAGGTCTCTCGAAAATTGGTGTAGAGAACGTTGCCTCTCTGTAAACCCAGATAAATCAGAGATGGTACTCTGTACTAACAAAATAAAGGTGGGAAAACTCCGCCCACCACAACTGTTTGGCACTGCTCTCGGTTTCTCGGACGAAGTCAAGTATCTGGGTATCACTTTTGACAGAAAACTGAGCTGGTGCTAACATGTCAAAGCAAAAGCTGAGAAAGGCCTTTTGGCAGTGTCGCCGCGTCCTGGGTAGGACTTGGGGACTCTCCCCGAAAATTACCTTGTGGCTGTACACTGCCATAATTAGGCCCATGCTAACTTATGGTGCCCTCGTCTGGTGGCCAAGGGTGAGACGAGTGATAGCCAGGAATGACCTGATGCATGTGCAGCGCATAGCATGTCCCTCCCCTAGATCTGTTCGTGGAGGAGACTGCTTTTAGAGCGGCTATAAGGTTGCGGTCCCGGGGTCTTCTGATCGGGGAGTGGGGGGAGGGGGGTAGGGGTCGCGGCCACGTGCGCATCATCCATGAGGGCGTCGCTAAAGCGCCTCTTCTTGGTGCCGCGAAGGACTGTGCGCCGCCCGTGATTGCTTTCGGCAGACACTACCGCGTTTATGTCGACCCCTGCGTCGAATCACTGCCTTCGATTGCTGTCTATACAGACGGATCAAAGACAAAAACAGGGACAGGTGCGGGAGTTTTCTCTCCAGACCTCAAGCTCAACTTAGAGTTGGCACTAGGGTAGGGTCTCTACGGTTTTCCAAGCGGAAGTTTTGGCGATCCTGCATGGTGCCGAAGAAATTTTAGCAAGGGGCATTAAGGGACGACGCATTGTCCTTTACAGTGATAGTCAAGCTCGCAGTAAACTACGTCAAGTTGTAGGGCTATTAACTGGTCACTACAAACTTAATAAACCCATGCACCGCATAGGACTGACTAGCAACCCACTCTGCCGTGCATGTTACCTAGAGGACGAGACACCGGAGCACATCTTATGTGACTGTCCGGCGCTTGCCCAACTTAGAGGTTCCATCCTGGGGGAGTTCTGGCCCAGTATGGCCAGCTTTGGTGGCGCCTCGCATGCTGCGCTGCTCGAGTTCATCCTTCGTTTGGGTTCGCTCGAGTAGGCTGCGGGTGAGTGACGCCGCCTAGGGAAGGTAGCACAATGGGCCCGGTTAGATTGGCTTAAGTGCGCGTGTCTAGCCACCCTTCCCAACCAACAATCCAGAATCCAGATATGCCATATGCTACGTGTTTCTATCTATTCTGTTTTTCGCGAGCTTTTTGGTGGTTTATGTCGGCATTAAATCGAATTTTCAACTTTCTTAAAGTGTAATTAGTCATTCTCGCCGTGTTGTTCAAGGAGTTAGCTTTTAATTGTGTGCGTGGTATTAGATATTTGACTTTCTTTTTTCAAACCGATAATTTTGCATTGCGAAGAAATGCCCACTCCTTGCGGTATTTGCGACGTTCCGATCACTCCTCATAGCCCCCGTTTAAAGTGCAATGGTGCATGTCAGAAAGAGATGCACGCGATTTGTGCTGGATTGTCAGTTGAAATGATAGATATAATGAAAACACCAGGAACGTCATGGAAGTGCCAGAATTGTTCACTAACAGCCCCACTAGTTAGTACCAATGACCTATTACTGACGAAACTCTGATTTTAGAATTCGATATTAATTCCATAAAATCATCTCAAACTGATATAATGCAATCTCTTGATTTCTATAGTAATAAGATTGATGACTTCAACAAAGAACTAAGTGAATTTAAGGATATCTTTAAGGAATTCAAGGATTGGAAAAAGAAATGTACTGGTCTAAAAATTGAAAATCAGTTACTTTAAGCAGAAATTGATAATATACAGCAATATCTGAGGATTAATAATGTTGAATTATCGGGTATTCCGGAATCTAATGATGAAGATGTCAAATTGGTTAAATCTATTGCAACTGTAATTGATATGAACCAGAACGAAGCTTGGTATTAATGTTTGCCATTGTGTGCAATCAGTCCCAAAGAAATCCGAACGATCAGTAAGCAATTGTTAAATTTATTTCACGTCTTGAAAGAACCAAGTTTTTGTCATCTTTTCGAACCCATCTCGGTATCACAGCTTCCAAAATTGGTTTTATAAATAGTAATTTGCTGATTTACTGTAATGAACATCTATCCATCAAGAGCAAGGAACTTTTTTAGAAAAAACGTACTTTTTGTAAATCCAATTCAATGAAATATTGTTGGACAAGTCATGGTAAGACCTTTGTTGGAAAGACACGATCGAGCTAAAGTTCATCTAATCGCTAGAGAATCACAACTCGATGTGTCGATTCTTCTGTAGTGCTATATTATATATTACACAAGTACCTGAATTTCACATTCTATAGAAAATAAATTACAGTTTTATTATCGAAATGTTAGGGGTTTAAGAACCAAGAAGAATTTATTTTATCAGGTATATATATGTTCTGTTGATTTTGATATTGTTTGTTGTACAACTTGGTTGAACGATTCTATTAGTAGTGCGGAATTATTCGAGGATAACTATTCTGTTTATCTTCGCGATCGTTCGAGTGCGACTTCAAACAAGAGTATTGGTGGTGGTACTTTGATTGAAGTCTCGCGTCATTTTCGCTCCCTGTGGCGAACGAGTGGTCTTCAAGTTGCGAAAGTACATGGGTAACCATATGGCTCTCCAACATCAAGCTTCATATTTGTTGTATTTATTTGCCGCCTGACATTTCTATTATTAACTATGAACCGTTTTTTGAAAACCGTAGTAATATGTTAATGGTAATGATACCTTTTTGATTGTTGTGGGACTTTAACTTGCCAAATATCACTTAGCTTGAGCAAGATAATTATCTAATACCGAGTTCCATAGCCGCTGTCGTGAAAGAATCAGTACTCATATATACTTTAGCACTTATAAACTTCAAACAATATGGCAGTGTCCTCAATGTTTATAACAGACTGCTAGACTTAATTTTACCAAATACATTAATATCTGATGTTTCTAATCTTGGTGATCCTCTAGTTCCTGAGGATAGCCATCTTAAAGCTTTTACTTTTTCAATGAATGTTGCAGCGACCATTGATTACCATCCGATGTTTTCTTATGGAAACTTTCAATACAGAAAAGCCAATTACGATCTTATTAATAACTACATCGCAAATATCGATTGGTGCACTTTACTTGCAGTTCCTAACATTGAGGACGCTAGTCTTATAAAAAAATATTGCTTTCCTAACTGCTATAAACGCTCCACGATTAAAATTTATAAATAAAAAAGATACGGAAATTCTGTTGATTATGAGATTTTTTCTTTACTTAGACGACGCGACGCGACGCCTCAAATTAGCAATAGAAAGTGATACATTCTAGCGGGACACCCTGTAGGCACTTTGAATTTATTTTTTTTTTATTTTATTAAGGTAAAGGATATTTGATTTCATTTATTTAAGTAAATGTTTTGTTAAATTATGTTAAACCATGTAACGTTGTTTAGTTTTTATTCAGCATGTTTGTGCGCTCGTGAAGTGACATAGGTAGCATCAGGTCAGAACCGGGGACGAATAATATTAGTTCGCGCCACCTCGTGATTGTTTCACTATTCCTGATTGGCTAGCGAGGCGGAGTAATGAAATAGTCCCCGAGACGGCTACACGCGCAGTGAACGGAGCAAGAGAGCCAGAGTTAAGCAATGGGTACGGACGTTGGAAAAAGTCGTCGAAAAAGTTTGTGCAAGGAGAACGGCCATTGTAGGCCAGTTGCAATGTAAATATATTAAAAATACCGGGTGGGTTAACTGAAGGTCCCATCCGTATAAAGAATCCCAACGAAAAAAGAAGCACCGAGCCTATAAGCAATTGGATGTTTCAAAATTGCAGTTTTAAACCACGTGGTGAGATATTTGAATTCCCCATCAATGGGATGATATCTACACCCGCTGGTGAAGTTGAAGGGTGGATTTAATTCTGTCGCTAGCTGAGTGATTCCACAGTCCAAGTGCCACGAACGACAAAGTAGCCGTTTTCGAGGCGATCACCGGACATAACCAACAGAAAGAAAGAAACCAAAGAACCAACAGAAACCGCAAGTTTACCGCGTATATTATTTCTTTGTTTGTTATTAGTTGTAAATTCAAAGCCATATTTCTTTTCGTCCTTTGTTTAGATTTAAATAATTTCAATAACTAAATATCGTTTCAAGGGGGCCCCATTTACCTTATCTTTTATTATTGCTTTGTTTGTCTTTTCATTATTAAGGAATATATTTTATGGGTCATTACGTTGTAAATTGTAAAAAAGAACTGTTGTTAAAGTGAAACCAGTATCTTTTATTTATTTGGTTTGTTAGTCAATATACGAATCGTATTTCATATTTTTCAATACTCATTACCACACGTCCTGAGGGCGGTTGTATAACCGATAAAGGAATCTCATGTTTATTTCAATAAATAAATATATATTTTTATTTATTAAATTTTACGGCGCCCAAAAACTTTATCATTTGCATAATTAAATTAAAGACCCATTATTATATATTACATTTTGGGTAAGAAGGAACTGATTAAGCGTACCATCGCAACAAACATACTGATACTACATATTTTTGATCATTTACATCATCTAAAAAGAAAAATTTTAATCTTCCACTTGTCATGACTCTTAATGAGAACACGGCAAAAAAAAAAATGAGTTTTCTGCATTTGAAAATATGTCACTTTGTTCCTCAGTTTTGAACACCCTGTATGTTAGAATGTAAAGTGTGCTTACCGTTTCTTAGAGTTGTATCTACATTCATAACATAGCAAATTTGGAGTCTCTACTTGCAGTATTAACCGAGATATTAATTTCTCAATGATGCAATGATTATGACTAAAAAAAGAGAAAAACTTAAATAACTCAAAAACGGTAACATGTAGCTATAGGAATAGCTAATGAAAACTGACGTATTTATAGTTGTAGAATCCCAAAATGAATAAAAAATTAGATCATTCTATTTAAAATAACAAAGTTGACATCCATTTCCGGTCAACCGGAAGTGATATTTTGGTTAAGGTATTTTACATTTATAGTTCCAATCGAACAGATACTGGTGCCAAAATCTCAAATATAAGTAAATAATAGAACATCATAAAATTTTAATGAACCAGTTACGTGGAATACCCTGTATTTCATATCCAATCTAACACCATTATATCACTTTAATTTTTCTAATTCTTGCTCTAGTTTTTTATACACTTCTTTTTCTACAATGATTTTCCAATTTTGCTATTTCGTTAACTTTATTATTGTTGAATTATATATTATGTTAAATGAATTTTACTATTACATACCTATACGTATATCTGTGGAAGCTCTTTTGGGTTCGCGTTAGCTTCGCAAACAAAAATAAATAAATAAATATTTCCATGTAAAACAGATATTTAGAAGCAAAAGTTAGCTAGTTTGTTAGAAGTTATGACCAAAAGAAGAATTGTTAAGAAAATATCATAATTATAAACGTTTTATTTTCTTTTTAAAAATTACACAACAGCTGAAAGAATAGTAATAAATGTGCTACTGAAACTAAATAAAAGTAAGTTATCTACGTTTTTTTGTATACAGATTTTGAATATACACTTTTATTTTAAGCCAATCTTTATTGTGCAAAATTGAGGGGTGCTTATTGATTAAAGATGCACATTCGCTTCTCTTCGGCGGTTTCTTATTTTTGATATGTGCATGGAAATACTGTGTTACTAGTTGCTTTTGCTCAGCAGTCCAGGGGACTAAGTTCCTCTTCTTCTTAGGTGCTGAGGGTTGAGCTACTTCTTGGTCCTTCTGACATATGGTCGTTTTTGGTTGTTTGTTGTATGTAAGTTCTAACTCAGTCTTTGAATGTTCTACTTCATTTTCATCACTGTCCTCGTCCTCCTTTTCCCACTCATTTAGCAAATCTTCCTCTAAATCAATATTAATGTCGTCTAGAGCCTTACCTTTGTGCTCACCTGCTCTGCCGCTTTCCATTAATAATAATAATTTTGAAATTTTTGCGGTTTGGTACACATCATCTGGCAACCTGTACGAATTCATATGAATTCCAGGTGTGTGCCCCATAAAAGTTGCTAGTTGCTCAATTTCGTTAGCTGTTAAGTTAAATAATTGAGTGAGAGTTGCTAGATGCTTCCTCAACCTTGTACACGTTATAGCATTTGGATTTTTTGCACCACAAGCCGCTGCGTATTTCGCTAATACTTTGTAGCCATATATAGGAGTAACTAAATTGGGTTTTCCAAACAAATACGGGTTGTTAGCACTCAAGAAATTTGGTCTTATCTTTAATAATTCTTTTATATCTTCTTGAGTGTCCGTATCAAATATAACTGGTACACCACGACCTCTCTTTCCCCTTATTACAACACGCTTAAAACGTTTTAACAGTATTTTTTCTGTTTCACTTATTGCCTCGCTAAATTCTTCGTAGCTATCTTTACTAATTCCTGCGTTTTCATAAGTATGTACTAGCATTCTTTGTAGTTCTCCAGGTCGTCGCCTATTTAATATTATTATTCGGCAAAATATTGTTTCCGACAGAATAATATATGCGTCAGCGTCCATAGGATTTTCCTTTAATTTGTTTAAAGCCTCCTTAGATTTTGTAATTAAATGTTGTTTCAATAATTTTATGTCGCTAGCAAGCGGTACAATTGTAACCTTGTTGAACCTGTTTATGTTCAGATCATTTCCTGCTCTACTGGAAATATCAAACTTCCAGTTTGATGTCAAAAGGCTTATCATGGTTTTCAAACTTGCTTCCCATGTAGCACTTTCCACCGTTGGATCTCTCTTAATAATTGTATGAATAGCAATATCGCAGCATTGTTTTAACGATGTGCTTATATTCATTGCAAATGTGGGCGAAAGGAAAAAATCTTTGTCAGCGTCATACTTTGCAACAGATTTTGTAGCTTCAACCAATAAATCATAGTATTTAGGTTGAAGTGATTCAAACATGCTATTTACACTTGGTTCTATTTTCTTCACTTCTATTAAGATTCTTGCCAACTCTCGCATTTTTCTGCTTGTTACATTGATGAAATGCTTCTCTCTATGAGTTAATAAATACCTAGCACCGAAAGCGCAAATTATTGAATCTTTTTTCGCCACCAACGAAATTTTATCGGCTCTCATTGTAGGGAAAACTTCATTCTTCAATCTTAGATCAATTTTTATCCGGCCCAACAACAAATTTTGTGCCTCACCCTGTGGATTCTTTGAACCAGCTTCCCCTTGGCATTTTTTCTTGTGACGATATAAAAATTTTGATGAATAAAAGCCAAGACAGTTAGGGCATGGTAGAAGTGTCCGATCTGGAAGAACTGATTTTTTAACGGGTTTAAAGTTTTCATGTGAATTTCGTAAATAATTTCCTTTATTTTTAATTAACGATATTAAATGTTTTCTTTCTTTACTTTTTGGTGGTGCTGCAAACATTTTCGACACCTCAGGTTCACACGGATGATTTCTTTTCATGTGTCTTACAAAATTTAACACTTCCGTTTCACAGAAAAAACAAAAATCCTTCTTCCTTTCATATGGAGCTTTTATGATATTTAGATTTCTGTTTATATTTTCGTTATTATTTTCATTAATTGGTTGGACAATAGTCTCTCTGATTGAGGAGGTCAATTCATCATAGCTTTCATCATCTGAGGGATTGGGGCTATAAGTTGGATCTTTGTCACTGTCGTCTATGGGTGATGATTGAGAATTCTATAATAGTGTTTAAAAACCAAGTGTTATAACGTGTTTAATAATTTGCAATTGTAATTCATAAATTCCTAAAAACTCAAATTATTGACTGATATTATATTTCAAACACTGTCACAGATAAAACTACTTAACGAATTAGTGCGATCGTTTACAGTAGTTTCGTCTTTTTTATGTGAATCATTTCGGAGATATTTCTGGTGTAGTAGTTTGCTTTTCTATAAAAACAGAATTCAAAACAATAAATTTTCTACAAATTTAAGTGTCTTAAAAAGCATGAAAATAATTTCCATCATACATTCAATTTCCATAACATCATAGTTGTCAAAGAACAAATACCTATATTAGAAATATTTTAGAAATGACGTAAAAATGTCTTCAAAATTATTTAACCGGTGTTTAATTAATTATTATTTTTTCATTTCCTTGGGTATGCCGGTTTTTGTTTAATTACAAAAATGTTCTTTTTACGTTTCGGAAAATTTATTGTTTCCGTTTTTACATTTCATTTTTTATCCTACAAACATTTACAACCACTAAAACTTTAAAATTTAACATTTTACTTATTAATATCTAAAGTGATAATTGAACAAGAAGAAAAAAGTACATGATCAAAACTTACATTTTTTGTAAAAAAGGAAACAATAAATTTTCCGAAACGTAAAAAGAACATCTTTGTAATTAAACAAAAACCGGCATACCCAAGGAAATGAAAAAATAATAAGAAATGACTTACATAACAAAACACAGAAATAGAGCAAACGATCTCACTGATATTGTGTCGTAAAAAAATTAAACTTATTTGTATAAGCATTATGATAATTCCTCAGTTACTTTGTTGCTACCGTTACAAATACACTTACTACGAAGTCTATCTCGGTTGATGTTGACGGAAGGGGTGATAGTGGTCTATTACAGAACCATTGTTTCTCTTTTCTTTTATTAAAAAAAATTAAGCCTTCCTGTAAATATAAAGGGGAAATTTTTTTATTACGGTTTGGTTTATGTACGTACCTACAAATACAAATAGAAAAGGTAAAGAAGAGAGTAGTGATGAAATGTATAGCAAGTACTTCAATGAAGTAGCATCAACCCTCAGTACCATTCTAGATATCGAATACACAAGGTAAACGGCATATTTTTAAATATTTATACTAAAAATTTGGTGGAGGCGCCAGGTATGTTTCAGGCCTCACAACACCTCCATACTGTTATTTATTTTGCAGAAAATTGTAGCCATATCATTTACTGTACTGATCAATAAAGTGATGTTTTCTCAGATCGGAGTTGTTCTTTCGATTAAAATAAACCTGTTATGTGGTCTAAACAAGATTTTATTAATATTACTTTATTAGAATAAAACCTGTAATATGAGAGATAGCACAGACAGTGCAAGTCCATGCGATTTATTATATTCTGGAATATTAGTTTATCGTAATTGATAAGAGATTTGAACTTCAGATTCCACACTGATAGCCAAGCGTGCAAGTCACTCGACTATCAGCCAGGCTAAATAGTATTCTGGGTACAAAAACATCCTGCCAATAACTTATCTCTTTATGGCTTTACTTGTATATGTTCTCCGACAAAATGCAGTACTTACTCCAACGGTATACCTCGATAAACTTACAAAGAGTGCCCCTAAACCTATAGGGCTGAAATTATAGCTGTGAGTACTACTGTTACACGTAATACGAAAATACGAAATATTATCTCAATCGGCGCCACCCCATTCGAGATATTAGCATAAAGTGGAAAGATTAAATATTTTTTCTCAGGAGTTATTTAAGCTATCACGTTGAAATAAAAAAGTAAGTAAATACTGATTATACAAAATTAGAAACGAATTTCGTTCACTCAGTTCAAAGTTATCATTAGTCTCGATTGTTTTATTTATTGATCAGTTTCGGGATTATTTATACATGGGTTTTAACTGCAGTAGCTACAAAAACATTGAGATATAAAAAAGGAATATTATGACAATAAAATAATACTTCGTTTCATTGATTCAGTCAAAGTTATGAGTATATTCTCCTTTTGAGGGATGTTTTTTCAAGTTGTTTTTAAGGATTCAACTTCACTTTTTTGTTATTTATAAGTGTATTTGTTTTAATATAATATGTATACAGTCTGTTCACGGGAACATTCTCCAATAGCTAACTTTTTTATTTTTAGAGATACAGAGTCGGTTAAAAGGAGAAAGTTCGTGTACTTTTCCATCTGCATTTCGTGCTATGGTATAAGAAACAAAAGAGCGCTTGGTTGCTAAGATACGACTATAGCATGTATTTTATTTCATGAGACACCCGATATATATTTATATTTTTGAGTTTCTCTAATCATTGGCTATAACAACGTATAAAACGACTTTTCTGTGAAATCACGATTACGAGAGTTAAAAAGAAAATCATGCTCAGTTCACTCGAACTGTCCACAAAACATTCTACAATGGCCAACTTTTTTGTTTTTTTGAAGTTACAAACTATCACATGAAGATGTAGATAGACACTTTTGTATTAATCGTGTTTTAAGTGTTGCCACTTGGATATAATCGTTCACATAAATAACGAAAATACTGTGTACTATACTAATTGATGAAATGAGAAGTAGATATTAAACAAAAACTAATTGTATATTAAAGTAAAAAGACAACAAGATTTTTGCTTCAAAATAACTGCCATTACTTTCCTTGCACAGGTTTACCCTTCGCACCAGATTAGTGTGTACCTTTTGCACTGTTTGTTCATTAAAATCATGAATACACTGTGTAATTTTGATTTTTAAATTTTCCAAATCAACGGATGCTGTATCATACACTGTGTTTTTAATAGCTCCTCACAAAAAGAAATCCAAGAGATTTACATCGATATCGGGCCCGATTTCCGATCCAATGATCAAAATGCTGGTTTAAATATTCTGTAACAGCAAATGCATTATGTGATGGTGCTCCGTCGTGGTGAAAAATTATTTTATGACGAATTTCTAATGGAAGATGTTTCAAATAAGTAATTAAATCGTTTTGTAAGAAGTTTAAATGCCGCACAGCTGTCAATGTTCCTTCATAAAAACGCCCCACATGTGTTTGTTTTTCCGATTAAACATGCCGCAATTGAAAAAATTTGTTTGGTCGGTCTATAAAATATTTTTATGAAACTCCAAGTCTAGTTGCAAATTTTGAATAAACAAATTACAAAAATTTAGTGTACGTTGTGCATCTCCAGGATAAACGGCTTGTACTGAACGAATTTTGAATGCTTTATATTTGTGTTTCTTCAAAATTTTCTGCTCTGCACGTATCCAATTGATAAATTACACTCCCGCGCAGCGCTTCTCACCGAAAACAAAGGATTTTGTTCAAATAATTCAAAACATAGCGTTTCTGTCTTTCAAAGGATCCCGTAATTCGCAGTCTATAACACAATTTCGCAAAATATGTGTGGTGTGGGCATATAACCGCTGGGTATCTTTGCGAATACATTTGGGCTGCTTCACGACTGTTTCCATTAAACACGTTATTTTTTTTATGTGTGACATTAATGGGGATTCCCCAAGAAAATTGGTTTAGAGGTTAGGCTAGAATAATACATATTTTACACGATCTTAAGGCATAATATTATAATTTTTTAATAAATATTTGTATTTAATTACATATTTTAAACAATTGTTAGAAGTAAAAAAAAATATGTAAGGTTCAAATTTTAATGTTATTTTGCAATAATGTTCCATTAATGTCCTCTCATAATGTGGTGCATTTGAAATTGCTATTAATTTAAGTACGTGAAATGTTGTAATATTAATAAATCTTGATATTCTTATATATTATTATTTTTAAATATTGAAAAATGAGGCGTTTACCTACTCTTTAAAAAAACGATTTTAAACTTTTAAAAATCTTAAAAAACTCCAGAGCACAAATCACAGATGCTAACTCAACTTTCTTCGAGAGATAAATAAAATCCATACAAAAAACCATAAAATGAAAGAATTGAAATGGCATTTGTTGACAAAAGCAGGTAGGAAAAGTGGGGTGTTTTGCTTCCTACCATTCTAGCAACCGTCTTAGCAACAAATGAACATTAATCTCGCTTTTCTTTGCGTTGCTTTTCGTTATCCATCTTGTCTGAGACTTATTTTCTTTTAATTTCTCCACGACTTTTTTTAAGTTTTTTGCTTTTTTTGTTTAGAGTTTAGCATTACAGCGGCTCTCAATCTCAAGAAAGTTTAAATTAAAATGAAACAAAAATATCTCCCATAAAATTAATAATTGGGTGTATTTTTACTTGCACTTACCTGTTTTTTTTTTTTACTTTCAACGTCGCTTTAGACCTTTAAATATCTATAAACACAATATTTCCTAGATAAAAATTTCTGGTATGGATTTTAAATTTACCGAAATTACCGAACGTTTTTTTGGTCAATTTACCGGTAAACCGGTATACAATCCTAACTCTGTATCTCTAAAAATAAAAAAGTCGGCCATTATGGAATGTTTTGTAAACACCTCAAATGAACTGAGCATGATTTTCTTCATAACTCTCGTAATCGTAATTTAACAGAAAAGTCGTTTTATTCTTTGTTATAGCCAATGATTGGAGAAACTCAAAAAATATAAAAATATATCGGGTGTCCCATTTAAAAAATACATGCTATAGTCGTATGTTAGCAACCAAGCGCTCTTTTGTTTTTTATGCCTTAGCACGAAATGCAGACGAAAAGGAATACGAACTTTTTCCATTTCACCGACTCTGTAACTCTAGAAATAAAAAAGGTAGCTATTGTAGAATGTTCTCGTGAACACACTGTACATAACATATTGGTATAAGGTAACCAAATCTCTGTTAGATATTTATTGCATATATATATTCTAGCAATAACATAATTCTATCCATCCTAGAATCGGCGAAGGTTGCAAATCAAGAGGAGATTTCTCAGTTCATATGATATAACATGTATGTTTTTTTAAAAGCATGCATTCCTGTGCAATTCCAAAAGCCGCCCTTCGTAAAGGGAAAATAATAACTTTGAACTGCGTGTACGGAATTAAATATTATTTTATTGTTGCAATATGATTTTTTATATTTCAATACTTTTATAACTATTAGGTCTAAAATATACAGCAACTTGAAATTCATTGATTAATAATTATTTTAGCCCTAAAACAACCAATAAAAAATTGCTACTACTAGATAATTCAAAGAGAATTTCAGTTTTTATTTACATATTCTACCATACAAAAAAAAGGAAAACCGGAAGAAGTATGAAGTAACAAATACAGTCCGATATACAAAAAACCAAGTTGGCACCTAAAATCAAACACTAAAAACCACCCTCTCAAAAAGGGAAAATAATGATAACTTTGAACTGAGTGAACGTGATTATCCTCTGATTTTTTATAGGTTGTCCATCATTAGTAGTTCCTTACATATTTTTTTTAACGTAATAGTAATTCTTGAGAAAAAGAAATTATCCCCTCATGCGAATATTTTGAATGGGGTGGCATCGATGAAGGTAATTTTTCGTATTTACAATATATGTGACAGTAGTATCCACCCACTTTAAATTTAGTTATATACCTTTAGGGGCACTTATCAATGGCATATCGAAGTAAAAGCCTTTAAGTTTTATTTGATAGTAACATATTTTTGAAAGTAAGAAATCTATGGTGGCTGGAAAAAACAGTACAAGTCAAAAATTAAGGAATATTAGTTTATTCCAAATATATTAATAAAATATTGCAATACAGATGTATATTAAAGCAATGAATTTAATCACATCAATAACAAAACTATCTACGAGAACAGCATAGATGTTAAAAACCGACAAAAATTTTGAATTGCTTTTCAAAGCGATGTTTCTGAAAATGTAAATTTCTGACTTTTTTTCCTACCGAACATCGAAATATTATAATGTACAAATTAATCTGCAAACGTATTTAAGTCAACACACATCGTTTATACCTAAAGGTAGGAGAGTATTGTACCAAGATATACAAATAATAATGGTAAAGATAGGGTTAGTTTTGAAAGACAAATTCAAGTTAACGAAACTTACCGAACTTGGAAAAAGAGGTTCCAACGATGAAGATTCTTTAGAAAGCGACATAATTAATGCTAATAAATACTAATAAAACAAATAATATTCGTTATTGCTGTTTAGCAAAGCAAACCGTGTATATAACCTATGTTTCTTACTCAACGGACGCTTTTCAAATGCTTTAGAATGTGTTCTTTAAGGAAAGGGTACCGCCAACGGTTTTTTTTTGAATTGTGTTGTTATATATACTTACTAATTTTGAAATAACGGTTTATCTCATCGTTTCTTCTATACGCTTGCGACGTTGCCAATAAGAAGGACGCAAAATAGTGCGCAGCTTGTACTAGAGATATACGGCATGTGTATATTATTTTGGCTCTATCGGCATTTCGCTGAACTAAATTATACATAAATTTTACATACCACGCATTATTTTGCTTCCACCTATTTTTCATCTTAGGTACTAAACGTGTTGGAATAAAAATATGAGAAAAAAACCTGACAACGTGGTAGCATAACCAACGGGCATGTACGGACAATTTTTTTTTTCTTAGCGGTTTACTCGATTAATAAGGCCGAAACTATTTTGCTCCGTATACGGACGCATAATAGTCGAGGACCAAATGTAATGTGAAATGGCAATGTAGGCGCAAAATAGTGCGCTGGAAAATATATATATATATGCGACGGTTACCCATGATACAAGAAATAAGTATGCCTCATCTGAAACCAAAACTCGTCTTTTTCGCGCATTGGCCCTCAGATACGTCATCACTCGGCTGTCGCCATTGTTGTTGATGTATTTACCAAATTACTATGTTTATTTTAACAAGTTTCAGTTTATTTTTACATCGATTAGAACACTTTATTTAGTTTTTATTAATGTTTGTGTCCTCTTATGCTTGTAGTAGTTTCGATTTACGTGTATAGTGATTTTAGTTAGGTGTTATAAATTCGTTCTAGGTTTTGTGTGGATAAACTGTTTATAAACGTTGTAGTGGAAATTCTTGAGTGACTTTCATTCGTTTGAGGGAGTGGAATAAAAAGAATTTGTAAAAAAAGAAAAATAAAACACTGCACTTACAATCATTAATTAATTATTCTTTTTTTTTCTCCATTTTTTTTTCCAACACTGTCTGCATTAATGTTTGTACCAGACTAATAGATATTTCATTTGCCATTAAAAAAAATATGAACCACTTACAATTAGTGAAATTTTAGGACGTGTAAGTACAAACAAGTATGAAGGTAAGAGCTGAAGAAGTGTATGTCCAATTAAGGTAAAGCTTGTAATTATTAATGCTTTATTTGCTTCATTGCACTAAAATAAGCAAACATAAAAGTGTATACAAAAGGCAAAAAATACTTTACATCAACAGAATCACTCATCACAAAAGCAATAACTATTTTCGCATTCAATTGAAATTACATTTAAAAATGTGAATTATCTAAATTTTGTTTCAATGCAAATTTGATGGAAGGAAATGGCAAAAAAACAGTTTTATTGATTTTAATAGGATAGATTTAAAAAAAAAATGGGAGTTAATTTTGTTTACATTGGTGATATCTATTAAATTATTGGATTGGTAGTAGTGTTTGGCCCTCAAATACGTCACACCTAGATGCGCAAGAGCATACGTTATTTTTTTGTATCATGTTCTAGGCAGTTTCTCGATTGACGAGAGCGAGTAAGTACATGTATTTTTTTATTCGTTGCTGCCATTTTGTCGTTACATTTTGATTTTAGTTTTGAATTCGTGTTTTTGAATTTATCTCATCCATCAAAGAATTCATTTTTATAATAATTGGTATTATATTATTGTGTACACAAATTAGATATAAGATCTTTTATTATTTTACGTGCAGGAAGATATAATTTTAAGTCTAATGAGTTAATTTTTCGTTTTTTCTTATATTTTGCTGTTTTGTAATTATTTTTAATCACCTCGGGTAAGGTGAATTGTGCTTGTAATTAAGTTTTTCTATTTTTAATTCACTTGTTTTCTCCACGTTTAATTTAGTTTGTATTAATTTCTGAAACCACGTGGATTTTTGTTGTAATAAGGATTATCTAAGTGGGAGACCAGTCACCAGGTTTTGGTGACTGAACTTCGCCCCATTAGCTAGTTTTTATTTTTTCATTTTCATTTTCTTAGTATTGTATTTTGGTTTATTTTTACTTTTTTGGTATTATATTTCCGAAATTTAATAAAGACATGTTATTATTATTATTATTATTATTATTATTATCTTCCTGAACTGATTTTCTTTTTGTTTGTTGAAGGATTTGCATTGTCCTTTTGTAAATATTAGAGTCTAATGCAGGTTTTGTTTTCGACCAGGACCTTCTGTCTAAAGTTTTATTTTTCCTGCGTAATTGTAATTACCATATTTTTTTTTAATAAAATTTATGATTATTAACGTCATTCAAAATTTCTGTTCTTTTATTTCAAGGTCAAACTTTCAAACGCCCACATTTTACTTTTCATGATAGGTTTAATTGTGAGAGTAACCCTAGCTTAATTGTTCTTTTGCGGCCTTTATTTTTTTCCCCTGACCTAGTAAATTTAATTCTCATTTTTATAAATTCATTTTGTTTTTTTTTCTTTTGTACCTTCAGCACACAGCAATACGAAGTATTACAGACATAATTTCCTATAATGTAAAATGACCGGCATAAATGTTGCAAAAATATTTTTTTTTATTATTGTTAAACTATGGTAAGTTTCTTTTGTGGATAGGCTCAGCATGATCAAGAACTTCAAAACTGATTTTGGCACATGTCACGTAACTATTAGTATCCCAGGTAACATAGTGACGTAAAATAACGTTTAATAGACGTTAATATCACGTAATAGATGTCATATTGATGTCCAATAAACGTCATTTCACGTCATCATGTTAATTACCTGGGATGGCGGCAAATTTAGAAAGTATTCAAAGAAGCTGCAAGAAGTGAGATGAGCGGCACGCTACGAGGAACACATTTTCGTATTGATAGATTTCACCGATGTTAATATAAAATAAATGTTTTGGTAAAATAGTTTTTCATTATTAATCTGACAGCAGAATTTCTTAAGACCTTGTTATACTTCATTATTACCAGATTACGTGATAACAATATGCTGACTTTGCCAAAAATTTGTCATTAAGACAGCTGCACCGATAGCTTGCAACAGGCTTGTAACTGCGCACTAAAAAAAAAAATGCTGCGCTAAGCATGATAACAATTAAGAAAAAGTGCTTTATCTGTAGCACTAAACTTATGACAATGTTTGTAATTTAAAATTGCTGATTAGGTGTGATACTGTTAAATTGCGATAAGCCTAGGACACCTGCACATGCACCAATAGTTTGGTGGTCAGGATTAATAAGAAGCGATAAAGTTCTGACGACGTTTGGAATTGAAAACTTCAGACTAGGCGTACCGCCATACACCTACAGAGTGTCCCATCCGTACAGGCTTTCATGTCATCACCTAGATGCTCCGACCTTGGAAGTGTGGGCTGCTCCTGCATCTCACAGATCAAAACCCTCTCCAAGTTACCGTAATGTCATTTCCGTAGCTCAGCCTCCTTCGTCTCGCAATTGAAAGCTCTTCACATCCTGTTGTGCATGTCGCACCTGTGACTTACTCATCCTCACTTCGCAATTCAAACCTCTCTCCAAGCTACCGTGGATATCGTCCCCGTGGACCTGCCCCCCTCATGCCATAGCTTCTTTCCTCTACCGTGGATATCGTCTCTGTGGACGCCGTCACCATGACCTATCTCTCCCATCTGCAGCTCACCTCGCGGAGACTCGGAAGGGGATGACCTTGAAACTGAGCTGGTATCGACATAGTTCACCCACTATCGCAAATTCTAATTCCATTTTGTTCAATTGTTTTATAACCAGATGTTAAAGGCATCGCTTATGAGATGCTTGATCTGGCTATTTAAAAATCGAATGTACACACAGTATATAAAAAAAAAGCGATTTCCTGAACGGTGAGTTTAGTTATCTCATATACGATGCTTTCTCTGATTGTAACCAAGGTTTTTCCACGGTCAGGATAATAATTAGAAAATTATTATTTTCATCAATTTATTATTACCTAGGGAATATTTTTATTTTTAATCAAAGGCATTTTAATTATATTTGAACATTTTAAGACAAAATGCGTTTATATACTATCATATCACAAATTATTTTGACTTGCAGAAAGTCAAAATAATTTGTGAGTCAAGAATTTTGTCTTAAAATGATTTAGAAATAAGTTTGAAGAGGAATATTTTTCTTTACGTTAGGGGATATTTGTGATTCGCTTTGTTTACTTTTAACATACGAATTTAGAAACATCAATCAATCAAAAAGTTGAAATATATACCAACATTCTAATTGTATTAAAAACGGACTAACATCCTTTTAATTTAATTAGCACAATTTCTATGACAATTTAACGGAAACTACAGCAATATTGATAATGAAGTCAGCAAAATGGTTCAAAATCTGTGAAAAGAAGTTGTGTAATGAAGAAATCTGTAAGATTACGAAGACCTACATGTAAATCCGAATATGATTAATTTTTCTTATATTTGTCAAGTAATTTTCCTGCAATTGATATAATTTAAAATTAATTACGGCAGCACATATTGAAATGCGCTGGAACCCCTTAAAGGAGATACACTGCTTTGGATGGTTTGTTGTATAGTTATTTACTTATGTCATAATTTTTGACTTAGGGTGTACACTCGTGTACAGTGAAAGTTACTGACTTGAGGGAGAGCGGCAATATCTTCTATCAGAATTTGTGTATTCGAACAGTTGTGAGGAAAATAGAATGCTTTTATGTCTAGAATTGGTATTGCCACAACAACTGTTCGCTTATACTAACCCCAATAAAATATATCACCACTTTTTCCCTTATGTCGATAACTTTCAATCTGTCGCGGTTGTACATAAATAGACGCAATAATAATTACAAGAAATTTTGATAAAAACGCAAACCTATCTCCTTCCTTCCTCCGACAGGACACTCTTTCTAGAAGGAACTACGCAATTTCCCCAGAACAAAAGGTAATAAAATCTTCCCGGGCTTTCGTTGTTAAAGTCATTCACGTAACCTAGATTTTATCCGAGAATAATTGCTACCAAAAAGAATACGCAATTAATTATATTATATGCCTGTGTTCAAACATATACACAATTTAATGTTTGTCACGTCATAATTATAGGGTAATTAACTATTTAATAGCAGCGTAACGTTAATATCCCAGTAATAGGATCGTTAATTTTCCAGATAACTCGTAAGAACTAATGTAAAATTTGATGTAAATTCTGTTATACAAATTAAGGCGTTTATAACGAAATAAGCAGTAGTAAACAAGTTTTATGTATACATATATAAAAAAGAATGCATCACCTATCGCAGCTTTAGTTATTCCCAGACCCGAGTCGGCTTCACTGAATATTATTTAACAGCTCCTTCTTGCAAGCTTGTTTGGAAGTTTGTTGTTTGCTATGACGCTATAGCCGGTACCTATACTAAAGAAACTTTTTTTGTTTTGACCAGAATTCGTAGATTTTTTCAGGCAATCCCAAACTGGTTTCGAGGTTATTTGAAATGATGTTAATATCTTGCCTTGTTGTAGTTGTTTGAGAGTCCGAAAAGATATCAATCCACTAATCCTTTCCATTACTAGTATTTCCGTTTGATTTAGGGTGATATATTACCCCAATACCACATATTCTTTATGATTTAGGAGTTTTCCATGTATACCAGCTCCAAGCCTACGATTCTTTCTGGCCCATATGCATACCAGTTTTGGCTTTGAATCCCTAGTTTCTGTTTGGCTCTCCACTCATCTCAGTCCGGGATATCTTCAAAGAGTTTTGTCAAATGAAACTTTTTGGAGTCATGATATCACTTACCATTTCGAAAATAGGGTTTGTGATTTCGGTTGTTATTCTGGCTGGCCCAGAATTATTCTGGATTCTCCAATTTCCATCGCATTTCAGTATATCCCTAATCTTGCTTCCGCTTTTATATAAATATGCAACGGGAGTACAGTCAGCATGGCTTCTGCAGCAGCTGTTGGTGGTTTTTACAGCCCCAGCGATGCACAGGCAAACTAACCTCTGTATCCTTGCGAGTATAATAATAGCCTGCATCTGTGTAGTCTTGGCTCACCAAGCCAAACAGCCATAGGTTAATATGGATTTTAGCACTCGCCAGTATGTAACGAGTACACCATGCGTGGTTCCAATCCCCATGTTTTTTTTTCCAATATCGCCCATTTAAATTTGCTTAACATCTATTCGAGATGTTGAGTCCAGGCTAGTTTTTAGTCAAGAATTATTCCTAGTAATTTAACATCTTCTTTTCATTCTTTCGTTATGAAGAATTGGTTGTTTTAAGCCATTTTGCTTTCTTTTTTGGTAAGGAGAACTAGTGTTATTTTCGTTAGATTTACTTTTAGATTTTGCTTACTGCATTTCTTTACTTTCTTTGCTTTCATGATTCCTTCCATAATTTTTGGAAAGTTTGAGATGTGATGTGTATTCATTCATTCATTCATTCAAGTTAGGGTTGGCACTTAATATCCGGGCACTTGAGCTTGGTGCTCATTGTACCATCCCTATTGATTCTCTTATTTCCACTCGAGCAGCTTGGTGTTTTCTATAAAGCCCAGTATCTTGCCCAGTGGAAACTTGAGGACCTTCGAGGGCTCCAATAGATCTCTTTCGAAGTACATGTATTGCTAGAGAAATGTAAGCTTACAAGCTTTTCACTTGCTTGACTTTGAATTGTCGGCGGCAAGCTTGACAGTAGAAATGTTGAGACAAGATCAGATGTATCAATTGTGGCAACAATCTTAAAAGTGTGAATGTTGAGAAAAGGTTATCACAACATTTAATTTAAGTAGTACTTAGGCAGAAATATTTCGGGAAGGATCTATTGGAGCCTTCGAGGGTCCTCAAGTTTTCACTGGGCAAGGTACTGAGCTTCATAGAGAACACCAAGCTGCTCGAGTGGAAGTAAAACATTTAATAGGGACGGTACAATGAGCACTACCTCAAGTGCCTGGGCTGTAGGTGCCCACCCTAACTTAAAGAAAGAAAGAAAGGGAAAGAAGCATTTACAGCAAGAGAATTTACAGAAGCTTTACAATGCAAACGTTGTCACAAGGTTATTGTGTCATTTAAGGCGGCCTCGTGCATAGCCTCAATCGTTCATCGATTGAATCTATTGATTCAATGACTTGTTAATTCTCTAGTAATTGAGTTTTTTTATTATAGAGAATCTCGGCAACAATACAGTTAAATATGGAAAATAAATTCCATTTTCTTGTAAATATAAATGTATTTAGTTTTTCCCCGTTAAATAAATAAAATAAATAACGGATAACCTCGCAAAATGCCTTTTGTAGGGCCTGAACTCTTTTGCGGGTTAAGTAGCAGTTCAATACTGAAGAAACTAAAAACGGAAATGGAGCAGAGAAAATCCAGTTACTGGGAAAACCTCCAGGGAATGAGGCAAAGTAAAATTCTTCTGGGAACTTATAACCAGAAGAGGTTTACAGAATGCATTAACTTGAGTAAGAACAATGTTCCCATATTAACAGGAACACTTTCAAGCCATTGTAGACTAAAAGGACACCTGAGTAAGCTTGGATTGGAAAAAGATCCTGAATGCAGATTTTGTGGGGAACAGGATGAAACATCCATCCACCTCCTCTCAATCTGCGTAGCACTGTGCAACTCGAGGGCATTGTACCTGGAAGCATGTGAAATCGAAGAGGGAGACTTACCTAGACTGGCGGCCTCTGACATCCTACACTTTCTAAAAGGAATAGGATTGGAAGGCTAGCTGTAAAGTAGCAAGAATAGGGGACACAATAGATCTTTTAGTTCGCAGTGTAACACCACCCTTCTATTTACATACATTACATTGCATCCCGCAAAAGGGTTCAAGCTCTACAAGGGGTATTCCAGCCCCCTTTTTTGCGAGAGAGAGTGGGATCATAACAACATTTTGAAATTGAATATAAATGCCATCAAATGCATATTACCAGGAATACTTTCAGGCCATTGTAAACTAAAAGGATATTTGAATAAGCTTAGGTGCGCAAAGGAATCTGAATGTAGATTTTGTGGGGAACAGGATGAAACATCCATCCACCTCCTCTCAAACTGCGTAGCACTGTGCAACTCGAGGGCATTGTACCTGGGAGCATGTGAAATCAAAGAGGGAGCTAGACCTAGACTGGGGTCCTCTGACATCCTACACTTTCTAAAAGGAATAGGATTGGAAGGCCAGCTGTAAAGTAGCAAGAATAGGGGACACAATAGATCTTTTAGGTCGCAGTGTAACACCGCCCTTTTACTTACATACATACATACATACATTCCCCGTTAAATATTGACAGTCTCATATTTTTCTTGATGGATTTTAAAGAAATGATTTTAAAAGAGATTAAAATATTTTAGAGGATGGTAAAGGTCATCAAGCTTTTTGTAGGCATGATTGTTGTATGCCTGTGTGTTTAACCGTGTGAAAAGCTTGTTCTATGCAACTAGCAACCTTGACATACTGCAACAAGCTTATTTCTTCCTGCCAGTGACCAGCTTTTTAGCTTTAGGTTGTTCAAACCTTAAATTGTTGTCTGGATAGTACTGTACCATCTAAGCGTACTAGTGCTTGATCTAATAGGCGCTACAAATATGCAATTCACTGATGTATTAGTAAGCTTCAAATTAATCCCAATGAAAATTTACTGTAACTTCTTCCACCTCATTACACCATTTCCTGTGCCATATTCCAAAACAGCACCGCCTATGTCCTCTGATACGAGATCTAACGGTCGCAAAAAAAACCGTCATAAAAAATAGAAACAAACGGGCAAAATAAAAAGGCTTCCCAACTGGTGCGACTGAACTAACCCGTCGAACGAATAACGAACAGCGAAATTTAACCCGAAGGAAACTAATTAAAACATCAAAGATGTGTCCCGGAAAAGTGCAGAGGAGCGAGATTGAAATGTCCTGTGACGTGCCGTCCGTCACACGGTGGACGTGGGAGACCTCGTGGGTGGAAGGGGAGAGGGAGGGAGGGGGGTCTATATAGAGCGTCGGTGACCGACGTCGTGGGTGGGGGAGAAACACAACGCTCACCCACACTCAGCGGGAGAGATAGAGGGAAAAAGGAGTAAATCCAAAAGGCGGGGGGCTTGGAGGGTGCCAAAAGAGGACGGAGGGGAGGTAAATAGAAAGAGAGGGAGTGTTGTCGCTCTGTGTGCTGCCCGGGCAGACGTCTTTTGACCTGGCGTGCATTGCTTTGAGCCACAGACTGATCGATCGGCGGCACTGACGCTGACGGGAGACGGACAGCTCAGAAGTGTGCGATGAGGAAGGGGTTGGGGGGGGGGTGCCGGCGGTGGCACGGTAGCGACCGGGTAACGGCGGAAAGGAGGGCAGCGGACGAGGGGCAGCGGTTGGGACGTAGCGCCGCGGTAAAGTGACACCGTTCAAAGTTGTGTGTTCGTACGCGACGACGCTCTCCACTGTGGATATCGCGAATATGCTACAGCGGAATTGTGTGACCCATTTCTGGGACGATGTTGCAGTGGCAACTGCCTCTAGTTGTAGACGAGATTGAGGGGAGGAGGACTTTCTTGTTTTTCTTCTTAGCCTCTGTTGCGTTTCCTGTTAACTATACAGTACGTCACTGTTAGAAACTATAGATATTAATACTTGTATTACATTATGAACTGGCACTCACTCTTCTCACGATTATCACATCTGGTGCATGACCAAAGATGACATGTAAAAAAAAAAATCAATTTTGTGAAGGAATTTACCACAAAGTTTAGCAAAAAGAGCAAATGGGATCAAACCACCATCTGAAAATTGAATAGAAATGCCATCAAATGGTATCCGGATGATATAAGAGCATATGGGTATAGAATTAAGTACCTCTAAAGATTGGAGAAATATCCTAGTAACCTCCAAAGTGGAAATACACGCTTTTATAAAAGATACATCCAATATTCAATATTGACAGAAATTACTGAAGGCAGGAGATTATCATTGTCTGATTGTCGAGCACCCATCAATGTACGGAGTTCATACCTAATCAGCTTCAAGATGGTCTGGGAGTGTTTAAACGAACTAGGCAATAGCAATGTAACGCTTTTGTAAGTTCCGGCACAAACAATTTTGCAAAAGATGCCATTAATACACCATTCGTAGGGCTTTAACCCTTTTACTGAATAAGTAACAGTGCAATACTGAAGAAACTAAAAAGTGAAATAGATCAGAGGACATCGCACTATCTCCCCTCAAGAGAATATGACAAGCTAAAACTATAACCAGAAGTAGTTTATCTGAGTAAGAACAATATTCGTATATCAACGCAGAACCCTTCAAGTCACTGTAAAATGAAAGGGCATCTGAGCAAGCATGGATAAGCAATGGATTGGAGAATTTTGTGGGGAAGAGGAATAACATCCATCCATCTAATCTCAGAATGCGCAGCACCTTACAACGCAAGGATATTGCACCTGGAAGTATGTAAATTAGTGTTGAGGACGAAGCTTTTATTCATAGTACGCATTCAAGCAGTTTATTTTATGCATTGCATGAATGAAGCGTTTGCGCATGAAGTAAATTGTTCACGTTGCCTTCACGACAATAAACATGTAACAACGTATTTATATACAGTGAGGTCGTAAATGGTCCCCCCTCCCCCCCTGATAACTTTTGGATGGTATGAGATAGAGCAATGAAACAAAAACCAAGTGAAATTAGAGATAATTTGTGATTTTTTACCTATAGAGATACGCACATGGCTTCTGATGTAAAATAGAGGGCGTAACCATCTTTAAAATTTTAAATGGGAAGTAATTTCATTTAGAAGCTCATTTGGAAGATATTTCTATTACTTTTATGGCAATGCAAACAGTTTTACGATTTTCGAAATTTTTACCAACTTATTGTCGCGACTTCCCTAACTGTCGCGCCCCTTTGCGTAAGGGTTGGGGGTTGGAGCTACTCGCTTCTCTTATTTTACTTATAAATAGGGACTATTGAAAGGTACTTACCCGGGGGATGCGGTTGATTCAAACACTATATAACCACTTATTGCTCTTTATTATACAACCGCGTTCTTCGGAGATCACAATCTGAATTCCCAATACCTCGTCGCCAGTCCCCTCACGAGCGCGGTACTCGAAAAGTGCTGACGAGGTTCCGGTAATCTGATTGTAATCTCTGAATACATCTTTTCTTAAATCTAACTTATTTCTATGTAGTGGAACTTTCCGTGGCATTATCCAAGATTAATAATTGGAATACTTACGTTACTTTTTCGATAGCCCTCGTATTCGCTTTTTGGTCATAGTGTACAGAAACCTGTAATTACAGTAATCTGTAACATAGACACCCACACACATGACACATACACTGACAGATAAGACACTTTTGCTAAATTTTGCAAAAACGTCATATTGTAAAATATGTCATATTTTACAGCAATCGTTTCCTAAGTCACATAAACCACAATATTTATTTACATTTACGAGCTCACTGTATAAGCAATTTACAATGTATTTTATCCATAAGGTATTTGCCTAAAAAATAAAATGTAACGTAGTATAAAAGCCCTTCCAAAACGAAGTTATTTGCTCCTGCCTCCAACCTTGAGCATTCACTTCATCCATTCTCTTCTTGCTTCGTACTTTACTATTCACTCATAGCTATACAGGCGAATGAAACTACATTCCTCGCAATACTAATGTGATATCGACTACGGAGATTTACCTATCTTAGCAACAATAGGGGATACAACAGGTCTTTTAAGGCGCAGTGTATTATCACCTTCCTTTCACAAAGAACATGTCAGGTGACATATACCATATCGAACTCTTTTATGTAAAATGTCTAATACCTTAAAACTATAGACTGATTTTGAAGAGCAAGTTTCTACACTGTGGAGCACACTTGTACTTCATTTCATTTAAGCATATTTTTTTTTTAGAAATTAAAGAAAAATATGTTACATCCTGTATACAGCGACACACAGTAAATATACCGATCTAAGAATGTCTACCTGATTTTATCCAATATAAAGTTTGAATATCTTAAATCACTATTTTTTTTTCTACTTCAATAGTTTTTATTGGCTTTCACAGACCATGTATGGACTATATAGATTCTAGATATTCAACCAAGCGTAACAAAAACTCTAGTGAGCATATTACGAGCACAGCATAATACACTCTGCTACATACCAGTTCGTGAACAATAATTTCATATGTGTTTACGATAATTCAATTGCTATTAATTGTTTATTATTTGTGGATTGCATGCCAACAATGAGTTGAGAATTAATAATATTGTAGGTAAACAATAGTCTTAAAACTCAGCATGTGGTATATATAAAGGCACATGACGAAATTAATTATTATGTGTTCAAGTGCTGTGAGATAATATTAACCTCAACTATTTAAATTATTTTTATTATGTATATTTATATTGGGAAATAAGGTACAGTGAAATAAATGTTTTTATTATAATACATATGTATATGTGTGCATTTGTTTTATAGTTAGAATAAAAAAAATCTATTTTTCTGTATACAAAATACATCTCTCGAATTTCACCGCTATCGTCATTAATTTGTACAATAATTATTTCTTTTTCGTTGTCACACTAAAAAAAAAAGATTTTTAATGAGTAATTGTTTATAGGCATATTATGTTTATTTACTGTTACGTTTTATTCAGCTTCGTGGTACATATTGCAACTGTAAAATCACACATTAAATAGCATATCTTTAATAAATAATCTAAATACCTAACAACACAGAACAAAAAATGTTGTAAATTTTTAAACAATTATAAGGTTTCGCACAACAATTTGTTGAACATATAATATTTAGTAATAAATATAACGTAAGTACCGCTGGTTTTGTACAAAGGTAGCTCTTTTTAATTTCTCAAGTAGTCTATTTCATTCATTAATTGCATGAATGAAATGCTTGTGCATGAAGTAAATTTTTCACATTGCCTTCACGAAAATAAACGTGTTAAACAACTTGTTTGAATGTAAGCAATTTACTATTTAGGGAAGGAATTAATTATGAATAAGTTATTTGTTTAAAATTAAACTGTAACCTATTATGAAAGCCATGCCAGGAATGGAACTGCTTGCTTCTGTCTTTCACGAAATGTATATGTTCATATAGTAAAAGCAACCTTGAGCATTCGTTTCAATCGTTCTCTGGCTTTGCACTGCAATATTCATAGTGTTATACAAGCGAATAAAACTACGTTCATCCCAATACTACAAGCGTAAAGAATGCTTGAAATGGTACTGTAATCTCTTTGAAGGTACTGTGTAATACAGATGTGAATATATCACATATTTTGTAAAAACACATTTTCGAATTTAAGCAGAAATAGATTGAGGGCAATTAAAACTAATCTTTTTGACTTTTAAAATAAGAACACCAAACATCTTTTCTCAGACAACACTCCCGATTCTTCGCATACTTAATGCTCTCGACAACCTGACGTATATTCAAAATGTACACGTTACACTACTTTATACAGCGCGCACTACTATATAGGTGGCGTCAGACGGGAAAGTTACATTTAATAAAATATACCCCTCGTTCTGTACTTTTTTTCTCCGTCAAGAGAATCGGATACACACCATCCAATCCCACTTGGCCGGCCCGAGAAAACAGACAAGGGACAATTACATAGATCAGGGACTTTATTTGAATATGTCTCCAATAAACAGCGCGCGTTGGCGCCGAATTTATCTAAATGTCCGGCAGTTCGGTGAGCCGGAGAGGGTAAGGAGATGAATATTCATTCAATCCGTTCCCGAGGCGACCCGGAGAACATGACGATAAACAGAACCTCCGCGCCGGCCGCGTACGGCTGCAACACAGTGAGACGGTGTCGTACCGGATGCATGCGCCGGTTAGAAGTGGCCTATCTTACGCACACAGACCGCGGACGAGAATTACATACAACCGGTTACTCTCTATAACACACAACCCGATAAGAGGCAGTCGTTGTAAATTACCTTTTAAAGGAGAAAAATAAATCGGCAGGTCGACTTATTATGTCGGGATTCCATGAGTTGTTTCGTTTTATTCCTGCGACTTGTATATGAACGCATTAAATCGTCATTTGGGAATACGCCAAGAATTATTAAAAATTTGGGATATCTCATATACCAGATGTTTCTTTCTTTTCATTTACACATACATTTTTCTTATGTCTACCTTAACATTCAGAAATATTACATAGATATTTTTAAAAATATATTTTATAAATATTTTTCGTGAGAGGTTTTTGAATATATTTTTCATATTTTTTCTAAATATAGATAAAATATTCAATTAAAATATTTATTCCATATTTTAAAATTAATGTAAGCGCTATATTTTTCTAAAATATTATATATGAAAATTGAGATTTTTTATGCAATCTATTTAATTTTCAAATGAACTAAAATTGTTCTTGGTTATTTAGAATGTATAACGTCGATAACGAAAGCTGAAACATACATAGAGTTGTCTAAAAGGCAAGAACTTGTTTTTTCACACTCACCATACAAGTTAATAATCAATAATTCTGGCATCTTTTAAGGCATACTGAAGGTTTATCAAATTAATCACTATTTTTTTTAATTGAAGTGTTCTAAATAAAAAACAAACGTATTTATTATCATTTTATTTGAATAAGCCAATAAAAATGAAAAATACTCATTTTAAGACTAGCCTTGGCTGGTGCCAGGTACAACCCTATGGCTTTTTTCATATCTTCGGTAGTGGCGCTCTCATGGCGTTTCCTTGTGGCCTCTAAAACAATGCCAATTGTATTAGATCACACCATGAATAAAACATCGTACAACATTATCAACACCTACTAATACATTTGGAGCATTTACAATAATTGGAGTGGTAGCTACATTCTAATACTTACGATACTTATTTTTACTTTATTTCATAATATTTGAAAATATTCTGCGTACAAACAATAAAACAACACAACGTATTCTAACCCCTATTTGAGGTTATGACACTTATCTACCGAGATGAATCTTTTAAGCAAATCAACTAGCAATTTATCTGGTAGATGCAGTACATATATGATGCATAAAATTCCTACAATTATATTATTTAAACGATTTCTGTACATAGCGATATTGAGCATTCCAGTTATCTTATAAATGCCATGACATGTTCAAAGTTTTGCTTACCTCGTAGTCACCACAAAAACTAAAACACACCCCGCAACAATTAATTACACAGTTAACCCTAATCTGCCCCAATCGTATACTATTATAAACTATAACAT
Source organism: Protaetia brevitarsis (assembly GCA_004143645.1). Lineage (NCBI taxonomy): Eukaryota > Metazoa > Arthropoda > Insecta > Coleoptera > Scarabaeidae > Protaetia > Protaetia brevitarsis. Next base: position 694,274 of record RXPK01000048.1, read on the forward strand.
GTAACGGACAAACGAATGAAAACGTTGATGATACGCACGTGCGCGTATGCATTCTATGTACCTAATCCATAAACGCATAAACAATACTATATCATATAACACCGGCACTGTAATGAATAGAGGTGTTGTGTTGGGCGTTCGCAACTTACAAATAATATAATACAAAACGCGTATATATTAATAGAAAAGTTACAGCGCTCAAGTTAGATACTAATTAAATCATATTAGATATATATTATCTAATTTAATCTTTAAACTATGATTTTAAATAGGTACATACCTACTTAATATGTATGCATATTTTACCCATTTTATATTATTCGTCCTACGCTCCAAATTTACAAAAGCAAATATTCAATCTTTTTTTTTATATGAAATAAATATTTACAGAAATACAAAGCAAAATATTCTTGCAGAGTTACGAAAAATATATTGAGAAAACATTTGCAATAAAATATTATTAATGCTACATAACATATATATTTTTTAAATGTTTTCCTAATATATTTTCTATAATATATTTTATGCATATTATATTAATATAACTAATATTCAAGAAAGATTTAATATTTTTTAAATATTTATAAAATATGAAATAAATATAGTTGGTCACTGGGGTAGTTCTAAAAACAAAAATGTCAATGTATTCGTGACTGGTAAGTATGCAACCAGTTACACTAATTATTATTTTGACGTTTGGCATTTTTCTGCTATTTCACCACCATTAATTATTACTTACTTAATTTCATTAAGTATTAATTAAGACATAGAAAACAACATAACATAAGAATATAAAGCTTTATTTCGCAGCATGTTTTCAAAATTACTACGTTGTCGATGACAAAAATACTCCAAACTGTGGTACTGGTACTGATGCAACCTTCTCCTAGACTCCTCACCAGAAACTGCACTAAACTGGACGTACGTTTCGATAACAAAGCTATCATCATCAGCAGAAACACTGAACTGACACTAAAATACTACGTTGTCTTTTAAGATTAGAAGCAACACGATCTTGGCAAGAAAACTGTGACACTATTCCATTATTTTCAGTTCGTTATTAAAGCTGTGCGTATTGAAGTATATTTAACGCTGCTTCAAACATTCAGTTCAACTATTTTATAATATTAAACAAGCACGTACGCCTTCCACCACATTTTCGGTTAGAACTGATAGGAAATCTGGTGACTTCTCCTTCAAAACACTTCCAGTTGCTTTGAAGCGATGGACAACCCGATTGATGTGTCGAAGGAGAGTTTCATTATCAAATTGATTTAGAAATTCTTTAGCACAGTGTATAGCTGAATATCTCCACTACCCATCACCACCATTTCGAAAGTATCACTCCAAAATAAATTTATCTTAGTCCGATGTAAATGGTATTTTGCCAACAAAAAACACGTCTCAATGCGAAATGAAGGCGTAGTCTTGAGAAAGACTGTGTGTGAAAATTAACAAACAATAATACGGAATGACTAAATAAGCAAAATTCAAACACGAAACGCATGGCTATGTAGAACATATAGCAATTTTTGGCAGCAAAATTTAAGGAAACGCTGTATTACTAATTTCATAACAAAGATTGGGTGAAAATATTGACTTCCGCATCGCAGAAAGTAGTGTAGGATCCAGACAATCATTCTCGATCTCAGTGTACATGGACACATTAAAAAAAAATGCATAATTACTTTTACAACTAATCCTTTATATGTCTGATTTCTTACAGCCCTGATGATATGCTAATAGCATGAAGCTATAGTTGCTTTTTAATAAACATTTGTGAGAAATCCCTAATTTTTATTTATTTCCTATTTTTTTGAAACTCGCAAAAACGCATTAGAGATGGTTATACTATCAATACCTATAATTTCATTTCTTGATTTTTATGTATTGTAAATATTCTGATTTGATTTATAAAAATAAACGTTTCCAATACTGCAGTATAATAACCTAAGTAAAATCAATTGATGCTATAACTAAATATGTTAAAAAAAACAACCTTGTGTTTCTTGTCACAAACAATTTAATAGTTAATGGTAATAGACAACTTTTTCGCATAAATTGCATACTAGATGCACCAATACTTCAGTATACGGAAACATCTTCACTGCAATGCATTTTATGGCTCTCACTCCGGCTCTTGACACTGTTTCTCCTTCCGATCTTTCAGTGTATGAACGTGTTGCCATCGTGGATCCATAAATAGCGATAAACGTCAATCCAGAACGAATTATTAATAACGAAGAGGGCGCGCGTATCGCGTTTCTTCTAAATTTTATTACCACGACCCCAAGCGATTTTAATAACTGATAATTATACGAAACGAGATACGAATACGGAGCGAATTAATAAGACGGGCAGATATACATGAGTTGTATATGTGCGAAGTGCATAATAATATTTCGAATCTATTGCCCTGATGGGAATCGTACAGGTGTGTGTTTTAAGGGTCTGACAACCGAAGAGGATTTTATATGTATGCGATCTCACGTGTTAATAATAAATAATTTGCGGGATCTGTTTCGTTTTACCTCTTAAATTTGTCTTTTTTCCGCTTGAGATATGTATTGGTTATAAATAATACTGCTAAAACTTTTATTATTTATAATCAATTTTATTTATTAGTGTATGTAAATTCGTGTTTTTTCGCCTTATGTGTGGGGATTCGTGTCGTCTAATGATATCGCAAGAGCCTATAAATTTTTTGTATAGGCTGGTTTACATGAAGCCAGTGGAAAAGCAAATCAAGTCAGCAAGTAATTGGCTGCAAATTATTTGCTCTGTGTAAACACCTACATGCCTCCTATTTCAGGCAAAGCAAGTGCGATACAAGTTGTCAGGAAAGCTAATACAACAGTCAAGTGAACATCTTCACAGTGACGTCAGGAGTACCGCAGGGCTCTCACCTAGGCCCTCTGCGTTTTAACTTTTTCATTAATGATTTGCTAGAAAGGCTAAAGTGTGATCGATTGGGCTATGCGGATGACCTGAAAATCTACACGATTGTTGATGACAATACTAATTGTATTAATTTGCAAACAAAGCTTACACTGATCGATGAATGGTGTGCCTGCAACTGCATATCTTTAAATGTCAATAAGTGTTCTGTAATATCTTACAGTAGATGTTCTTCTACCATTATGTATGACTACTGGGTTAAGGCTGTAGTAATTCCTAGAAGCGATGTGGTTCATGACTTGGGTGTGCTGTTTGATTCTCGGATGAGCTTTTCTGGCCATATAACTAATATTTGTTCGTCCGCTTCCAAGACTCTGGGATTTGTTATACGATCATGCCGCAACTTTACTAACCTACATGCAATCAGAAGTTTATATTATGCTTTAGTTCAAAGTAAATTGGAGTATTCTTCTTTGGTATGGTATCCTTACTACACCTACCAAATATTAGCCATTGAGAAAATACAGAAACGATTTTTGAAATATTTATCATTCAGAGTCTCGGGAACCTATCCAGAACGTGGCACAGACTATGGTGCGCTGCTAGTACAGCATGATTTCCAATCACTGTCAGATAGACGAGATAGATAGAGTGCCAAGTTTTTACATAATGTGTTAACGAATATGTAGACTCACCTTCTTTGCTTGCCTGTATTAATTCCCATGTTCCAACACAAAATACACGATCATATGATGTGCTTAGAGCTCCAAGGGCTAGAACTAATGTGTTAGTGAAGTCCCCAGTGTTCCACATGGTAAAATATTTCAGTAAACTGTACTCTGATGGTGATATCAATTAAGTTTACCTTTTAGTTTGTTGCTAATGCTATTAACTTTTATATACATAATAAGTTTTCCATTTCTGTATTATTTTGTTTCAAAATGTTGATTCTTTTATGTACAACATGTCAGTTTACTTAGATGTGGTTAAAAGTAATTGTATTGTGCACTTATTTTGGCTTTTCTGGGATTTCTAGGTTATGTCTTTGTTTATATTTGTATGCAACGTAGGTGATGCATGTGTTTATTTACCAACGAATTTTTAGTATGCAACTTATGTTACGTTGGTGTATTTGTGAATTTATTGTTGCATTTCTTTATTTTCAATTTATTATTATTATTATTATTTCATTTGTACTGCATCCATTGTAGTAGGTAATTATATTGTCCTGTAATTGGTGTTCACCGTTGGACAATAAAGATTATTATTATTATTATTATTATTATTATTATATATTTATTTGATGGCTTGCTTTAAAAATTCAAGTCAAGTTGCCTATTGACTTGACTTGCTTCTCCACTAGTTTCATGTGAATCAGCCTGTAGCCTAATCGCTGCAAAAAGGCTCTCTACTTGTGTTACAAACAGAGGTCATTGTAACACTATTTTTTTTTTTTTAAATATAAGTACTATTAGTTGTTGCTGTCAGAGCCAGGAACTTAAAATTCGTTACAAAATTCTGCGTTGCTTTTTTCCATATTTCCTCCAATTCGTGGCCGATATGTAACAGCATTCACGATTTAAATAAGCTATCAATCAAACGTCAACGCGCGCATATACACGCGTATTGGCACACATCTGAAATCTTGAAATCGTACAATCTGCAAGTGAATTTTGACATTTCCTATATCAACTACTTATATGTTCCGACGCATATACAGTATGTTAAAAAACGGTTGTCGGATATTTTACCCAATTGTAGTACTGGTGGAAATAAACAAAAAAGTCTTAGTCAACATGGGTCCGCAATTCAACTGTTTTTGACATATAGTCGATTGCATATTGTTTTAGAAGGATAAAAATTTTCAAAGAAATTCTGATCGCAATGTAAATTAAACAAATGTTTATTTAAAGTAAAACTAAAGAAATTGTTCGACATGTCCACCGTTCATTTCTAAGCACGCTTCACACCTTCTTATGAAAGATCGACGAAATCTTTCGAAAATTCCTGGAGTCCTCCGAATTTCCTCGCAACAATTTACGATTCGTTGCCTGAGTTCTTTCAAAATTGTTTACAGATCGTGCGTACACTAATTGTTTTGTGTGCCCCCAAACATAGAAGTCTAGAGGTGTCAGGTCAGGGGACCTAGGAGGCCATGCAGTTGGTCCACCCCGTCCTATCCATCTCTCGTTGTAATCTTGATTTAAGAAATTTCTAACTACGATGGAAAAATGCGCAGGAGCTCCATCGTGTATAAACCTCATATTTAATTTGTTAAAAAGTGGCACGTCTTCCAACAAAACGGGTAATTCATTTCTTAAAAAATCCAAGTATACTTGTCCCGTTAAACGATTAGGGAGAAATACTGGACCAATTAAACAGTCTCCAAAAATAGCAAGCCAAACATTTAGCGAAAAACGGTTGTGGTGATGCAGTTCAACAACAGCATGGGGATTTTCATCTACCCAGACGTGATTGTTATGAAAATTGAATTTTTCCGTCTCTTGTAAACCCAGCCTCGTCACTAAATAAAATCTGAGTCGCAAAATTAGGAGTTTCTGCCAGCTTTCGTAAAACCCAATGACAAAAAACCCTACGTGCATTATAATCGTGAGGAGCAAGAACTTGCACGCGTTGAATGTGGTAGGGATAGAGCTGCTATTCCCGCAGAATTCTTCAAATGAGAGGATGACTGACGTTCAGTTCTGCGGCAAGTCTTCGGGCGCTAATATTTGGGTTGTCTTCTACCCGTCTCAAAATATCTAATTCTACTGCGGGAGAAGAAACTGATCTAGGTCTACCAGAACCACCATTAATTTTAAATGAACCAGTTTCAGACAGCCGGATATGAAGTCTTGAGAAAATCTTATCACTCGGTAACAACCGATTTGGAAATTCTTCGGCATACATACGTCGTGCTTCAGTGGCATTACCATTCGCACGACCGTACATAAAATGCATATCGGCCATTTCTGCACTTGTGTAGTTATGCATAACTTGAGAACAAAAAAAAATTGACGCAAATGATAAATAATCTGATGACAGATGTCTGACAGAACTAATTTTAAGTTACAATCAGTTGTTTGACAAAGGGAACTATTCTCAAAACCGAAAAATGTTTTTTTTTTATTTTAAAATATGCAATCGACTATATGTCAAAAACAGTTGAATTGCGGACCCATGTTGATTAAGACTTTTTTGTTTATTTTTTGTTTATATAATATCCGACAACCTTTTTTTAACACACTGTATAAAAATCGATAGTTTTCCACCTTATCACGCGCTATATGTTCGTAATTCTTCCAATACGAACTTCTAAATACTTCATTGCATATAATATGCTTATACGATCGGCAATATAACCAACACAACAACGCAGGTGAGTTATCGGTTTAGTATCGTCCGCGCGACTATATGCGTGCGTACACGTCGATACGCATCGCTCACACTTGCCATGTGCAACCATTACGACATAAAAGATTAGATTTTAATGCGGTGATACACGGCATAATTATCCGCGCAGTCATTGACGTTCGCGTCCGAAGCGTACGGCCCGTTCTGCGCGCGGAATTACTAATGGCGGCATTCGTGGAAACGGGCGCGCGTCACGCGATCGTCAATCTGAAGAGAAAAGAGCGTCTCTTCTTACTTAACCTAACCCTCGAACGCGAAGTATAGGCGGACGATGGGTTGCGGAGTGTCTCCGAGTCGTGTCCCACGGGAGCTGCTGTCCAACACCGTGCAATCAATCAAATGATTATACTACGCGTCGAATTTCACGTTATACAGGATGTTTATACAAATACGAAAGAAAGTTTTTTATAATTTTTTTGCAGGATTATCATATCTGTATAACGTAAAATTATTTTGTTGTATCGCACAAAAAATGCTAATTTTTCTTCTGTCGTACATTCAAAAACAATCTAATATTACGGCTTTATAAATTGAAATATTATGGCATTAGGGTACATACTTTATCATTTATCAAAATCTTTTTGGTTAATAGATCACAATATGCTCACATTAAAATCTCGTTAATAAAGCAAAATAATTATGGTGTCCCACAAGGCTTAGTCCTAGGGCCGATCCTGTTCATTTTATATGTAAATCTGTATTTCTAGCGTTTTAGCAGTAGTGAGCAATAGTAACAAGTAGTTTGGTGCAAAATTGTATGAGATGACCTCTAGTTCAACCACGTAAGTATTACATTTAAGCTACTTGCTATTTGTATCTTGTTACTTGTTTAAATCTGGTTTTTTTTCACCTACGTTCACGAATTATAACCTATAATCGAGCAACGTATGCGAAAACAAAGAGCATGTAAAATACGTAGAACAGAACAAAATGATTCCTCCAGATGATTATTTTTCAAACCAAGTTTGTCATGTGCAGTTACCAGTAAGCAATGAAGAGGAGCTGCACGCTTGCAACTAACCTGTTCGCGTAAAGGTCATGAAAGTTTGGTAAGTTTAATAGCTATTTTACAAATAATTGTGGGTATGAAACGCTAAATTACTTGTAGGTCCATATATTATCATTGACTGGTGGAGATATAGTAAAAGAGAGGCTGTTAATGTAATGTTAAAAAAAAATACTTACCAGGATATAAGTCTGCAGTATTCTCTATGAAAGGGGGGCAAAACAAGCGTGCTTTCGACAAATTTCTTATTTATAAAATATTAACAGGTATGTATTTCATTTGAAACTATTTCATTTCACTTATTGGCAATTCTTTTCTTATAATAGATGCAATTCGAGTTCGAGTAACAGACGCAACTTATGCTGATATTGGCAAATATGTAGGTCGATGGTTAGCTGTTGCAGCCGATAGAGAAGGCAAACAAAACAAAGAAGCGTCCAGATCCAGAGCAACACAACAGGAATTTTGTAACTATTTTGTTCATTTCATGTTTTTTCTTTCTTTTTATACGCGTTCAGTTTAATTAATAATCGAGCTTTGTTGTGCTACTGAAAACTTAATAAATGGAATAGGTATATCGATTTTTAATATCCTGTTAAAGTATTCCTGCTATGTGCCAGAAAAATGCATATAAATATGATCTCATTGTTTTTGGTTAGACAAATGTGGTATTCACTAGATGTGATCTATATTCTTTGATTTGATATACGCAGTTTTACTATTTAAATGTATACACTCTATATGTAAATCCGATATAATTGCATGAGATACCAATAATTGTTGAACCACCTTAGGGCTTTATTCATTATTCTGGAAGTAGTATTTTCTACAAAAAAAAAAAAAATGAATTCAATGCTGCACAATCAAAAAAAAATTGCCCGAAAATAAGTAAACTCAGCAAGTTCTTTATTTTAAATGGAATATCTTATATGTATACAATTTTTTAATTTTTACGCAAGGAAATTGTATGAAAGTACATAAACCCCCACATATTTACTGTTAATAGCAACTTCTCCAGACACTTAGCCAAAGTGTGCAATAAATGCAGTAATGAATTTTAGAAAATTTCTGTAAACAATACTTTTTTGTAAAATGTATATAATGAAATTGCATTTAATTGTGTCCAGTGGACCACTTACAGGTAGATTACATACCTGTATCATCAGTATGATGTTATGATGATATTCCATTTTTTCATTTATATACATAAATATATACATACATAAATTTGAACGACGCGATTGATAATTGTCGGCACACCAAGACATCCAGGATATCGACTTAATATATACTGCGATATCAGATGAACTTCACGTATTTATGTATGTCCAATATCTACAGCGATACTATGCCGATACAACATTAACTTTGAGCCGATATTGGGTTAAAATCTTCTAGATATTGGAAGTATAACGGTTCGAATGCGAATATTAATATCGGTATGAAATTACTACAAAGATGTACCACCAATAAAGAGAAATGTTCACACTTCTATATCGCGCCGATTGTAACGCCGATCCACTATCGAATGTAAACATGTAAAACAAAATTTACATGAATTATTGTGGTAAATTCACAACGTTATTACATGTAATATTCCTGATTTACCATGGCAAAATTACTGTAATTTTTTACAGTGTACTTTCAAGAATAAATAATAACAGAGATAGCAATGGTACCCTGTATAGGGGAATTCCCTCCCCGTTTAATACCCTGTATACCCTCCCTGCCTTTAGGGTACCATATACGAAATTTAAGTCTTTAAATATCACCGTAACTTCGTCAGATCACCCGAGAAATCGGCTAGCAATCTCCGGCAAGTCCTCATAAAGCACCGAACACAGTTCGACCGGTCCAACCTGGCCGCATAGCAGATACGGAAGAACGACCATAAATCGCGATGCTCCCAGCGCGGGCAGCGAGAGGGAGGCAAGTCGCGTCGCCGCGACCTCAGTTCCGCTCCGTCCCGTCGTTGTTATTGTGCGCTGCCTGCCTGCCTGTGTCGTTCTATATACCGTATACACGCACACATAGAATCGGGGCCCGATAAACCCGCCACTGCCTTCGCCCCACGCCTGATTGACGGCCGCTCAGACACGACTTACAACAACAAGTCCCAGATAAACCGCCGCGGCCACCACCCCTCGATAAAAATAAATAAAATTCGCCGTCGTCGTAACATTTGCATTTATCTATTCGACGGGCTTCGTTTCTGTGGAGGTATCTGCATATAGGATGGCGTTTCGCAACGCGGGTCTGCGCGATCCTGATTTATTGGAGATAGAAATCGAAGTGGATAAACAATAACAAAGGGGAATATGGTTAGCGGGTTCTCGGAATGCGCGCGAGATGGGTTTGGATTTTGGAGGAATTAGAGGAATGCGCTGGTGCCGTATTGTAGTTTTTGTATTAATGCTATATCAGGGGTCGCCAAACTACGGCCCGCGGGCCAAATCCGGCCCGCTGCGTATTTCAATCCGGCCCGCGCAAGTTGTAAGTACCAAGCGGTTAATTCAGCTATTGCCGATAGTTTTTCTCACCCACAACTAGGGTTTACGAAAATTATTGTGCCGGGAGGTATCTACATCTACTATTCACCGACTAAGAGTCAACTGATGTCGCGGTAAATAAGTCCGGTTAATTCATTTACTATGAACGCTTTCAGCGTACTTCGCAATAATATTTCTAACCTTATTTATAATTAAATTTGAAATATTCATGAATAGATTTGTGATAAAGCTGAAGAAGTATGCCCAAAAAAAGAGGGTTTGTTTTAATCTGTTGACCTCTCATCTCAAGCGACTGTCAGATAAATTGAGAATATAACAATACGCTTCTTAATGGAGAAGGCAAAAAATGTCTAGTGGTTTCCGTTACTTTTTGATGAGTCAACAGTCATTGTTGATACTACCCAAGATTATGTTTGTTGTAAAATTTCAATAAGTCATTGCATAATTCATCAAACACCTCTATCTATTTTGCATTATTGAACCAGTTGTGGCAGTGGTTAACTTTATTGGCTCTCGGCGAGTTAATCATCGCCAGTTCAATGGTGCAATAGTGGAAAAGTTTTATTGAGATTTTGGACACAGAGAATAATTAATATTTTTTTAAATGAGAAAGAATTTCTACAATCGTTCCGTCCATTAATAGTAATTATTACTTCTGTTCTTATGCCTCTCAACTGAACTTCGTCCTTCAATATTTAAAATAAAAAGAATACTAACATCGCTGATAGTATACAGAAAAATATGTCCCAATTCATTCTTGTGCTCTAGATTGGATTAGAATTCCTAAAAATAGATCCTATTTTACTTCAAAAATTTTCTGGTCAGATGTTTCAAGTGCCCAAATCTTCAGAAGTAGCAGGTATTGAACTACTGAGATGTGTTCCAATGCCTAAAATAGTGGAATCTTATTTTTCTTAGTTTCTTCGTAACACTAGTATAGGTTGTCTTTTTTTCTTTTTTATTATTAATTTTTGGTTTATGCGTAGTACTTGATGTTTTTATCAATCGTTATTCCAGCATCTTGTTTTCCTGTTTCTTCCAATGTTACTTTAAATATTAAATTTCTCACTTGCTTATTTTAGTATCATTAATTTCAATTTTAGTTCAACATTCTGGTTTCGAGGATTTTAGCTTTTTCTATGTTATTGCATGTCTCTTCTTCCATGTTTCCTTTCCATATGTTCAATTTTCTTTGTTTTTTCACTGACTTGTTATTATTACCACATCGTCTGCAAAATTCCATTATGTAGCTATTTCAATCCTCTGCAAATTCTTATATCACACAAACACTTTATTAACTTTTTGTTCGCATTTTGCCTCATTTTCCATAATGCGAACCAGATGAGATAAACTTTTAATATTTAATATTTAGTGTTTGGTTATATATTGCGTACTTTTCTAGGTACTAATATAATAGAAAACAATGTTATTATAATATTTACTAACAATAATAATTTATTGTAAGTTATTTATAATCCACCAGGTAAAATTATTTGACCATTTGGAAATTTAATAAATAATAGGAATAATTTAAATAAAACCACTAAGCTATAACGAATGTTGCAGAAAAATATAAAAGAATAAACAGGGTGTTTTGAAGAAAAAAAACAAGTTTGTAACCTTTAAGATTCTTTGACAAGTCAGTATTTTTAAACACCCTGTATGATACGACGGAAAACTTTTGGTACATTGTTTTCGGTTCAATAAAACACAGAGGAATACTTAATAAAAAATATACACGTTAGAGTTTACAACCTGGCCCGCTGAACTTAATTTTCGTCACGATTTGGCCCTGTCCAAAAAAAGTTGCCGACCCCTATGCTATATACTTCGAGAAAAGGCTGTGAGAACAGTTGGAATCCGTTTGAGACTGATTTTATCTGCAGATACATTGAAAAAAGAAACCAACACTGCACGAAAAAATGTATTGTTAAAATAAATAAATAAATATTGTCTTCTTAAAATATTTTCTAACATTGCAAGCTTTTTACAATGAGAAATTGACAAATTAATGTATTTCTGCTATTAACTGTAATAATTAGGAGAAATTTTTCCCACGAAAAATGTTTTCTCCTCACATAGGATTCGAACCTACACACTCTCATTTACCGGACGAATGCTCTACCACTTGAGCTAAAAAGAGATGTAAGTTTGTTAAGTTAAGATGCGTTTAACTGAACATATGTTGATATTAGATCTTGAAAAAAAAATGTTTCTTGGAAAGAAGTCCTCGTAATTATTATAATTAAAGGCAGAAATACATTAATTTGTCAATTTCTCACTGTAAAAAACTTGCAATCCTTTCATATTTGCCGTCCTGCCGGCCTTTCAAGATCTAATATCAAGTTTCCCTAATGTCAATTTCCTATGTCCCAAGATTTTTTGCTAACTGAGGATACATAAGCAGGGTAATAATTCTTTATTTTCAGCAAGCAGCAGGCGAAGATGTTTAAAAGAATTGTGCAGAAAATTACACAAACAGTGCAATAACTGAGAAAATTGTTACTATAGATTTACGGGCTTCAAAATTACAGTAAGACAACTTGCAAATTTTGAATCTGCGCAAAGAATGTGGCTTTAATTAAAATCAATTTCTAAATATGATATTTGAATTATTAACTATAATTTTAAATGTGATTGACAAATTGAACAATTTATCACTATTTAAACGTGACACGTTAGAATGGGCACCCGGAAGAAATGTTTAGATCTTAAGATCGTCATAGGGCTTTTTGAAATAACTTAATCAAATTAATTTTTCGCCCTATAAGTTGCATATCCATTAATTATATTTCTGCAATGTGGCAACTCAAAAAAAAACATGGTTTTGGTGACAAAATAAAGAATTTAATTTTTTCAATAATAAGACAACCTATATATATTATTATTATTTTTTATTTGATACAAATATTTATCAAGTGCGTTATTTACGGCTAAAATATAGAAAGAAATCTTTTTAGAAATTTAAACATATTTGCCATTGAAAGTACGATTTATATCTCATATAATCCTACAATGTATTAATTGAAATGCTATCGTTTTCATTTAATTTATGGATAATCGATATTAGAACTTAATAAATACGAGAATTACTCTGGTAAATCCTTCAAAATACATAAATATAAACTCGTAATATAAAACTGTACTAATGAGATAATCCATTTAAGCCACCGTAACATAACTAGGGCAAGCACGTCACCTTCCAATGTCACATACTTCGTTACTCTCTCAACAACTGACCCCGTACATATATACAAGCATACCACATATCGCATAAATCGCTTCTTTTCGCGTAATAACGAGAAAAATACCAATCGTTGTATGTACACTGCCCGACAGCATTAATGTCATCGTTCACTGCGAATTCTCTGATTTTTATAATTACCAAGTATTTTATACATAGGTATCCCAATAAATCTCTTACCTGCACAAGCCGATGGTAACCGAACGCACGCCTGTTCACATGACGAGCAGTTTTGATAGTCACCGTACTATGAGACGACGACATTAACTTTGTCGGGCAGTGTATATACCACAGAGTCCGCGCGCTTACAAAGGCACCCCGTAATAAAACCAAATTAGCTATCCATCAAAGGAGGCCGCGCCATTCCCGCAGGTAATAAACAAACATGGCCTGTCCGGTTTAAATAAACAGGGCACTCGTAAAACAAAATGAGTTACAAATGTGCCAGTCGGAGGTCGCTGTTCACTCTAAACTGGGAGAAATGAAAGTTGCCTGTGACTTGGAAACCGCGGCCACCGAATGTTGCGCCAATCTGTTCCCTTCTGGGACGCACCCCGCGATAAAGAAGTATGCATGTGACGCCGAGAAATGAAGGCTCTCACGTATGTATGTACGGGATTTATTTGAGCGTTCTAAGTATGTAGGTACGCTAGAGCGGTGTTTATTTGGGGAAAAAAAGAGAAACTTAGTTGCCGGTACAAGTCGATGAAACAAAATTTAACCAAAATATCGGAAAGATAAGTGTGAGACACCAGGTACCTGTACTTTCGATTTTATTGGCTCGAAAACCAAAGTTCGATTACCAGAAGTTACCGAAAAGGAAAAAGATGTATTACAGAATTAATAATATATAAGTTTCTACACTGGCAGAAATATTTAGTAGTATATTTATTAGTATTCTCAGATTATGCATATCTATTTTAAAATTGATCGAAATGGGATACTTATTTATGTAATACATTTCAAACGAAAGTCGTTGATCCACGAATTATTCTGAGCCTTATGATACATCAGAACGCATGGTTTTTAGAGAATTTAAACTACAAATAATTTAGAGTTTTTCATTCATTTTCATTCAATCATGTAGCACAGGTAAATCAATTCGAATTTAAAATCGAAATTTATGGTAGAGTCAGCACTCTGAACTATATTTATTTAATTTAACCTTCCTAATGACGCGTTATTGTTTAAAAAAAAATTGCTAGACCGCCATGTATAGAAATTGAATAATCAATACTCTTCCGCTTCAATTCTGATTATCTGCCATTGACGAAATTAATTGTATAAATTTCGCCCAGTTGACACGTGACAGGGAGGCTGTTGATTGAAATAGCACCACTGTTATATCCATAGTTTGTTAACACACAATCGTTGGATCTTTTTTTCTATAAATTTTAAGGCAGATGCACGGAAAACTGAACATATTAAAAGCCGCGACAGGATACTTTATCTCAGTGTGAAGGGTAATAAAAATTTTTCCTAAATACTAACGGAAGATTTCCTCCCTCCCATGGCGGAGCAATAATAATATTACGGACGCTATCAGTATATCCAACGTAAAAAGCACTAAAAACTCTCTAATGCAATCGTCTGGATGAATACACTAATGAGTATCGGACATCCATATACCCTGGACCACATGTCAATGTGTCACCGGGCCATTATACCTCTTAAAGCGGCTACAGACTCCTGAGAGAATTATTACGGTCAGAGAAGGATTGGAGTGGTATGGTGTGGTATGGCCTGGTCGAACGCTGTGAAGTTTTCGTCTATCTCACCACCATATATCTCGGTGGAGACGTTTTCGATGGCGTGTACCGTTGATTTACGCCTTCTTTGTTACTACTACAGCGCGACGCATACACGCGCAGCGCCCATCGTCCTCCTTCGTATCACGGACGAACGCACACACGGGCACGGCGTGGGTCCCGATGGCGAACAGTGAAACAGACCAGACAGGGCCTTATCTGCAGTCTAGACCAAACATTCTTTAATTAAACCTAACTCCCTATTAAATGCGCAACGTGTTTATGTTTGCCAGAAGTGTGGTGGTATGGTCGGTAATTGTGGTGTATGCGCCCTCTGTGTGCGCGGAAGCATTCGTATTCTCTTTCGCCCTGTCCTGATCTAAAATCCATTCAGGTTAAAGAAATAGTAGATGGCGCTACAATCGGTAGATAATTCAAAAGTGAAACGTCACTTGTTGTGTAGTATAAACTCAATATCTTAAAAGGAGGATTATTGCGATCGTTGTAATATACAGAATATTCTACGTAAATGGTTCATTAAACGTGAATTTAATTTTTTTAAATATATGTTTATTGATATAATTAATATCATAAAGATATTTGCTAAATTGTCGATCTATAGCTGAAATATTAATATAATACATTAGATCGACTAGTAGCACTGATGATTCTTGGTTGAAACACCGAGTGTTACATTGTGTTAATTTGACCTAATATATTTATAATATATGTTTAATATTTTGCTATATATTGTTACGCTACACAGTAGCATACAGCCCGGATTAAAAAAATAAATTTTAAAAGAAATACATTAATTGAATTAAAAAAAAATCAAGTTTCATATATGCCAGAGTCATCTATTTTCTATAATTTTGATTCAGAAGTGTTCTGTCTCACAGCAGATGCAATGCAGGGCGAGAAATTTCGATCGAGGGGCGGTGACATAAAAAAATATTGAATGGCTCGTTACTTTCTTAATATTTTAACTCAGTACGCATAGGGATGTGATGGGATGATTGTGTCAATTGTCCTCTCCTCAAATTCAATGTTTTAAGACAGTTTAAATGCTCTCATAGGCATGATAATGTCGTGCCTTAATCGTATTCAATCCCTTATGTATAAATGAAACATTTAAGTGCGAATAAAAGTGATTTTATTTAATAAAAGAAATTACTAAATGTGAATTTGTTTAATATCAGACATAAATCTATGGATAAGTATCTCAGGTAAGTCCGTGAGTTCGTTTAATTAATAACACTAAAGTTTCATTAAGTAATTCCACCGTTTGCAATTCAAATTCATAGTTTCGTACTTAAATACGTTTGAAATAAATTTTAAAAATCCCGCGTTTTCTGACCGTTCAAATGGAGTTAGGCTAGTTTCAATAGACGTGTGAAACAGAGTAGCCAACTTGAATGGTAAATCACTGGATATTGGTTCGTAACGTAAAAACATAACAAATACCTATAAACCTAATTACACAAATTTCCCCATAGTGACTGGAGACCGCTTAGCTATGTTACAAACGATTTTCTAACCTCAAATTTTGCAGAACGGATTAAAATAAAATTTCTTATAAGTATAATTCAATTTAGATTAGAATTGAAATAATACGTTTATTTTTAGGTAGATTTGACGAGGAGTACCTTTTTTACAGAGCGAATTCTGCGATCATCGGTGGTCAGACTGTTCGAGCGTCGGATATTGGGCAACTCGTACCGTCGTAGTACATCAGGTCAGAGGGATGGGTCGCTCAGGACAGGAACATTACTCGGAAAATCGTCGTTGAAGAAAAATTACCGCCAAAAATCGTGTGTAATTTGAGAAAAATTTATGTGAAAAACTTTGTTTAACAATTAACAATTATTTTTAGGTCGTAATTTGAATAAAATTGGATTTTATCGAATATAACCGTAAATTTTAAGAGAACAAACAGAAAATATGTCTGCCTCGAAAGAGGTTTCGGTTGTGAATCGTTCGAATTGAAAAAATGTTTTACTGACTTGCATGCGATTGTCTCCAAGCAAGGAGTCCAACTGTCTGAGAAATTCCGTTATTATAACCAAAATGAGGAACTCCATTTGTTTTACTATGAGAATGGCATGTGATCGACAGGATTGTCAGATCTTTCAACGATGTGAAAATAAATAAAATTACAAAAATCTGGAAATCACCTTACACTTTTTATATAACAAAGGTATGAGTTCTGAATTATGAGAAAAATACATTTGAAATTTTTAAA
This sequence comes from Protaetia brevitarsis, assembly GCA_004143645.1. Classification (NCBI taxonomy): domain Eukaryota; kingdom Metazoa; phylum Arthropoda; class Insecta; order Coleoptera; family Scarabaeidae; genus Protaetia; species Protaetia brevitarsis. The sequence continues at coordinate 711,336 of RXPK01000048.1, forward strand.
CGCTTATTACTATGAAAAATTAACAATCTAAAATTCATCTACTATGCCCCAAAGGATAGGCAACCATTTATACACATAGAAATTGTTACAGAATCCAATTTTCCAGCAATTCCCATGTCTAGTCTGTTGACATATCAAGCAATTGATCTGCCAGTGCATATAAATACATTATTAACAAAATTTACAGAAATAAATACTCTGTAAAGAAATAAAACTGTTCACTCGAATTAAAGGTGGATCCAAATTTGATCTGTCAAATCTATTGTAAAATTATACTATTCAAATTCTAATATTCATTTTCGATGTGTAGGTGTATCACTGCTGTATCATCTCGCTTCCTGAAGGGAAAATTCTAAAGGGAAAATGCCTTGAAGGACCTGCAAATGCAGAGATTCCTACATCACCTTGGAATGTCTAGCTGTCTGCTGCTACATATTATATCCTCTTTTTTTTTATTATTATATCTAATAAGTTTTAAAAATATAATTAAGTAAAATAGTGACATTCCCTTTTTAAATAATAGTAGAATATCAACTACCCTTTCCATAACAATATATATATATTTGGCGATTTATCAAAAGGAAAAACATATTTTAATAATAGCTATAGCAACTATAAATTTATTTTGACATCTGGCGTTAGCGCCTAGGTTCTAACTTGGGGCGTTGGCGTTTATAAGCTTTTCACCTCAGACAGCAGCATCTTTCAAATTCAATTTCATCGTTTGTCGATTTTCTTGTACATTTTATTGTATATTTGGAAATATACAATATTGAAAAGAAAAAGATATTGATATACTTTGCTATGTGTCATTGATGTGTAACCATTTACGGCGTTATCCTAATTATCCACTTAAAATACATAAATTTATATTCATTATCTATAAACTGTTTGCGGTATTGTAAATGTTGCTAGCATATGGATTAATTTGGATGTCAAATTCATGTGTTATTCTTTAAGTTTTACAAGCATGTCGCTGATATTCAAATAGTCGTTTGTATTAATATTGCATTGTACAAAAGTGTAATTACGGTGATATACATAAACACTTATGGATAGTCAATGAATTTGGCATTAATCCCATTCAGAGCCAGCTACAAACATTTAAATATAAGACTAGTTAGTCTGTTTAACAAAAAGTCGCCCATATCTCAAAATATAATATGATAGGGGATGATATTTACTTTCTAATTTCGAATTTCGTGGAATGTATGTATGTATGTATGTAAATAGAAGGGTGGTGTTACACTGCGACCTAAAAGATCTATTGTGTCCCCTATTCTTACTGCTTTACAGTTGGCCTTCCAGTCCTATTCCTTTTAGAAAGTGTAGGATGTCAGAGGGCCCCAGTCTAGGTAAGTCTCCCTCTTCGATTTCACATGCTCCCAGGTGCAGCGCCCTCGAGTTGTACAGTGCTACACAGTTTGAGAGGAGGTGGATGGGGATGTTTCATCCTGTTCCCCACAAAATCTACATTCAGGTTCCTTCGCTAATCCAAGCTTACTCAGGTGTCCTTTCAGTCTAACAATGCCTGAAAGTATTCCTGTTAATATGCGAACATTGTTCTTACTCAGGTTGATGCATTCTGTAAACCTCTTCTGGTTATAAGTTCCCAGAAGAATTTTACTTTGTCCCTGGAGATTCTCCCAGTAACTGGATTTTCGTGGAATACCTCTGTATAGGGTATTCAATTGTAAAATATCAAGGATAAGTATAAGTTTGCTTGCTAAACTGAAGTACTCTGTACAGTCAACATATTTTTAGGTTATTGCAACATGAAATTCAATAAAACATTTGTAGAAGAGATTTCTATCTAAAGTAAACCGTAATCAAAGTTCCAGTCCTTTTGATATCCTAAGAACAACTAATTTCCTGTTTAGCGCCATTTCTTTTTCAGTATCTTTATAATCTTCGACCGGACGCATTGGTGGCATTTTACACCGCTGCTTGGAAGAATAAGATTTATATGGAGCTTTTTCCATAGGGCGGTGTAAATGCCGCCACGTGACCGCTGAAAGGTTAACAGATCCTACTTCTTTATTTCAATTAACACTTACAATATAATTTTATGTTTGTTAATTTACAATTATGCTAAGTATCCATTTTATTTCAGTATCATCGTAACTAATTTTGTTTATGTTTACCCTGTAATTATTCATAGTTCGATATATTATTATTAATAAATCATATGATAAATAAATTATTCATACAGTTTTTAAGCAAAAAAAAAAATGCTTCATCTAAATACTCTTTAAGAAGAGGTATTTCCATACCAACGCTGAAAAAGAAAAACAAACATCGCATATTCAAAGATAAAGAAGAGTCGGTTGCGGACGAGTCATCGAAAGCCCTTTCCTCTTTTTGTGTTGTTGCCGCAGAAGAATTTCAATTAAAACGCACCGATTTTTCAGACCAATTTACCCACCGACCGGGGTATTTATATTGAGGTAATAAAAGGTCCACGGCCACGACGGACGTGTTCTCGAATTATCTATCAAAATAATCACGGTGTCTGATCCGAACCGGACCGCATTATGTGCAGTCCAGTCGTCTGCGTACGAATCAACGTCAACCCGAAGGCTGTCAGTCAAACATCTCGACCGGTCAACTATGGTATATATGTATGTATATACCTACTCGGCCAATTTTAAACGTACGACAAGCGCACAACGCCGTTTTTCTGATGATGTATACGCTGCCGTATCCAATTTTATAAATCATACGTTGCCGAACGAACACACGTATGTCCAGTGTGTATCCCCAGTCCTCTGATGGTGGAATTAAAATAAGGAAATTGCATAGGGACAAGGTCTGCTCGGAGTTTGGTCTCGGCAAATTGCCCCCAGAACCCTGTCATTTGCAGTATCGTGGCGATTGATCTGCTGCTATTATTGAGTAATAAAAGGCTCTTTTTTTCGTTTTTATGAGCGCGGAACAGTCATCAAGGCGTCGTATAATGTGCGCTTTTTTCTCTATGATATATGTATGTGAAAATCACATCCGGTATAATGCTTTATCTTACCTCCTAGCAGGGGGGAGGGGGCAATGAGAATGGCGCTTCGTATGTTTACCTCGGCTACGTATGTAATGCGGGCGAATTATTAAAAATAAAAAACTCCCTAATGGCGCTAAATTACTAGTTACTGCCGTGAAAATGGAAGATGCTAGACGGGGTGTGTTTATAGTGAAAATTAAACTTTACTGCGACTATAGCATTTAATTTTCTGTTAAAAGCGATCCAGGCGAATTTAAAAATTGAAAACAAATTAAAACGATTCTTGCTGAGATTCTAATAAATGAGTTAGTAATTGCAAGTATTGAAACATAGAAGGTTGCAGTGTTTTGTGTCCTGAAAAGAAAAATGAATTTGAAAAAATCAGTTTGTCAAGACGAACTGTTGCCCGACGTATAGAAATGATGGCTAATGATATAAAAACAACTTTAACTGACCGTATGGCTGGTTTTGAATCGTTTTCCATAGCATTAGACGAGAGCACCGATTTGTCTGACACAGCTCAACTGGCTATATTTGTTCGAGGTGTTGGGAAAGAGTTCACTGTTACTGAAGAATTGCTTGCTTTACAGCCGCTAAAAGGAACCACTACAGGAGAGGACATTTTTAATGAAGTTGAAAAGGTATTCACAAGTTTTGGTTTGCCATGGTCAAAATTAGTTGGTGTATGCACAGATGGTGCACCTTTTATGGTCGGCTTACCTAAAGGTTTCATCGGAATTTTGTATGAAAAAGCAACTGAATTAAATGTGTAAAAAGATGATTAGTCCTTCATTGCATTATCCACCAACAGAACTTGTGTTCTAAGTCCATTCGACTCCAGAATGTTATAAATGTAGTAATAAAAACCATCAATTTTATTCGACCCCGAGGGCTTAACCATCGTTAGTTCAAAGCGTTTTTGGACGAAATATCAGCCGAATATGACGACGTAACATATTATTGTGAAGTCAGATGATTAAGCAAAGGAAAAATGCTGAAACGGTTTTACGAGCTTAGAAATGAGATAGCAGATTTTATGCAAATAAAAGATAAACCACTATCTGAATTGAGTGACCCAAAATGGATATGTGACTTAGCATTTCTGGTTGACTTTAAAGACAATTTGAATGATTTAAATTTGAAACTTCAAAAACAAGGACAGTTAGTAAATGATTTGTATAGCCGTTTGAAAGCGTTTCAAAACAAAATCCGCTTGTAGGAGGCACAGTTGCTATCTGGTAACAGTTACCATTTCACCACGCTCTCTGGGTATGAAAATACTGCTTATGCTCAATATGCTGAAAAACTCAAGTTACTGTCGGAGCAATTTTCGAACAGATTTAGCGATTTTAAAAACATGGAAGACAATTTATTAGCTACTCCAACAAAAAGTAATGTACAAAATGCTCCAATACACTTGCAAATGAAGTTGATCGAGCTTCCAGAAAACTCACTCCTAAAATCTAAATTTGAAGACGTGGAGTTGTGCTATTTCTACAAAAAATACCTCGAAGAAGACCATTTTCCGGAGCTTAGAAAATTCGCAAGAAGATTGATTTGTGCGTTTGGCATACTTATAATGCGAACAGTTCTTTTCAATGATGAAAGTTAATAAATCAAAACATCGTACAAGACTGACTGACGATAATTTGGAAAATTCTTTACGTCTTTGTATCAATGAAATTCATTCAAACATCGATGGTTTAGTTTCCCAAATTCAAGCTCAAGGGTCTCATTGATTTCGTTGTCGCTATTTAACTTTCGTAATTTGTAATAATTCCAAATTTCACGATTTAATTATAATGTTGTACCTATTTCTTTCATTTCATTTTCTTATTTTAATAAATTGCATTATAATAACATTGTCGTATTATTTCATTTCTGATATCTATCGCTGAAAATTATGAACACTACTTTAAAATGCACTACTTTTAAACGCGGCCCGCAAACGTATTTGCACACTAAAGTTTGGCCCACAACATATCAGGTTGCCCATACTTGCTGTATATTATTAGTAGTATCTAATTTCCAAAAAAAAATCTGGTTATTTTTAATTTATTAACACCGTTGGAGAAAATGCAAAAATTAATATATAATCTCTTCAGAAAAATATAGATTCTTGCTTTACAATTTGCATACAATACAACCAGAACTTTTATGGCAACAGAGAAATTTGTTTCGAAATCGTTTTAGAAATCTTCACGGTATGAGATTATTACATTATAAAATGGATTTATCACCTTCTCTCAATAAATAAGTTATAAAAACTGCGGAAAAATAAATTCAAATGATATGTCTCAATACTTCCAACCGAGTTTTATATTTCATAAATTTCTCTGTCAATGTGAGATGTGAAAAAAAAATCTTATACTCCCGACAATATGCGCAATTATTTACATAACAAGTATTAACAACACAGATTGAGGTGAATGTGCGATTGCAATAACAAATAGCAGGTAGGTAATAATTTTTTTATTGCTTTTATAATAATTATTGGCAGTCGAGAAGTGATGGTAAAACCAACACATAAATTTGCGTATTAATAAATAACATTGATTTATCAATATTATCTGTACAGTTTTATGGATGATAATCTTACAACCGCAAATCGCGTTAAATAATAATATTTTTTTGGATGTTTTCAACTTGGATGGATAAATATATTTAAATGCAAAATAAAAGTTGTTCATTCCATTCCTATCCATCTTCAGGATCTAATAACGTCAAACGAAAAAACACTTTAAAATATTGTCGTTAATCAAAAATAAATTGCAGAGAAATGTTATTAAATATAAAATGACTGTGTTAGCAACTTAAATCATATCCATTCTTCTGTTGAAATTGATAACATAGTGATTTTATATTTAATAACAATTTTTCTGGAGATTATTTTTGATTAACGACAATATTTTAGTGTTTTTCTTCGTTTGACGTTATAAGAGCCTGAAGATGGCCAATTTCCGCTGAAACATGTAGCCTTTTATAGATTGTAATAAATAAGAATGGGATGATACACTTTTGTTCTGCATTTAAAAAATATACATACAGCAAGCGATTTGCTTCACTTTAATGCTATGGTGTGAAGCTCGCTAATTAAGTAGATGATTTTAAAACCATTGATATGCGTAGGTACTTTAGTTTAATACGATTGGGAGGATAATGGGAAAGTAGTCAACAAATAAAAGAATATTCTATTTTTTTTTGTTTCCATTTACATTTAATTACTATGAAGCAATTGCAAGTTAAAACACAAGTTGACAAATATACAATATACCACAAACAGTTCGGAAAATAGTGATATATTAAAACATTTATTAATACTTTTGCCTTATTTGGATTACATCTTAAGAACTCTTCACTATAGAAAGTCGAATATCATGAGCACAATATCGTATTTTTATAGTGGGAAGTTTAATAATTATACAAAAATGCTAATGAATTGACTTTTTATACTATATAAATATATTATATACATGTACATTTATTACAGAAAACATATTCTTTTATTTAAGTATATTATATAAGTTATATTGAGCTTGAGAAGTTTCTATTTGTTACGTGGGTCTCTATAGTAACAGAAAAAAGCATAGGTGACCCCATAGCAGAACATATAAAAACACACTACTAGCCTTTTTGGTTATTTTTTTTTTTTGCTTATTTGGGGACAGAACGTCTAGGATCTTCAAGAAAGTACAAACAATCATCATCGATAAAACTGTTGAGATCTTGAGGAACTGTAGAAGAGTGCTTGCGTTATTGTAGACGTTTTCTTAATGAGCTTTTTGAGACGCTATTTTGAAATGTTACATACAAAAAAATATCACACAGGTTAAACAAAACAACTTCTTCTTGTTGTTCTTTTTAACAGTTATTTGCTCGAACACTATAAATATTCAATATTATGTGTTAAAAGCTATGCAAGAGGCGATTGTAGGTATGTACTAGGATATTCGGCTATAGCCTTTCTACTAGGTTAGATTACTTTTTTTTCTTTAGTCTTAAAGTATTTTTTTTGCATTTTCACCTGGTTTTACCGCATTTCTCGTTCATTGTGTCTTTGCAGACACATCAAGTATTAACAAACAGTATGGTCTTACTCAGAGTCGCAATCATTATATCAAAGTATCCGAATATCCTTAGTAAAAGTCAATGAAAACAGATATTATTTAAATTCCATTCATATATTAAAAATAAACATTCAAAAGGCGTTGACGATATCTCTGTAACGATTTTATCTTGTTTGCCACCTCAGGCATTGGAGTTTTTTGTCGAGTTGATAAATTTGTCATTACAAAATGCTGTTTTTCCGTCATGCTTAAAACTTGCGAGAGTTACTCCAATTCATAAGAATGGAGGGAGCCATTCCTTCTCTGACTACAGACCTATTTCTGTTCTTTCTACTTTGTCTAAAATATTTGAAAAAGTCGTTAACTCAAGGGTCATAAAATTTTTGGAGAGTGACGGTTTACTTTTTTGTTGTCAGTATGACTTTAGATCCGGCAAATCTACTGCAGATGTAATATATGATCTTTTGCACCACATATTCAATAATATTCATGATAAACAGATTGTAGCTACCATTTTTTGCGACTTGTCCAAGGCTTTTGATTGTGTTCCTCATTGTTTGCTACTTCGGTAAACTTAAAGAATGGCTTCAGGGATCCTAATGTTACAGATCGCCAACAGTTACGTGCAGATACATGCTGGCGGGGGCTATGTCAGGTCGGGGATCGGTCGGGTGGTGTGTGGTGTGCCGCAGGGCTCAGTACTTGGACCGACGCTGTTCTTAATATTTATTAATGATCTAGTTTTTGCGGCTAATCAAACACACACCACCCTATTCGCTGATGATACGTCACTTACATGGCATGCCTCGAATAAAATCGATCTCGAGAGAATCATTAACACTGGAATTCTTAGTGTTAGTGAGTGGTTTAATGCAAATAATATCACTCTTAACGTCAGTAAAACCAAATTATTGATATACAAGCAACATATAAATATAAATGTTTGCCTTAATAATAATTTACTGTTACCTTGCAATCATGTAAAGTTTTTGGGTATTGTTCTTGATGCGGATTTAAAATGGACTGAACAAGTCCATGTCCTTTCGAAAAAGCTGTCTTCTGTTTGTTGTGCTTTGCGAGTGATAAGACGTAATCTTGGAGAGGGAGTGTCTCGTATGGTCTATTTTTCTTTGTTTGAGTTTCGTATGCGGTACTGTCTTTCCTGTTGGGGATTTACTTCGTTGGCAAATCTTAGTGTACTTTTTAAGGTGCAAAAGCGGGCAGTGCGGGTGATTTGTGGGGAGGGCAACAGAGCTCAATGTCGGCCCTTGTTCATATCGCGTGGAATCTTAACCCTTCCTTCCTTGTTTCGATATGAGACCCTTAGCGCTACCTACAAACAGCATCAGAAACAGAAATATCGGTTTGACATACATTCTTATAGCACACGCCATAATCACTACATTAACCTTCCTAAACCAGGCTCCTCCCTTTGTAGAGATTCCCTGTATTATATGAGTTTTTCATTATATAATAAATTACCTACTTCCTTAACTAACTCGCCAACTCAAAAAATGTTCCAGCGCCAACTAAGGATCGTACTGTTGGAACAAGCATTTTATTCCATTGACGAATTTTTAACATATGACTTTAATACATAATTCTTATCTACCTTATACTCCCCGTTGTGAACATTTGTTTTATATTTTTAATGTAAAACAGCTACAGACACTAGTCCATCAAATTATATTACTGTCAATGTCATTATTTTATCTACACTGATATTATTAGTATATGTTTATTTATGTCTTTTATATGTATTGCATGTCTGTTATATGTATTGCCAAACAACGCCTAGTGTTTTTATGCGTAAAGTATTAAAGTATTAATATTAATATATTAATGTATTAAAGTATTAATATAATAACTGAATATAACACATATAGATGAAGAGATAGATAAGAATTTTTTTCCTTACGCAAAGGAAACCTACGAACACCGTTAAAAAGGACCAGTTTTCGCACTTGTTTCATACGCCGTTCCTCCTTACTTATTTCTCTGTCCTTCTCTCTTTCCCTGATTTACGAGAGTAGCGCGATGAAGAGTAGGTAGTCATATAAAACCGGGACGAGTTTGGCCTCGCGCGCGACGCGGACGCTATCTCGTCGCGACGCTGGAGCCTCAGAAACGGCACCGCAACCGAGTTCACCGTCGTTTATCGCTTATATGCCGAGGCTTCGGTTGATTTGTAGGGTTGTCAGCGGCAACATTGTCACCATCAGCCCACAACCTTTTCGGCTCATCCGGTGTTCCGTGCCAAGTGACAAGAGTAAAGTTCGTTCGCCACCGGGCAAAAAGATTTTTTCCGATATCTCTCTTTATGCTATGTACTACTTAAAAATAATAATTGATCCGTTACTTAACAACTTGCTTTACTCACTTTTTTTTTTATTTTTATAGGAAACACGGTTTCGCAAAACAGGCACTTCACTCTAGTATCACCTTTTCTTCATCTGAACACGTTTGGAGAACGTCCTGTATCCTTTTAGAATATACATAGCGAAAAATAATTTTGTGGGTACGTTGAACAACATTTCGTAATAAGTATTTTGTAATAATATTTAATTTGGCGTAATTGTAGTTCAGTTTACCAACGCTCACCTTCAGGGTGTTGATTATATAATTCTTAATAATACGAATTTGCTATATATTTAAGAATAAACTAGAGTTTGTCAGTAATCCTCCCAGAGTAAGGTTTTTGCCATGGTTTTCCCTTACTCCGTGGCCATTGATTTTATATAAGTATATTATATATAATCAGTGTCCTTGGCGAATGCTGGGAGATAACGAAAGTCGTTCCATGGGCGTATTTAATAATAACTGATAGCTGACCGATTTACAGTAGACTCGCAATTGTGAACTAATCACATTTCACATATTTCATCATTTCACAAAACTGGTATTCATATAGTCGCGAGGCTACTGTATTATATTTTTGTTATTAAGAATCATAGGGAAATTATCTAGTTAGAGTAGGATCATTTCAATTGTTATGAAACCCATATAGTACTTAGAATAGGTAGCCTCGTGTAGTACCTTTTTTAGGTGGAGCACGGGGTTGGGATGATTTGTAATAATTTAGTTTTCATAAATAAAGAGTAATCAGCCATCTTTCCTGCAAAAAGCTGTAATAAATCCCAATTATAATCTCAAAAGTACACACTAAAAGATATGTTGCAATTCATGATTAAAATGTCCGTAACTAATAGGATAAAATTACCAAAAATTGGAACATATACCTAGCGTATTCTTTTAAATTTCCAAATATTTGATGATACTGGAATTTCAAAGAAAAATTGCAAACATTTTTTAATTCACAAATTCGACGTACGATCGAGAGGTCATTCAGTACTTTACGTAGAGTGAAAACTTAGCTACGATCTACCATGACTGAAAATCGATTAAACGGCTCATGTTTAACGTTTAATTTCGCTCGATTTCAGAAATCGAGCGCGCTATCCACTACACCAGGCGGCCCATCTATTTGGTACTACAAATTACTGATGTTGTATGAGTGCAGCCGCGGAAGTAAAAATATAGTTTATGTAGGATTCTTTCAGTTTATCACAGGTAAATATTGCTCGTTTTACAATTTTTTTTATCATAATAATGATGTAATGATGAATTTACACGATTTTTTTTTACTAATCAAATGGCTATTCACAAAAATCCACAGACACGTATCCGTTTTCTTAGCTTCAAGAATCACCTCAATTTTTTTCAGCTGGATTTACTTTGTTCAGAGTGTAACAAACTTTCACATGCAATCGATGCAATAAATACAATCCCGAATTAGTAGCGAATTTTTATACTTATCCGATGACTATATGCAATCGACTTCCTGTGGGTCCCTTCCAACAAAATTTCTGGTCACGCCCATGGTGAATATTGAGACAACGATTTAAAAAAAAAATAGGTTACAATATGTGTCCAAAACGGCTTCGTACAGACTTACATATATTTTATAGTGATATTGAATATTCAATATTAATTTGTACATTCTATCGTTCGAATTAAATTTATATAAAAGCGATCTATTCAGAATTTTTTTTATTTTGCTTAATATCGTTTTTAAATGATGATTTTTTGGTGTTAAAAATGTCATTTCCTGTCGTTTACTTGACCAATGTTTCAGATGACTAGAACGCTTGATATCAAATCTCTAGTGACGGAGTACAGGAGTTAGATTTTTCGCACAATTAAATTTTGGTACTTTTTCAAAAAATAGTTTTTCAAAAATAATAAATTTTGAGTTTTAAACTCCTATAAAAATACGCAAGAGATATTGAAGTACATGTGCAATTTTTCGCACATTATGATTCCTAAAAATAAATTAGATGGCTGATCGTTGGCACATTTCTTCTTCTGTGAGTATCGTCAGTTATTGTAACAGGAAACAATTCTAAAATAAGCTATTCTATGCTTATGGTTAGCATAACTTGCAGCGACTGCATACATTATATACGAACTAAACCTAATGAAATCATTAATAAAAAGTAACAAATTGTGCAATTACCAATCCATATTAAAAAATCACTGTAATTATAGGTCACTCCACTAACATACATATTTAAATTGTATTAAGGAAGAAGTAACTAGTGCTATTTTTGTTTTGGAGTTTAATTTTGTAGTAGTATTTAATCAATGCCATCTATATTCGGTAGATGTTGTGTTAAATAAGCGTATTAACTAAAACCTTCAAGTGCTGTTTTTTTTTGAAGCCTAAGTGATATTGTATTAAATATGAAAATTATGTTGGGCCAAACGTAGAACGGCATTTCATTCATCAATGATGTTACTTTGATACAGCAGATTGTACGGCCATTCAGTTCGTTTTGCGAGGAGTATAGTTTAGATTTTATGCATGAAAAACAATTTTTTATCCATGTAGTGGCAAATACCTTAAACATATGTATTATAGAAATTGTCGTAAAGATGGCGCTTCTCGGATTTCACTCCAGCAATAATGCATATTCGGTACAAATAGTACGGCAGCCACGATTATAAAGTATTAAGCTGTGATCATTAAAACGGCGACTGATGGCGTGCAATGACAGTGATGTCAATAAACATGCTCTCATTTTAGTATACGTAAATACCACATAGATATTTTACACTTGATATTATTGATGCGTGATGAAAAATATATATAGCTATAGATATATAATACCAACGATGCAATCACATCACCTAGTCTGATGTGGTGTCTTACGCGTTGAATTTGATGCTTTTATATTCATGCAAACGTAACCAAATCAATCAATAGAATAGAAAAACACAATGCGCGACGCGTTTTGGGTGATATTTAATTGTATAACATAGTGAAACAATAAATAAATTTCTACCATTATAATCCCCATTTGATAGACACAACCGAACAACCGTACAACCACCTATATCCAGTTTCGTCAACCGAACCGGTATTTCGCCAATATAAAACTAGTTAATAGGATAACGAGAGAAGCGTGGGGCAACGCGGACGAGTGGATTTAGGGCGTCGAAAGTCCGGACAATGATTGATAGAGCAGTCACCGCAACGGAAATACAGCGGTCTATCCCCAATTATAGCTGACACACAAACCGATGCACACACAAGGACGACGACAACACGACAACAACAACAACAGCAACACAACAGCAGTGCGCCAGCATCCCCTTTCGCTATAAGTACTAATTATACCGGGTTGAAAAGAGATAGAGAGGGCGCATCGGAGGACCGGGCAATTGGCGGACGGACGAGAGAAAACTAAGCATTATTTAGAAACGATTTGTGCTGTTGGGTTCATTTGTTCGACGCGCGACAGATGCTCGTGTATTGTCACTGGTGACGTCTGACGGGACGAGTAGAGCTCTCTGTTTTTTTTTTTTTTTCGCTGCCGATCGGAAAATGTCGACAAAGCGGAACATCGAAAAGTCTATCATTAATTGAGAGAGTGTAGCGTTAATATGTACTTTTAATGTTTAGCAGTTGAATCCTGGAGAAGAAGGAATGTTTGGTTTAGGTGAAGTTATACTGATGGATGAATTGATAAGTTCATTCAAGGAATATTTCTAAAATCTGACTTTTTTCCTTGGATAATGTGTTTTAACGTAAAATGACAATAAACATAATGGAAAATACACAGAGATTCAAAATGATTGTCAATTCCGCTCCTATAGATAGTAACAGGGTGTAGGTATATGCCGCGTGTTTGTAATGAAGGTTTGAACTAAGTCAGTGTTAGAACACAAGAAAGTAAACGGATCTATCATAAATAAGGAAAACGTAACCAATATTTGAACTCGCATTATATAAACGACTATGGATTGGTGTTTCTGCTTGTAAAAATGAAATGTAATTAATTTAACTTTACTAAATTATGATTTTACAATTCAGTACTAACTGGTGTTTAACTAAATTTATTTATTACTTTAAATTATAACATACAATTAGTATAATTATTCAGTGACAAAACTGCATCTCTCAGTTCTTCTATGGTATGCATGCGGTTTCTATAGATCCTATTTTTTAGATAGCCGAACATGAAGTAATCTAATGGGGTTAGATCAGGTGATCTTGGTGGCCATCTTTGTGCTCTAACGAACCTGTCAGCAAAAAACTGTTGAAGATATTGGCAGGTCGTGCTGAAAATAACCTGCTTCAAGGTCATTTTCTTGTAACTCTGCAATACACAATTCCAACATCTGTTGGTAACGTTGGGCTGTTACAGTTACCTCGAAGAAAATTGGCCCTATTATTCGTTGCCCGGACATAGCTAACCAAACTCCAACTTTTACGGGATGCAATTGCGTTTCTCGAAATTCGTGTGGATTTTCTGCAGACCAGATACAATAGTTTTGAAATTTGATGGTCTGTTAGATAAAACCAGGCTTCAAACCAGAAAAATGATTTGTTTAGTAAGTCATCGTCCCTTAAATTGTTATTAAACCAATGACAATATTCCAATCGCCTATCGTGATCTAATGGTAATAATTCCTGTACCGTAGAAACTTTATAGGGATGAAATGTAACTTTCTTTTGACAGCTCATTGCGCTGAAGTGTATGATAAGCCTATAAAATTATAAAATGTAATAAACTATTTCACTTAATGTTAATATTGATTTTTTACCTGTTTGTTGAGCTATTACCACAGATAAATTCCCTTATTTTCTTACAGTATTCAGAAATACTATTGTTGGTGATATTAGATGTAAATATAAACGATTTGAAAAAATTATAAGATAAATAATCGAAAGATACTACAACACGCACGCCAATGTCGCTAAATGTTAGGAAAATTCATTGAATGTATGAAATTTGTATGTAGCTAACTTCGCTCATTAAATTGGTAATAAGTATAGATAATTTCTTTCGGAAAACAGTTTTTTTCTTACGACAATCATTTTGAATCACATGGTATAGAGATAAAATATAAAGAATAACAAAGGCAAGTAAGTAGGAACCAGTCTCTGGCGTCTGTCATCGTAAATAGAACAAGGAGTGTGCTGTCACAAGAATGGGTCCTAAAACAATGAAAAAAAAATCATCATACAACCTCCTTCAGGATGGATTCCAACAGTTTTATATGAAAATAAAATAAAAATTTGCAGTGGATAGTATCTAAGTGTAGGCAGTCACATACATGCAATGGGTTCCAAATCAAAGCAACATATTCAAGCTTACTCAAAACAAATTTACTTGGCGATATACATAAAGTCAAAAGATTTTATAGCTGCAGAACATGTATCAATGACATGCGATTTATTTGAAAGTAAAGGTGGCATCAAAAAGCACACCAAAATCATTATGACTAATGTTCGGAACAGCATTTTTATAAATGAGATACCACCATATGAAATAAGAAATCATAAGCAAATTGAAAAAGAAAAAAAATGGATGTGATGGGTCAAATTTGATGACATGGTGACCGAGTTCTAGCGCTGACAACCGTGTAAATGGGAGAGATTTTTCTAAAAGGATTAAAGATCTCAAAGATATATACACACAAGCAACCTGACAAAAAATTATCGTCCGATAGCAGTGGCATCAATGTTGGCAAAAATATTCGAAAACAGATTGTTAAAATTCTTTGAAAAATGCCAGTCCTGCCCGAAAACTAGTACGGCTACAGGATGGGAAGGTTTACTATAACAGCCATGGCAGTAGACTTATTAGAGGAGATTCAATATAGATTTATTGATGCATCCTGAGTAAGGCCTATGACTGCGTGGATCACCGGATATTGTTCGACAAATTATATCATTATGGTGTCAAGGATGCAGTAGAGTAAATTGTCTAGACGGAGAGTGTTGTCAGCGGGGGTTCCGCAGGGGTTCAGTTTTGGAACCGTTTCTCTTCCTAATTTTCATGATCAATAATTTGACGCATGCCAGAGATTGGAACAGCAAGATCATTCACAACCGTGATGTCGATAATACTGACAACCTAAAGAATAGTTTCCAAAGGGTCTCAGAAGAGGCAGTTGAATGATTTAGCAGCAATAAGTTAAGAACGAGCAACACATACCACAAGAGCACTTCTTCATTGAAATAATATCTCCTTCTTACACTGTTGAAAATTTTAACACTTTTTTGACTAATTTAATAGTCAGGAGCGGTCCACACTGTTTTCGTGTTATTTTGTCGAGAACTATAGAAGTTTAAATTTGATGAACAAAGATAGTCAAGTATTGTCTATTGCTAAGGGGGTTATTTTGTCCAACTAACACGTGGAATTATGATATACTTCTAGTCACATTTTATTTGATCTAGACTAGACAAATTTACTAGCTGTTTAACTAAATGAATGCGATCTATTGGATGATTTAACACCGTTTTCTAAACACAACGTCTTTTTAATATGCAACTCCTATTTCTTAGTGCTACAATATTCTCTCTTTAAGACGTTTTCTCAATTATAAATATTCAGAACCACTCATTCAAAAGTTTTGGTTTCAACTAAACGTACTAATTTTAAAATGATTTTTTGATTACCATTATAAAATTAAGTGAATGTTTATGCTATTTGATTCAAATCTGAACTAATTACGTAAATAGTTGTTCCCAATACATCTTTAAGATGTTGAAATTTTTTATGCCCACTGGAATTAACGTTTAATAACACAAGGTTACACTTTGCAGGTCAGTCACATTTGGTGGTTTGTTTGGATATGTTAATACGCAGAAACAAACTCGAAAACAGATACACGTGCAATGCAGGTGGTGCGTATAATGCAATACTGTATTAGATTAGGTGGGGTTTCTATATTCCTATCCGAGGGAAAAATTCTGATTGGTTGATGCTTCTGAATGTCTAGAGAAAATAGTAAATCCTCATATCTGAACAAAGAATTCACACCAAATTCTAGTAATTTCTGTTCTACTAAACACATGTAGTCAATTCGTCTGGCAAAGTTTGTAAAAATCAACACTAAAATATTTGACTAGCGCAAAATTAACGCCAACACCGTAATATTTTCAACAGTGTATGATTAACCCTGATAAACAGTTTCAACAGCACACACAGCAATTGTGCACAAAACTGCTCTTTACATTATCCGACGATTGGTGAGGATGGCAACATTTGAAGCCACAAAGATATATAAATCATGATGTACTACTTATCAACATATCATAGCTGTTAAATATGTGCAAGAAGCATTCCCAAAAAGGAAAACATCCATTCGTAAAAATATCCATAGGTGCGTATGCACAGAGAAATATGCAACAAATTAATCGAAGAGACCTGGGATTACACAATATTTCTATATAATTTTATTAATCAATAAGTTTCAGTAGAATATTTGCATCAAGATATTATCTTTATATGGCAAAAATACATAGAAAAAATATTGAATTACATACGTATACAGAGGATTTAATAGTTTGCAGAACGCGTATAGTTATTTCGACATTTGAGAAAATTATCCATCAAAGCTCAAATTATATTCCTTATAAATCTTAATCATCATTCATGTGGGTAATTTTACTGAACTTAATTCCTTGTAAGATTCCTTTACTTATAAATGCCATTGCTTTCACCACTTAAATAGACAGGCTGTATGACATTATTTCTTCTCAAACATTATGAAAACTAGTTTGTGGGTATTGTCTTGGTTTATTATAATTGCCATGCATATATTTACCATAAATTATAAGGATTTAATTATTTGAAACTGCTTTTGGAAACGATAAATATGTATGGAAAGATATATTATTGAGAAAATGCGAAATTTCTCCCATACCAAAATAAAAAAAAATCCTACATGATTTTATATGCATGTTTGCAGATTAGATATCAGTACATATTATCGAATAACAGTTTCATATTATAGGACTTGATCTGTTATGGTAAATAAGTAATATCATTAATGAATTAATAATATTAGGAATAGCTAAATGGATTAGCAACAGCAATCGTATATATAAACGGTATGTTATTATTCAATTACCTCTCATTTCTCACATTAGCCTTCATTATGCAGTGTCTATGTGTTAACCTGATAATAATCGCATAATAATACGATTAACATAGGCTTTCTAAAATAACAATTGAGCAGACTGTGAATTGCAGTTGGATATTATTAAGATTTACACATATATAATGTAAACAGCAATTGTATGTACAATTAAATTGTTTATGAAAGTATGAAAATTTATTCAAGTAAACATTTTTTAATGAATTGAAATTTAGGACTTTTAAATTGCAACCTCTATTAAATCAAGCGAGTTAGTTATATTGAGTTCAGTGTTACTGACTGATGATAGCTTTACTATAGAAACGTGCGTCCGGTGTAGTCAAGTTTGTGGTTAGGTATTTTAAAGTATCGAGCATTAATAATACCACAGTTTTGAGTATTTTTGTCACAGTTAATTCAAACATAAAAATATGCTCGGTGACATTAGAAATGGTACGCTCAGAAGGAATACTTTGTTCAACTTAATTTGGCATCAGAATAACTATATTTAAAGCAAGCTATGGTAAAAATGTCAACTTTCTATTTTTGATAATTTTTTGCCAAAAAAAAATATACTAAGATATATTTTTGTGAAGAAACCTGTTTATAAGAGCTGACTAGAAAGTGAAAATAAATTTAAACGTAGTGTTAAGTCATATCTTTTAAATCATACGATATACTCCCTTGAAGAATATTTTAGGCTATAGATGAATGAATTTTCTTGTAGTGCTGTGGTGTCTGGCATCCACAGGCGATGCACTAGTTGGTCACCTTTTTAAACATTTTGTGCTGTTATTGTTTATCAAATCGTATATTAAATTGTGTCTTGTCTTTTACCTATTTGTAGTTTCATATTTTTAAATTTTATATTTTCATATTTTATATTAACGTAATAAGCATGACGTGTGTAAATACTTATTGTATTGTCACAAATAAACATTATTATTATTATGGTAAGACTGCAAACTTCTCCTAAACCCATCACCACAAACTGCACTAAACTGGACGTACGTTTCGATAGCGAAACTATCATCATCAGCAGAAACACAGAACCAATTCAGCTTTGCTATTGAAGCATACGTCTAATTTAGTGCAATTTGTGGTGAGGGGTCTAGGAAAAGTTTGCAGTTTATTAACATATTTATTATAATACGGAGTATTCTACAGACGCAAGTTGTAACCTCCTGCAAATAATTTTTGTTTAACGCTCGAAAAAAGTTAACGGCAAAACTGACATAATTAGCACGAATTATAACAGAAAAAATGAACGACACTGTCAAACAATTTCACCGTTTCAATTCCTCGCGGAATTTTAGGCCTTAATAAATTTATTACTCATTTATTAGCCCGTAGCTGACGCTAAATACATATCCCGCAAAACTAATTTTGTTTATTACAGTTCAGATACTACTAAAATGTGAGAAAATCAAGGCTCGCGATCAGTACAAACAAACCCCCACTTTATACATCTCTCGCCCGGTTTAACGTTTATAACTCGCGTATACTCCACATATTCAAAGAAATTATTATTCTTGTTTGTATAGATTATGGCAACGGCAAAGGTTCGGATCTTATAAAATATGCGGCCGCTTAAAATAAATCACAGAAATTTATTCTTCAAATATTTTGAGTTTTTTCTTTTTGAATGTTTATTTGAAATGGAAATATCTGGCGGTGCTGCCGCTCGAATGATTGAAGCCTCACAGAAACATGCGCGCGTATTATATATTATAGACTGATGTGAAGGAGTTCTCTGTGCTAATTTCTATCTGGGTACAACGGTTTTATGTTTCCGGTTATTCAGGAACTGCTATAGGTGTTTATCCGTTGCGATGATTCAGCCGGCAGCAAATATTGGAGGTAGGTAAATATTTCGAGAGTAAGGTGTTTTCTTTTGGATCATTGCTCGTTAAAAACGTGTAGGTATGTAGGTTTTTTGAATTACGGCTAGACTTACCCAATATATATCTTGGTAACAATATATACTAGTACCTAACTTTTCAAGTTAATTCTACCGTTTCTGTTTCCGGAAATGAGAAACAGAAGATGTTATATCATATAGATATATTGAAGTGTTAAATAACTTTGATATTTTAGTCTGAACATACATATTTTAAGATGTTTGATCTTAAAACTTTAAATACCTTCATAAAATAAAGTTAGCAAGACTATATTCCTCAAATCGGTTTCATTTATCGAGTTCTTTGATATTTTTCCTTATAATTTAAAAACTACATATTCTCATACATAATACTATAATACTTAAAATTGGCTAAAGATTTTTATACGCAAACATTTTCTTCAGCTGGATACATAATTATCAGTCAAATAAAATAATGTTAATAACGTGAAATTCTTGACAATGGATTACTAGAATATGAGTTTGTGATTAGGCTATTTCCATCGACTGCTGAATTGTTTAGATCCAATATTTCGGCAGTGATTTTAGGGTTGCCCTGATGATGGTAGTAGAAACACTGCCGAAACATCAGATCTAAACAAACCAACAGACGCGGGAAATAGCTCAAACGCAAACTTAACTTCAGCATCAATCTTTTCTATACAATATAGGAGATAATAATAACATAACTCTTTATTCCCAAAACCGTTTATGCTACATACAAGCAAAAATTACTGATCATGTATCAACATCACATAATAAATAGATTTTTTTGGGGCTATTTTGTATCGGCTAATAATGTGTTCACACGCCAAAATAAGATAGTACATTGCATAGCTTAATTTAGATATTTCTGATGTGATCCTTGTAAAACTTCCTTCAAGAATTACGGATTTAGTGACTATATCATGCATATATTTTTCTGTAGTATTATATGATACAAGATTCAGTAATGCTTTTATTCTTCAAAATCTAATATTAATACAACAGTCCCTAGAAATTCATGCAATCAAAATTATAACAAATTGTGAGAATTTAATGCTCCACGTAACAGACTTTTTCTCTTGCACTGATAGGGGATATTTTTTCAGGTAGTTTTCTTATCGTTGTTGATGAATTTTTCATCCGCGAAAATTGGCGGTCAAATAATAAATAATTTATATAAATATATGTGTCTCAATAAAAGAATATCCATTTAGTGTAAAATATATTTCATTATTACTACAATAAATTATTTTTTTGCATCATGGTAGATTTCTTTTAGCTATTTAGGCTGAACTATTGTAATACTAACTAATAATACTAACTCCTTTGCTGTAATTTACTGATTTTATAATCTTTTACTTTTCCAAGAGACCTGCCTACATACTTATGCCCACAACATGCATAACAAATAGCAGCAATACTTTTATACTACTACAGTGATAAAACTGCTGTTGAAAATGAATAAAAGTTCACAAACTTTGTCGTTTCATCAGAATGTCCACAAACAAAAATTGGTTGTTATTTACAAACACTCGTTAATTAAACTGTTCTTTGGTTGAAACTTATTATTGACTCGAGCATACCAGGTAGTGATGTTATTGCGGTGAATCGCAAACAATCGCAAGTTAGTAAGCTTGGCGTGTTGATTTTTTTTTTTTTGTGAGTCTGATCTGTCAAGTGTTTATTAAGGATTCTTTTTCTTATAATTGTATGTCATATTTTATACTCCATAATAGATTATAACTGAAGAAGTAAAAATATGAGAATTTAGAATTATGTTAGTTAGTACATATATAGAGAATATCTATCACAATTTTTAAGAGAAAATTTATCAAATATCAAATTACGTAAAAAGGTACGGTATAGAGCAGGGGTTTGGCAACCTTTTCGGGCGGCGGGCCATTTTCAAAATATTTTTCTAAATGCCGGCGCACATCATATACGAGTATAAAATATATTAAAAATAATATAGAAAAAATTGATTTTTGTTTGATTTTTTATTGACATGCTATATATAAACAATCCGAAGAGAACAAAATTTTAGCAATTCAAATTATATTGGGTGCTTTTGGCGGGCCGCGCGAAAAGGTTGGCAAAGGCCCAATCGGCGCGGCCCCGCGGCCGCAGGTTGCCGGTACCCTGGTATAGAGGCGTTACTTTTTGTAAATCCATTTACGAGTAATTCCAAGAACGAATGCCTTCGATCTTCATAGTAGATATTTTAAAAATTGGCGCGGAAACACAATTTTGAATATATCAGACAGAAACCATGTTTTCTTTAAATATACATATGTATTATATCAGGTTATACGTACATGCACATCGAAACGCCCTGAAATCTTGAGAATTTTCATTATTATCGTCGAAAGGGCGTTCATAATTAGTTCATAAGCTGTTACAACTAAGTTAAACTGACATATAATCCAATAAAACAATCTAGGTAATGTTTATTTTTTGTTTCAGAGAAATTCAATACAAGTTGAGATCGCCGATGATTACCAGATCTTGTCGGTTGGAAGTTCACAGATATATTTCTTGGTGTTATTTATGTAGTGTGATGTTAGTTATACACCCTAGGCAGACCAGCTTTATATTTTGTTATTACAGTTTCACTTAAGTTATAATTTTAATAGTTTAAGAAAGATACGTTTTCACTTATTTTAATTTATTCATAATTGAATAATAATGATTGTTTGATAAATAATAAAAAACAACAATTTGGTTTGTTGAACCTATTTCACTCGCTTTTTATTATAATCGTTTTGGAAAACTGGTGACAACATGTTTCGGCACATTTGTGCCATCTTCAGGTTTCTAAAATTCGTCGCAGGAAAATAATAATAAAATTGGTAGTGATCGGTGTCTTATACTTTGAGTTTGATTACTAATTATGAGGGCTATTTTTATTATTAGGAAATAAACGATGAAAAATGTATAACTGTGTATGTATGGTAGTGTGTGATGAAAGCATGTAAATAATAATAAATTTATTGCAAGTTATCAAACTAGGACAACTTATAACTCAATGCAGTAGTAAATTTGAAGTGACATCTTTAATTTAGATTTTTCAAGCAATGAAGCACGATTATTAATAATCAATAGCATTTATTTCTTAAATTAACTTATTGTTGTACTGTAGTATACTTTATATTACCACACTGTTGAAAATATTACGGTGTTGGCGTTATTTTTGCGCTGGTAAAATATTTTAGTATTGATTTTTCCAAACTTTGCCAAACGAGTTGACTACGCGTATTTAATAGAACAGAAATGACTAGAATTTCGTGTGAATTCTTTGTTCAGATACGAGGATTGACTATTTTTCTAGACATTCAGAAGCCGTCAACCAATCAGAATTTTTTCCCTCGGATAGAAAATATAGAAACCCACCTATTCTAATACAGTATTGCATTATACGCACCACCTGCATTGCACGTGTATCTGTTTTCGTGTTTGATTCTCCGTATTAACAATATCAAAGAAACCACCAAATGTGACTGACTTGCAAAGTGTAACCTCGTGTTATTAAACGTTAATTCCAGTGGGCATAAAAAAATTCAACATCTTAAAGATGTATTGGGAACATCTATTTACGCAATTAGTTTAGACTTGAATCAAATAGCATAAAACATTCACTTAATTTTATAATGGTTCTCAAAATCATTTTAAAATTGGTACGTTTAGTTGAAACAAAACTTGTGAATGAGTGGTTTTGCCATATTTATAATTGAGAAAACGTCTTAAGAGAGAATATTATAGCACTAAGAAATAGGAGTTGCATATTAAAAAGACGTTGTGTTTAGAAAATGGTGTTAAAACACCCAATAGATCGCATTCATTTAGTGAAAAGAGCTAGTAAATTTGTCTAGTCTAGATCAAATAAAATGTGACTAGAAGTATTTTGTAATTCCACGTGTCAGTTGGACAAAATAACCCCTTAGCAATAGACAATACTTGACTATCTTTGCTCGTCAAATTTAAACTTTTATAGTTCTCGACAAAATAACACGAAAAGAGTGTGGACCTCTCCTGACTATTAAATTAGTCAAAAAAGTATTAAAATTTTCAACAGTGTATAGTAAACATACAATATTTTGAATTAAATTTTATTTAAAGTAGCCTACCAGCAATGATATCGATCTGATATGGAATTCAAAGCAAAATGAGATTTTCCTCAGTGTTAGCTACCAAATTTATATTGATTGTATATGTAATTTCACTAGAATTTGTTTCACAATGTATGATTGTCCTGACAACGCATAAAAGGCTATTTGACATTATATATTCAGAATAAGTTGTATATTATAAATATTTCAAGCTCTGATCTCTAATACTGAAAACTGCTAACACAAAATGTAACAGCTGTTTTAAACTACTAACCAGAAGTGGCAGTAGCAAGTTCTTAGCTGCTAACGCAGACGAGCAGTTTCACACATCACTAGCATAAATTACCTCAATTGAAGATATCCATTTATCAACTGCTATAGAATATTCATTGCCTATACCTATAGCATTAAACAAACCATAACTAAAACGCTTTGGCACAAATGTATCCACATAGTTTTAAAAAGAGAATTAAAGTCTATGATTTTTGTTGCTCCAAAATTATGTAAAATAAATCATAGTTATTAAAATTGTACAACATTGAAATGAACTACACCAACGACTAATAGTCAAGTTAACCGTATCATAGCAGAACTCCCGCGCGTCTCCTTCGACTATAATCTATATAGCGTGCTTTCTAAAGACGCCCCGAAAACTAGCAACGTGCTCTTTACGCTGTGCGCTACGATGAATGGTGTGTGTAGGGAATGAATGGTTATATACACGCGCGTTCGCCCAGTTGTATATACACACACGCATACTAGAGCACACGGAGTTTGTCTCTATGATATCGACCGCGTCCACGCGGCTAGCAAATCCACATCGTGTCATCTTTCCGCGTTACTTATTAATTATGATACTTAAACGGTCTATATATTCAGAATGTCTCCGATGTTCTAGAATTAGAGTGGATCGGATAAAAATAATGGCTGTCAAGAAAAAGATTTTTTTTGAATTCTTTCCAAAGAATTTCTGGCATGCTAATATGCCAGAATCCTGTAACGAAATGACGAGCGCCCTATAGAAATTTGCGTAAGGGCGCGAAAGATAAGGGAGCAACACGTGGTTTCCACTGTCTGGGAAAGGACTTACATTTCATACGTTTAGGGCAGTCCTGTTTCCGGCGTGGCATCCTGAAGTCTCCAGTTCTGATGGGGATGAAGTAGAGGCCTCTTCGGAATTGGCGCAGAATTTTGATCCGGCGTTGAGTCACACTGGCGACGACAAAAGCTGACGCGGGAACAGGATCGATCACCAGTCGGAAGAAAATATATTTTGGCACACTATTTCGCAGCAATCGATCACAGAATTATGAATATGCGGGTTGTATCCTTGTATTTATTATGTTTTTTTTTCGCACAAATTCAATTAAATATATTTATGTTATTATATATATATATATATACATATATAAAGAAACACAGCACAATTGAAGTCGTATACATCGAAAAAATATTTTAATATTAATTATGGCGAGAAGAAGACTGTCCGTCACTCGTGCTCTCCTGTTGTTTTGTTTATTTTATACCATCCAGAACTCTGTCACTTTGTATCACCGTGTGGGAATATTCGTATATCGCGTGGTTCCTAATCACAAATATGATAAGCACTATTGCCGTTGCGCACCTCCGTAAATGTGTGTCTTTTGGCAGCGCGTCGATTCGATCACCAGCAGAACAGGTTGCGGTAACATCCTGCGCTCGTACACCGACTCTGTTGACTGAGTGACTGACAGCCACATAGCCGCTTCGCCCCACTCTACGGCGGACGTCGGCGCAAGGTTTTCGTCAGGTTTATTTGGCGCCGGCGTCTAACTATCCGCCGCGACGCTGTTACTCCGTCTCTCTCTAGCGCACCCCCGGTAGCACGACACACCACCGCGACACGTACTCGGCCGACAATGTCATCTCTCGTCACAGTTCCGAACACATCTCACAAACACCTCTCCGTTGGCGGCGGACGCAATGCGCATCCGCGCCCGTCAATTTGACAGGTGGGCCGGCACCGTCGCGGACACGCCCACTTTACGATCGGCACCGCTCGGCGCTCGTCTAGCCTCTCTACGGCTACCCGAAGTCGAGTCCCGCGTGAACGCGTCAACCGCAAGTGAAAAAACATCATCAACCATCCGAGACACCATCTAAAACCACCGGTAAGTCCTTAATAACTTACATAAACTACATCCACCTCACATAGAACACAATTCCTTTCAATTCTACATCTGAAACTCGCAAAAACGTCATATAACACCCATCAAACATAACCTCAACTCCCGTCACCGCATAACCGTACTTTTTCCCAAATTCCCGTGCGATTCATACCTAGAATTTCACCTCCTACACCGTACAGTGTCTCATGTCGACTTCCCAGAGGTCCGATAATCCGAAACACCGATTTTATTAAACGCCGGATGTCACCTGTTACAGAGGCTACGCGATACGTACCTTATCTGACGACAGGCGGCGTTACTTGTCAAGTCGAGTCGGCCCACTTGATGTGCTGGGTGGAGCTTGTAACTACAACTTGTACATTTAATGCTCCATATTATTACACTATATCACGGGGAATAAAGAGACAAAACGTCAATTGTGAAGGTGCGTTGGATTTTTTCTTTTTCGAGTCGGAAAATTTATCACCCAACTTTTCGTTTAAATTAGTTTTTAATATAAGATGTGTAGTGATAGCGTCTGAGGATGCGGGTCCGCATAATTTCGTGTTTTTTATATGACATGTCCACACGAGAAACTGGTTATGATTCACAGCATGTGCAGCTAATTAATATTTAGAAAAATAAAACCTTTCTTTATTAGTATATTTTATTAATTGAGGTATTTTTATGAATTTATATAGCATTTAAAATACGAGGGATCATTTCTTAGAATAATAATATATATCTCTGCGCGTATGATATTTCTTAGTACGTAGCATATGACAACTTATTTCTCAGTAGTTACTCAAAACGTGATTTCTTGTTGCTAACTGTATAATAAGAATGATATAAGCATCGTCGATCCTATATTACACCAATGAATCGAATCCTAATATAAGTAATTAAATCATTTTATTCTCCATGATTTATTATATAAAATGTTAAAACAATAGATTATACCTATCGCTTCATCGGAATTATGACTTAAGAATCAATCTTTAACAATGCAATTACATATCAAGGTGATGGGCAATTAATTCATATATTGCTGGTTGATGTCATCGATGTATGCAATTATGTAAATTAATACATGCAAAAAATCTTTGAAGGATTAATGTATAATGATGTGATTTGATGTTTGAAAAAATACCCGCTTTCTCTGAAAAATAATCCAAGAAATTCTACAGCAGAAATTAAGAGTTGTGGAAAATAAAGAAGAATCTTGTAATGTTAATCGAAAATTTTGATTGGCATAAATAAATCCGTAACAGCTAAAAGAAGGAAGATATTTTTTTACACCCAATAATTATTAATAAGGGCTTCATATTAAAGGAAGAATATTATCTAATTTCCTATTAAAGAAACGCATATATCCACAAAGAAATCAATGTTTTTAAATTTACATATAGAATTAAATAAATTTGGATATATTAAATTAATAAAATTCACTGCGTTCAACCATAAAAAAATGTATCTAAATTCCATGTATATAAGTAATTGAATATCTCAAAAATATAATTAAATAATGTTCTTTCCATACATATTTATTAATATTTATAATAGATACATATTTCGACAATTGAGTGAAAAAACATGAACGAGTTAATGACAGCATTTTAATTTCTTTTTTAGATTAACGTGTTATAAGAGCTTGAAGATGGCCAACTTCGGCCGAAACATGTAGCTATTATAAATATTAATAAATCTGAATGGAAAAAACATTATTTAACTACTTACTCAAATAGGAAACATTAACAATTGTATTACTGTTTAATTTTAATATCATATGCGAATAAAAACCCAAAACTATATAATCTTGTCCTAGGGGCAGGACAAGATTTTTTTATATATAATATACTTAATAAAACACACCTAAACAACATTATTTGCCCAAATTTACCGTTATATGCGCAGGATAGTGAAAATTCGCAAGTATAATTGCTCTCAAGGGCAAATATTATTTTCATGTATACACACGTGCTGTGTGTGTGATATCCTTTTATTACTGCACAACTAATAAAGGATTCTTTAAATCCAAATGGAAGAAATACTACTTTGCCGCTATAGATATATTAAAAAAAAAAAAAAAAAATCATTCCTTTAGTTAATAAGTAGATACGTATTTTTTTCATTGAAATAATACCATTCTGATGTGTATTTTATGTAATGCCTAAAGCATTTAACCCAAAAGTTAACTAAACAATTTGGTCCTTCATCTATTTTATAATATAAGCTCATTCGGGTACCTTAAACATAAGTACTTTGCTATCCTATTTGGTATTTTATATACTATATTCGTTAAAAATGCTCCAACAAGTTTAAACAATTTAACCACACAAATAGGATAATTTTCTACTTATAGTGGTAGCCTACGCATATCTGTAGCGCCTATAAGATCATCTGTAAGCATGTAAGTATATCTTAATCACACCATTATTAAAATCTTAGATTGTCAGAGATTTAATTATTTTATTCATTCTAAATATCTTTTTTATTTAAAGCAACATTTTTTGTAGGTATTTCTAAATAAATACAATTATCAATCTCACCTTAAAATGTCATCAAACTCTATGCTATTATTTTTTTTGTTGCATTAAATGAAAATGTTTGATAGTTACCACAGTTCCGACTACCAAAAATTACGAAGCAGAGTTGTCTTCCATCCCCTTGTGGGGGGGTACCTGCGTGAGAACAAACTCACATTCACGTATGCGATGGAGGTGCTAATATATTCACCTTAATATTCACATGATGGCCCAAGTAGATATGAGCATATATGAGATGTCTCGTCTTCATGCAAACCATATGAACAAATCCCAAAGTCATTGTTATGAGTTTAGTTGCGCGCCATCTTCCGTTCGAGTCGATAGGTAGTACGCTAGCGTCTATACCACTCCCCGAAAGTTACAAAATTCGACAGTTAACAAAATGCAAAGAAATAGATAGATGTATTATGAAAGATCTGCTAAAAATATTTAGTGTATAACATAATAATAGTTTGATTAGCGCTAATTCATAATAAATAATTAATAATTAATAATAATTATTATTCTTCACTTATTAAATATATATATATACGACTTTCTTCGTATAAACATCATCGATTGACCAGTAGCACTGATGAATCCTTGGTAAGGTGAAACATAAGTATGTTAATATCAACCGAGTGTTACACACCTTTTTAATGTGACCTAATTATTATGTTTAAGTTAGTTTTTTTTTCCAAACCTAGCCCACACTTTTTTAATCAGGTTCTGTGTTCTAAGCATCATTATTATGGTTAAGTTTTCTACCCACATAGTTACGTTCAATAGGTATATGTAATACACCCATTGTTGCAAAGATGGCGCTTCTCCTATTTCACTCAAACACGGTTATAAAAAGTTGATTCGGTGCATTTACCAGAAAAACATTGTATACCGGGGAAGGAGAATTTGCAAATTTCACATATAGAACAAAAAATAAATTAATGAGATCAAAACTTCTCAAATTAAGGACCTTAAGGACTTTATGCTTTAATCCAACAGTTCAGCTTTACTGTACGCAAAATTCTACTGAAAATTCACTATTGCATTTGCGGCAAGCAATATACAATTTATGCTTCTTTTATCGGTAGATTATGTCAACAAAACTACACATTAGGTATGTTTCAAAAAAACACATCATACGGTAAATAATTATTTACAACTAGGTATATTAATTATAGCAACAACGTAGTTAATCTGTACACAAAACTTTAATGTCAGTTCACTACACAGATTTGTAATAGCAGCAAAAATACTGTAAATATTTTGTTGACGATTAGTTGCAATTATTACCACTGACCTAAACGTACTTTTTGCAACAAGTGATGCTACTTAATGCTACTGTTATATCGACACAAATTGTATAACAAAAGTGTGCATTACAAAAAATACGATAACTTTCGTCAACAATTTTGTGAGAGATTTCAATACAAGTTGTGCTCAACCCTATATGTACAAGAACTTCAATTTATAATTGTTTGAAATTAGATTTACCCTCTAGTAAGTCATGATGTAATATAATACAAATAACATCATAACTTGCTAGAGGGTACATTTAATTGATCGTATGTTAGTTCTCTTCTGTAGATGAATTATCTAAATATATTGTGGGTATAGACTAAGAGGAACTTTATATAGACGTTATTTGATTATCGCATAATAACTAAACTTTAGCCATGTTTAATATTCTTGTAGTTAAATTAACTAATTATATAGATAATTTAGCGAATGTTCGATCAATTGTCATGAAGGAGATACATATAAATCATGTATGTAGTTTAGACGTATCTTTGTCTAAAAAATAATAAACATTTCTTCTCCTTATTAATAGCTTTATTAATTTATATTATTTATACACTTTTATTTTTTATATTAATAATACATATTATGCATATTTAATTACCAACATTAATATGAAACATCCAATAATACTGCCAATATTAATAACAAAAACGATCGACTATATATTGAAGACAAATATATTTCCCACTTTGAGTATATTTTATTTTAACTCCGTCCTTTATTTTATGCTATTACACCAATTTTCTTTACGCGCTAAATTTCCATTTATTTGCATTTTAATATCACCATACTGGAGCAGGCGCCGATACACCATGTCGAGAGAAAAAATTGGAATAGCATTCCAATAAACACGTGAGAGAAGTGGAAAGTTACGTGCAGCAACTAGCCAACGAACTATGCAAATTGCCTTTACGATTATGCGTATTATTATAAATTATTACTACACTAGTAATATGGTTACCTCCGTTACTACTAGTAATAATTTATAATATGTACTTACGTATATATATTTTGTTTTTAAATGTCTGTAAACCAGTTGATAACTCCGTCACTCTTAAATATAGCTAAACGGAATTTGTTATCGTAGTGTTAGAATATACAGTTGCCTCACACGCTTTAATAAGTGTCAGAGAGAAACACTGCTTTCATTATGTTACCACCCCGACTTAGACTAGACAATGATTGATAATTCGATTTGCATAAACGCGAGGTTCACATTAGTAAACTAAGCGTTTCACTAAATCCACAGAGAAAAATCACAACGCCGACTTGGATTATTCAATAGATAGGTAAATATTTTAGCGCATTTGCGTTGGTAGTACTGTATAAATACCTATACTCGTTCGACAATTGACATAAATTCGCTTTTATGATTTATTATGGCAGTTATCGCGAAATGAATGTTAACTGACGTGATGGCGGTACAATTTTTTCGTTAATATTTAGGTAGATGCTATATTTCAATTTTATATGTGTATACAAAAAATAACGAGAAGTAATTGACGTATTGACAGGTAGATCGGAAGATTTTAATATTGTTATACGTTACAATTATTATTGTTAATGTTGAATTGTGATTGAATTTTTAGACTGGAGGCAAATAAAGGTTTTTTTTTTTAATATTTGTGGAGTGATATTGTACATTCAGGTGTTATATTTGAATATGATCGTTATAGATGATTCGATTTGCAATTCACTGGAATAAGTAAATTCTCTAGAAGATATATAATTCAAAAACAAATAGCCACGAAATGTCAAACTGTCAAAATTTCAGTTATCGTTGATTAGTGTATGAAAAATAGCTTAATTATACATATACGAAGGAGAACTAGATTTGTTAAAACCAGGAATTATTATTTTTTATATATACAAGTATTGCATGATTTATTGTATTGTATTGTATTTATTTTATCACAGTTCGTAACATGTCAAAAAAAAGAAAACATATAAATATATACATTGTATGTACAATTGTCATAAATAAAATAAATTGTATAAATAAAATGTATATCACAAATTACACGAAAGTAACACGAACAAAACATTAATACATAAAATGAGTAAAAATAATAATAATAATAAATATATGTGGATTGTCAATCAAAATTATATTGCAGATATTCATGTACACTATAGTAATAGTAATAGTAATAGTAATAGTTTAATAGTTCATGATGAAAATTACATTGAACACGTCAATACAAAAAAAAATTAAAATAATTTGTAACAATACAGAGGCACAGCAATACATTTTAAAATCTATCATTATAAAAATCTTGAACACTATAATACACCTTAGCTGTTAGAATGTTTTTTAATGTCTTAAGAAATTGGTTTACCTGGCATTTTCTTTAATGTTCTCAGGGCAAATGATTGTATATTTTAATGCACTGGTAGATAGAACCTTTCTGGAGCTTCGTGAGGTCTTGTCCGTGGCGGCGCCTAATGATTGTTAGCAATTCGCGCGTCCCGTGTTGTTGTTTCAAGTTCAAACTTTTTGAAAAAATCATTGTAGTACTCTTTCACAAACCTGGCGCATTCGAGTATAAAGATGGATGGAAGGGTAAGTATCTTATACTGGAGAAACACTGGCTTACATGATTGTCTACGATTTAAATTAAACATTGCCCTCAGACAAGCTTTTTGTAGTATAAATATGCGATTTGATGTTGTAGAGCTTGCCCAAAAAATGACACCATATCTTAGCTTGGAAAAGACGGAGGCGTAGTATACACTAAGAGCAGCTCCCACGCCGACAGTCCGCGATATCGTTCGTAAACAGTAATACGCACTGGATATATTGATTTATAGAAAACGTTATTTAGCAAAAATTGTTTTATAAATTTGCTGAACATTTTTACACTAAATTGCTTAATTCGGTCAGGTAATTTGTTATATAATTTAACGCCACGATAGTCTATTGATTGTTGAGTCCTTTTTAAACGATGGTGTGATGTTGCTAATTCATTCCTATTACGAGTGTTGTAACTATGATAGTCCGATCTTTGCAAATTGCACCCTGTTTTGATGTACCTACGTTTTTTTAATAAAAAAAAACGATACCCTGTATATAATAAGCAACAAAATTGTAATGAACATATTAATAAACTATATATGGATAAGAGAAAAAAGTTGGAAAGTTATCTTTTTTATTTGAAAGGAATTGTTTTTTAACCAAACGTTTTTGCTTTTTCTAATATGGCCAA
Source organism: Protaetia brevitarsis (assembly GCA_004143645.1). Lineage (NCBI taxonomy): Eukaryota > Metazoa > Arthropoda > Insecta > Coleoptera > Scarabaeidae > Protaetia > Protaetia brevitarsis. The sequence goes on from RXPK01000048.1 coordinate 744,006, forward strand.
CAATATTTTGATGTTACCTTGAAAACGAATATAATTTTATACCCACGCATTTTTCAGAAATAATATAGTTTTTATCGAGGCAATTCATTCTTCTAAGTGAAGCATATTGATAATTGATTCAAGCGGTTTCTATTTTGGACTTGAACATTCTTGTAATATTTTTAAACGATCAAAGGCTTTACTGTTGTAAAGTGCTTTGCTTTATAAGTAATGCAACTTTAATTAAAAAGATTCCAATTTTCCCATGGAATCCCTTTAATCTTGTGCGAATAATTTACAATTGTTTATAATAGCGTTTGTAAATAAAATTGTCTAATATTCTTGGATTAGAAAAGAGGGCTAACAAGAGAAGAAATCCATAAATATTTTAACTAATATTACCCCTGACCAAAAACTACCAGCAATAATTTCTACTTATAGTGGTAGTCATATGCATATCTGTAGCGCCTATAACATCATCTGTAAACATGTAAGTATATATTATAGATAATTATAGACTTACAGATAGGCTAACAGGCATAGTAAATATATATATATAGAATCACACCATTATTAATATTTTAGGTTGTCACAGATTTAATTATTTTATTCATTCTAAATATGTTTTTTATTTAAAGCAACATTTTTTGATGTAGGTATTTCTAAATAAACACAATTAGCAATCTCACCTTAAAATATTCTTGGATTAGAAAAGAGGGCTAGCAAGAGAAGAAATCCATAGATATTTTAACTAATATTACCCCTGACCAAAAACTACAAGAAATTATTGTTTAATTACACTCACAATCATAAATGAAGCTCCATTGCCACTTGATAATAGGAAATACTGATTTTAATTACCTACAAATAAAAATATAACAGTTGTAAATGATTGATAATGATTTCGTGTGAGTGTATAATTTAGCAAAGTTAAAAAACAGGTTTGATGCGCTTTTGGAAATTCTTAGGAATTGTTTTTGTATCAACCATTTCTTTATAATTATAACAAAAATCAATTTGCGAAGGCAGGCACGTATATGCACCTCCCCGATGCGTACTCTACTGCGTATCTGAGACTTAACATGGATAAAACTAATATAATTTCGCATAAAAAGCACTCAGATTGAATGCAGCCAACAAATACTGTTCGTAATTCACTAACATGATAACGTATGTACTTAAAAGAAACTGTAATATTTTATTTAATGCATGTATTGTTATATTATGCTTCAGTACACAAAAAAATATATTGCCCGGATTTAAATCTTTTTATTCCAATTTTTACATGATATTTTTGACAATTAACAAATACCTCTGTTGGGTGACTTAATTTACTAGTTAAGAATATATATATATATCAAATTATCAAAATTAATCGTGATATATATTCACGTCAGATAGGCCACACAAAACTTAAAATTTCTTACAATTTGGAAAATTTCAGTTACCAATAAAATAATTTTCAAGTGCTAACAAAAGAAGCGAATTTGAAAAAAATATTTTACGTAAAGAAACCTTATTTTAATTGAATATTGTATAACTTAAGATTAATATTACTGTTCCTTTGAAGCGATCAAACTATTTCTTAAAAATAATATCTTTTATTCAAGTAAATTACCTTAACAGCAAAAAATATTTGTTTCGATATATAATATCGAGTATAATTCTATTAAAGAAACTATTTATTTTATGCAAAGTCAGTACAGTTCTAGACAAATATAATGTGGTAAATCTCTTGTCCGTTTAATCAATTAACTGTGTTGGTATTCTTGGTAGTAACGTCCAAGAATACCAACAGTTACACACAAAGTAAGAGTATAGCTTTACGTCAAAATTGTATTACTTAAATCATCACGTGATAATGTTCTAAAGATTTAATAGCAAAGTAGCAAATACGTTAAACATATTCTGCGAGTACAGAAATTACCGTACAGATGGCAGTCTTCCTATTTCACTACATTAACTTTCCATACTAGATATAAAGTTTCTACATAGCAGATATAGTCGTTAAATATTTATGTATTACTTGTCAGATAAATATTTCCTAGGAACCGTTATCACAACAATTTTCACTTTGCATACGATGATCCTTCATTTGTGCGAATTACACTCCCCGACAAACACTTAGACGCGGTAAAAATTTGAAGAATTTTAAGCGATATAGAATTTCTTTACAAAACCAGCAAGATGTCTGAGTTAATTTTTATTCATAAAAGTAAAATAAACTGAAAAATACATTCTACAGTGATACATAAAGTAAAAGATTATTATGTTAAATTTATAACATTTTAACATATTAAATGCTTTAAAAAATTCCTGCCATAATTATTATGTTAAATTTATATAAATCTATTAATAATAGGTCGTTAGAAGTAATTAAGAATAACGGGGAATCTACACTGTAAAAAAAGTTGCTGTAAAATTACATATAAAATCGTTGGTAACAAAGTTGCCTACAATTTTACAGGTAAATTTGCTTCATAAGGTAAAATTTCTACCATCTAGTAAATTTCACATGCTGATGGTGTTTTTCAAAGATTGTACTGTAAAATTCGTATGTAATATTTATATGATCCCTATATTTACCGAACACTGAAGTAATTTTCATATGTATTTTTATAAAGAGAGCTAGCAACTTACCTAATTCTTTTATAGCACCTAATAGGTCATACTGAATCGCTCAACCAGGGATCAAGAATGAAGACGCTTACGCGAAACCTACGATTGTTTGTGACGTACATGATATCATTGAGCCAATACTAAGTTCGACAAACGAATAGAATTACCTACGCGCACAGATAAATAATCCAATAACCAATCATTTTTGCGGCGTATGAATTTCGTATTTTCCATGATATCTATAGTTTTACCCGAAAATTCAAGTAAAAACAAATAAATATAAAAGATCCTCATATTTTTACAGCAAAATTAATAGTTTAGTAGTAAAATTACTTTTAAAATGCACTAAATACCCCAAAAAAATGTCAATTTTACACTTTTACGTAAATTTTGAGAGTAAATACAAAATTGTACATGTTTTTTTTTCTGTATTTTCCTTTTGAATTTTTGTTACATCTTAAACTTACATGAAAAAGCATAAATTTTACCGAAATTTTCTTTTTCCATGTTAAATATCCTAGAAAAAACATGTAAAACAAAATTTACATAATTTATTGTGGTAACTTCACAACGTTATTACATGTAATATTCCTGATTTACCATGGCAAAATTGCTGTAATTTTTTACAGTGTACACATTACTGATCATTATTTGTTTTTCTTTATTTAAAGCAGAGCCTCTAAGTTTTTGTTGCAGAAATTGTTGAAAACATTGAATAATATCTTTTTATTAACTTGATGTATCACTGTAGAACGTATTTTTCAGTTTATTTTACTTTTATGAATAAAAATTTAATTAGACAACTTGCTTGTTTTCTATAGCCCTTACAATTCTTACTGCGTCTAAGTTTTTATCGGGAAATGTAGCTGCCAATGTGGAGGGGCAGTGGTTTTTGGGTAAGCAATAGAAATGCTCATATTTTGTTTGTCCTTTATGCATTAAATTCCAATTAAATAAACTTTACCAGAGCACTTTCATTTCAACGATGTTTTCCTTTCTGTTACGAAAAAAAAAGCAGAAATACTCATTTCTTCTTCGTATCGTAACTATATTTAATTCAAATGGAGTTTCTTCATGTGAAATAAATATTTTCAAAGATATCCATTTCTTTGCAGGGGAAAAAAAATACTTTCACTCAGTGTGGACGTGATTTTTACATTCGCACAGTTGATTAAACTATCACATAGGCCTAGTCGCCAACATTAATCGTTAATCAAAGAAGAACGCGTCACATACCAATAACTTCCTTCGCTACTTAATAGCTACATACGTCGAGGAAGCATTAGCAGTGCGTTATCCAACACCTCGTCTTATTTCTACCGTAACTTAATGAATTTAACAGGATATGTAAAACGATACCGACAGCCAGCGTTGACGTAGCGTCCCCGACCGAGGAGGATAGAAATCTTAAAGTCGTCCATAGCGCCTATAAATATACGCGCATCAGATATCGCTTTCAGAGAGGTTATGACTTTTGACGCCGGAGATATTTTAACGGGCGTCCGAGTCGAATTAGTGCCACTATAATTGCTTCTTTTCTAATATCTTTCAGCGATGGCCGGGCGGCGATAAATAATTTTGCCGTATTCGCGTTTACCGCAAGCCGTAGATTGTACATATGCGTAGGTGTAGCCATTTTATGAACATACATACATATATAGTAATAGAAGCGATGGTGTGCGTATTGAATATTCCAAACGCTATTATGAGGCGGAAGCATGCATTATTGTTATTTGTTTTTGGTGAAATTCGGATTCCTTATAGTGATTTATGTTTAACGGTGATCAGTGGTCACTCTTAAACACAGAAACGTCTCGATTCCTTTAGCCTTTAAACATATGGAACACCATCTCTATAGTACCCTAACAGCCAGAAATATTACATAGATGTTTTTAAAAATATATTTTATAAATATTGTTCGTGAGAGGTTTTTGAATACATTTTTCATATTTTTTTCTAAATATAGATAAAATATTCAATTAAAATATTTATTCCATATTTTAAAATTAATGTAAGCGCTATATTTTTTCTAAAATATTTATATGAGAATTGAGATTTTTTATGCAATCTATTTAATTTGTCAAAATGAACTAAAATTGTTCTTGGTTATTTAGAATGTATAACGTCGATAACGAAAAGTTGAAACATACATAGAGTTGTCTAAAAGGCAAGAACTTATTTTTTGACACTCACCATACAAGTTAATAATCAATAATTCTGGCATCTTTTAAGGCATACTGAAGATTTATCAAATTAATCACTATTTTTTAATTGAAGTGTTCTAAATAAAAAACAAACTGTGTGCTGTGAACTGATGGTCCAAGCATATAAGTAAAGAGAAATTAAAAATGACAAAATTAATTTAGCTAGCTCAGCAAAAATGAATTTAAAAGGGCGCCAAAGATTCTTAAATCTCAGAGTAAATTTATTAAAAATTAATAGTGGGCGTTTGCAAAAATGACTTTCATTAAAATCCCCAAAAATTGAAATGGCTGATTCAGAAATAAAAGAACTATTTAAGATGATATTTACAATCATTAGATTTATTGTAAAAAGAAAAAAAAAAAAAACATTTAATACAAATTACAGGGAAAATGAAAACCTTGAATATAAGATTCTGGCAAAAAACAAACCTGCATAAGATTCTACAATTTAAAAAGGACAATGCAAATCCTTTAGCAAACAAAATGGTGAATTCGTTCTAGAAGGAATTTCTTATACCACAAAAAATTCACGTGGTTTCAAAAATTCAAAGCAAACTAAAATTTAATTCAAATAACGTGGAGAAACAAGCAAAATCAAAAATGAAATATATAACAAGCTCACAGCTTCACTTCACCTACCCCGAGGTGATAAAATAAAATTAATTTGACTACAAAAAAAAACGGAAAATTTAAACTCTAAACGCGATTACTTCTAAAACGAAAATTATTAAAAAGCCTTACATGTATGTGCACACCTATCTAATACAAATTAACAAAAGAATTACAAGATAGACGATTTTAAATTCAACCAACGAACTACATCTTAAACTGAAAAGGGATTACCAGAAAAGGTAACCAAAAACAACAAAACACGACTATACACGGGCTTGTCTATCTGATAACTCCTCGGGCCTCTAGGGTAAACACTCTCATATATATGAAATTTACAATCTGCGTGCGATGACCGCAACGCATCGCAAAGAAAAAACTAGCAAATAAACTATACAATACAGGAATACGCAAAATGTACAAATAAATGAAATTAACTATACACAACAGACCAAATAAAATGATACAAACAATTAAATCAAAATTCTTAACAAAATTTACAACAATAAGAATAGTGGAAACTCTAACATTGTTTTGACAAGGCTGATTTGGAATAAAAAAATACACATTTAAATTTCCGAAACCCGGGGTGCCAGACTACAGCAGTATTTATTATCATTTTATTTGAATAAGCCAATAAAAATGAAAAATACTCATTTTTAAGTCTAGCCTTGGCTGGTGCCAGGTGCAACCCTATGGCTTTTTTCATATCTTCGGTAGTGGCGCTCTCATGGCGTTTCCTTGTAGCCTCTAAAACAATGCCAATTGTATTAGATCATACCATGAATAAAACATCGTACAACATTATCAACACCTACTAATACATTTGGAGCATTTACAATAATTAGAGTGGTAGCTACATTCTAATACTTACGATACTTATTTTTACTTTATTTCATAATATTTGAAAACATTCTACGTACAAACAATAAAACAACACAACGTATTCTAACCTCTATTTGAGGTTATGACGCTTATCTACCGAGATGAATCTCTTAAGCAAATCAACTAGCAATTTATCTGGTAGATGCAGTACATATATGATGCATAAAATTCCTACAATTATATTATTAAACGATTTCTATACATAGCGATATTGAGCATTCCAATTATCTTATAAATGCCATGACATGTTCAAAGTTTTGCTTACCTCGTAGTCACCACAAAAACTAAAACACCCCGCAACAATTAATTACACAGTTAACCCTAATCTGCCCTAATCGTGTACTATTATAAACTATAACATGTAACGGACAAACGAATGAAAACGTTGATGATACGCATGTGTGCGTATGCATTCTATGTACCTAATCCATAGACGCATAAACAATACTAAATCATACAGCACCGGCACCGTAATGAATAGAGGTGTTGTGTTGACGTTCGCAACTTACAAATATTACAAATAATATAATACAAAACGCAGATATATTAATAGAAAAGTTACAACGCTCAACTTAGATACTAATTAAATCATATTAGATATATATTATCTAATTTAATCTTTAAACTATCATTTTAAATAGGTACATACCTACTTAATATATATGCATATTTTACCCATTTTATATTATTCGTCCTACGCACTAAATGTACAAAAGCAAAAATTCAATCTTTTTTTTTATATGAAATAAATATTTACAGAAATACAAAGCGAAATATTCTTGCAGAGTTATGAAAAATATGTTGAGAAAACATTTGCAATAAAATATTATTAATGCTACATAACATATATATTTTTTAAATGTTTTGCTAATATATTTTCTATAATATATTTTATGCATATTATGTTAATATAACTAATATTCAAGACAGATTTAATAATTAAAATAAAAAAGCCAGATATACACCGTAAAAAGTCCTGATATGTACAGTTGCGACCAATAAAAACTAGCACAACCCTTATCATAGATTTTCATCTAATCCTAGCTGTTTGATTTTGATTTATAAATCTATCATATTGTGATATTGAATTTTTATTATCTAACAAACAATTTCGAATTAGACACAATAAAACAAAATAATTATGCGGCATACAAACGCAATGAAGAAAGTTGGAATAATCGTGAAAATAGACAATATATGGCCAGTCAGACAAACTGCGATATTCTACAACTTGAATAAGAACTCAGTTTGAAACATTTTAAGAAGATGGCGAAATCACAATTAAATCACAATTAACAGAAATCCCAGACCAGAATGTCCGAGAAAGTCAACTGCCGAACAGAACATTGCTTTGATTAACAATTTAAGAGCAAAACCATTATCGTCAGTAGTGATGCTGTTTCAGCAACACATTTTCCAGCATCATCTTGTTGTCATCAGGCCGTCACAGAGTAGCGTAATCTAAATTAAAATGCCCACGCAGCAGTAAAGAAAATATTTTTAAGCAACACTCACAACTCACAGAGAATCTAATATAATAATATCACTTTTTTGTAGTGACCGAATGGCTTCAGGCCCACAATATTAACGTTTTGAACTGGTATAATGATTTAAATCCAATTGAAAACATATGGGCGATCTTGGTCTAAGAAATTCATACGGCAAATGCAAGACCAAGAAACGTTCAAGAATTGCTGGAACTTATAAATAATGCTTGGGAAGAAATAATTGAAAAATATTGTTCCTCATTATATAGATCGATGCCCAGAAAATTAGAAGACATAGAGAATAATAGTAGGATTACTAAATATTAAATTATTGTTTTGTTTTTTTTTTTTCTCAAATTAAAGAACGTTATTTAGTAGTGTTATTTAATTAATATTATATTTACTTTAATGTTATTATTATTATTATTCAAATATGCTACGAAACTATACAATATTTTATCAGAAACAAAAACTGATGTATTAACACTAGGCAACAACAACTGCCCCATTTTTTTTTTTTGCCGCATCTGTGTCTGACATATCTAACGCTTTGGATATTAGAATTTTATGATCAATTTTGCAAAATTACTATTCACGCAAAATAAATAAAAATACATGTTTTTTTATGAAAATTTACTTATAATATTGGATTACTACAATGTTTTCTTGTGAAAAATTACATAAGACTTGTTCTCGCTGCAATCAAACCCATCATACACCTGTTGTCATTTATTTATATTTCTGTTGGACCATTTTCGTCATATTAAGAATCACGTTTAGGCAACGGTGATTATTTTATTGGTTTAAACGAATTAACCAATAAGCCACTGTCAGAGGTTGTTCTAGGAACTACGCCAGAATAACTTTAAAAACACCTTATATATTTTATATTTAATTATTATAATATTATTATAATATATTATATTATTACTACCCAAATTATTATTATTTTTTTTAATATTTCATTAAAAATTCATAGGTACCTACATATGCATCCCTTCAAAATGTTAAAAGATAACAATTTATCTGATCTGTAAATAGATCATTGAGTATCTTAATGGGTTAACGAGATTTCCTTCTTATTTCTAAAAATATACATTTGTATATGTATCCGATTGAATATCGATTACATTTGATATCAGTGAAGTCTACTTGGAAGAAAACAAGAGGTATGTAGAATAACGAAAAAAATATATTGAAAATCATTACAACTGAATAAATCTCAGCTCTTTTTTAATGTACACAGAGAACCCATTAGTAGAAGGAACTTATGGTGGGGATTCTAGACGTATCTGTAGCGCCTGCAACATTATCTGTAAGTCTGAAAACATGTATTATATATGGCTACAGACTTTCAGATAATCTTACATATGTATGCTACATCTATGCATAGAATCTCACACTTGTTTATATTTTAATATTTATGTATCTCTATTGTGACGCACCTATTTGTATTTTAAGTTTTAAACCTAACTATTTAGTAGATTTAGGATGGAATAAGTTCTGTTGGTTGGTATATAAGCAATAACCACATATGTATACTTTGTGAAAAATTGGAGTTGTAGTTAAAATTTTCTTTTTTAATCTTCTAAAATAAGTTGAGTGGTGACATTTAATACCACAATTTTCATATCCTATGAAAAGGTTTCGTTAAATAAGGGAATTATCAAAAAAAGAAACATTTTAGTGCTACACTGTAAAAAAGTTGCAGTAAAATTACATGTAAAATCGTTGGTAACAAAGTTGCCTACAATTTTACAGGTAAATTTGCTTGATAAGGTAAAATTTCTACCATCTAGTCAATTTCACATGCTGATGTGTTTTTCAAAGATTGTACTGTAAAATTGAAATTGAATGAAGTAATTTTCATATGTATTTTTATAAAGAGAGCAAGCAACTTATCTAATTCTTTTATAGCACCTAATAGGTCATACTGAATCGCTCAACCAGGGGATCAAGAATGAACACGCTTACGCGAAAACTACGATTGTTTGTGACGTACATAATATCATTGAGCCAATAATAAGTTCGACAAACGAATAGAATTACCCCAAAAAAATGTCAATTTTACACTAAATTTTGAGAGTAAATACAAAATTGTACATGTTTTTTCCTGTATTTTCCTTTTGAATTTTTGTTACATCTTAAACTTACATGATAAAAGCTATAAATTTTACCGTAAATTTCTTTTTCCATGTTAAATATCCTAGAAAAAAAATACATGTAAAACAAAATTTACATGATTTATTGTGGTAAATTCACAACGTTATTACATGTAATATTCCTGATTTACCACGGCAAAATTACTATAATTTTTTACAGTGTAGGTGAAGATTTATTAATTCATTAATTTTATGTCGAAGTAGCAACATTTTAAAATCTTTAGTTGTTAAATTAATCTGTTTTTAGGGTTACAGTGCCTTAGGCACGAAAATCTCATATAAGGGTCAATTATCAATTTATAATTATTTATTTACTTGTATATTTACAAAAAAAAATTTGGACAACAATTAATATTGCTTTACCATTGGAGAAATATATGTTCCTCATCCTCTATGCAAATTTATATTCAGGAAATTAAGAAAAAAATATGTAGTATATCCCCAAACACCACGCACGTGTGTTTATCCCTAAACTTTTAAAGATCAAACATAGTCAACCGCGATATTAAAATAAATATCTCGCGGAATTTCCAAAGAAAACAGAACAGAACCGAAGAACCGGGCGATCGTGCGGTTTAATTAAAACAACTGAGGCTGCCTTCGCGAGACTTATGACTGGTATCGTGCATAAACGATGTCTGAGTTCCCTTTGTTCTTTGTGTATCGGTTTTTATAAATAATACGCTAAACAATATACTATTAGATAATCTATTGTAGCATGACGCGTCCTTATTATCGTAGCGATTAACCGGATAGAATCTTAGTATGTGTAGCTCCGTCTCGCTCACACGTTCGTGAATGCATATACGTGCATACAAATAGTATCGGATTCAGCTGCTCTCGTGCAGATGTCATCGTGGACGGATTGACAATAACATAACACGATCTGTCCAAATAAATCATCGTATTGAGGAGAACGTGGCTACATGCATCACAAGAGGCTTACTATTAGGTGCACAAGGCCTTTATATCTCTTTGCGATGTTGGTGCACTTTTGGTGAGAGATTTCTATTTAACTTTAATAATGTTGCTATTTATATTTTTTATTTAAGAATTGTATATAAAAAAGAATCTACTTTTAATTGAAACATTTTAATTAGACTTACCTAATAACAAATACTAAATTCAAACTTATCTATCCTTATTTTGAAACTATTGTAAGGGTAGATCAAATTGGATGTATACAACGACTAAATACACTTTGCAGTAGAGGTACAAAATAATGAGATGGGTTACTTTTTCGAAATAAAAACACTGGTGAAATCAAATTTTAAAAAATCGTTTTCAAGATTATCAATCATTCAATTTCTATTATACGATATGACTTTCTTATAATGTAAAATTAAAAAGAAATTTTTAGACATTTTTTTATGCAGATTTCGATTTGGAATTTGGATAAGAAATATACTTTTTAATGATCCTCCAAAATTTTTGATTATGACGTCATATTATCTTTTCTTAAATTGAAACTATAGTTAGGCTATGTTAGAATTAAATAACAAATTTTACGAATCTTAAAAAACCATATAACACCCTATGTTTAGTCTAAATATTAAGCAAGATATTGCATTTTAAATGCCATGGATACCACAGATCCATGGAGAAAATCAAGGAAGGTGCCATGACAGCCAAACAAAATAATTAATATTGTCTCTGTGTCAACTTATTTGTTTCTGAAGAGGAATATTTTGAACACGACCTATTTGATGACTCTAACTTTATACGTCCTTACGAATCATTCAAATTTACATTAGCTATGTTCGCGGAGCATCACAGATCAGTCAGAGCCAATCAAATGACTTGGATTAAAATTACGGATTTGTTTCAATCAATAAAATTATGTCTGACATATGTGTGATTGCTCCACGAACAAAGCTATTGAATTCGATGTTATACCAAATTCCGGTAAATAGCGACATTATTTGAGACCATGAGAATTACTTTTTTGGCAGGTCAAAATAATAGTAGTGGCAGGTATATCTGATGACAGCTTGCTTTATATCAAAACTAAATTGTACAAAATAGTATAACGAAATGTAACTTAAATAACCAATAAAATGTGAAATACTACTTTAAAAAGACTAAATAGTTCGATTTTTGACGAACTAAACACAATAATTACACTTTTTGAATAATATTAGTTTCAACACTGGTCAATATGATATTTATTCAAATTCAAATTGACATTTTGCTGTTATAATTTTGCCAACCCAAGAGCACACAGACTACCTTCAGACGACGAACTCGCATTTAGATATGTACCGCTCTCTCTATTCTTTTCTATCTAATGGAAATATAGTATAAGGTTATCTTTTTCCCAAAAAACTCAAAATTTGTGTAGATGCGCTGTTTAAAAGACTGCGTATTATAGAAATCTGTACGACAACATGTTAAAAACGAAATAGTAGTAGAGATGGCGCCTCATATTGTAATATAAAAGGTATCATTTTTACCAATAGATGCATTACAATATATGTATATTGCTGTAAGTATTTTTTCGAAATTGTTTCAAAAATAGTGACATTTGTGACATATTCTGCGAAAATGTTTTGCATAGTTTGTGGTCGTTCTAAAACCGAAGTGCAGAAGTTATTTTGCAATTTTTATTGCACGCAATACAAAAAATTTCGAACTGTAAAGCGGCCTTTATAATGAAGTTATTTATTTATTTTATAAGCTTACACCTGATATTACGATTTAAAGGGAGACACGTGCTGGTGGCAAGATGTCTAAGGAAAAAATAACGGTATTAGTGACGGCAAATCTATCGAGAACAGAAAAGAAAAAATTGTTGATAATACGTATAGTTAAACACCCAAAGTGTTTTAAAAACTTCAACAACTACCTATAAATTATAAATCCAATAGCAGAGCTTGGATGACTTCCGAGAGTTTTACTAACGAATTGCGAGAATGGTGTAGGAAAAGAAAAATATTACTAATTGATAATTGTACAGCGCATCCTGATGTTAAAAATTTAGACTGCACTAAATTAGTCTTTATACCACCCAATGCAAGTTCTAAATTGCAGCCCAAGAATTAGGGTGTTATACAACTACCGACGACTTCTCTTTGCGAATATGGTAAATTGTATTGATACTGGCAACGAAAGATTTACTATTAATGAATATTTTAAAATTTATCTGTTACCTAGTTAGTAGACTGTTTATTTGTACTTGTTTTGCATATTAATATTTTGTAAATAAAAATAAAATCAAAGAGTTATATTATCTTTAGTTTGTTATACCTTTATGCAGTAGTACGAAGAAATAAAGTTTTAAAAAATTATTGTAATGTGTTTAATGATTGTATTGGACTATATTCTTGTTTATATGTATATAAATAACAATATAGTCAAATACAATCTTTAAACACTTTGTCCTCTAAAATAAATACAAATGAAAGTATATACTTTTTGAAATTAAGCGGGAAACACACAAACGCCATCTACCTGAATTTTGTATTTTTGTGAGAGAGAAAAAAAACCCCGAAACGGCATCTTGATTTACACTGAGTTCGTCGTCTGGAGGTAGTTTGTGCAAGGGCATAAATTTTTTTCCCAAAAACGTCGGATAAGTGGCGCCAGCGGTGGACACGTACAACTCCTGATTTGACAGGCCGTATAAAGCAATTAAGCAGGTTGTGATTTTCAATATTGACAGAAATATTACCCTTTCCATGTTTCGCCAATAAAATAGTAATGTACCATGAATGTTTAAGATTATATCATAGCAAAATGTCTTTCAATGTTGGAAGATATTTTTCACTACGTTGTAACTAACTATTCTGTATCTGTAGAAACTGGAATGTAAAAAAATAATACAGGGAAGAAAGGATGGAAAGACCCAAAACATAAGTACACATCATCCAATCATATTAGAATCGAAGTCTTCTCTAGTCTGCCAAAAGGATACTAGAAATCTAAAAAATAAAATAGAATTTATGGGATTAGTATTATAGATCTTTGTTAGTGACGACGATCGAATACACGAATGCCCAATTAAATACGAAATCCCGCCATCCACGGTAAATTAAGCGAATTTATCACTTCCCCAACGAATAGTTCTGCGTCAGTTTTACAGAAATCCCATCAGTTCATCATCCGCGCCCATGCCCACACGATCATAAATATATCGTATTAAATTACACGCGGCCAAGTCTCTATTCACCGCTTCGGACGGTATATGGAAGGAAGGCGCTCGCGCACATCGAAATCACACATCAACTAAATTAAAAATTAGCATAAAAATCACATAAAATCCTAAATCCCGGCCTGTCCCGCATCAAGAAGAGAACTTGACTGGCACAAAAGGTCCGTAGTATACGTGCTGTAAATCACCGCAATCTGGAGGGAAGGTGGATATCGCATCGGGCTGCGGACGATTCTTCGAGTTAAAGACTGGTCGGGGTTCTGCGCTCTGTGTCCCTGTCTCACTCCGAGAGACCGGGAGAACATATCGACCTATGGGTGGAAATTAATGCCAACGGATTGTTCTTCGTATACACCATACGCTCTTATAACGTGCTAGTCGATTGATTCAGTGGACTCTCCGGCGAGCCGTCAGCGATGAGATACGATTGCGTCCTACTACTAAAGATTCATGAACGCGGAATGTTGCCAACGCGCGCTTTTTGTAATTTGTTGTACTTTAGGACGTAATATGTATGTACCTGCCCCGATGTCCTTTCGTGTGTGCTTCGGGTACGTTCGTTAAACTTGCGAATGGAGCGCGGTACTCTTCTCCTGTTTCGGTTCGAGCTATGTATTTATATCTGCTGATTTGATTTTCACAATTTTATTTGCGATATTCTGAATCGCACAGGTGCGCTCACTCGCTTTTTGTCGTGTGTATGTTTGTATGTATGCGTGTAAGCTGACTACATATCGTGTCTTGCCGGTTTACTTAAGCGTTTGCATACAATCGCAACTATAAGCATCTTATGACATGAGCGATGGAGAGGTTCATTAATTCTATACAGCCTTTTTACATTTGATGCATTATAGTAATATAAATAAATATTAAACAGATAAGATATATTCATTTAAAATAAAACAATTGCATTGTCATTAGTCATTACTTTCTAAAGAGACTCTCAGAAGGTTTCCCATTCGCTTTGAATATCAACATGTTTGCCAACTTCGAAAATACAAAAATAGCGTTCCAACTCCCACATCCTATCATTAACTGCCCAAATTATCTAAAAACTAAATAAGAAAAAAAATACTTATCTTATACACATACACAAGTAACACAAATAAATCAGTGCACTCGTCATTTTTCTGATTAGCTCTTAAATTATATCTCAATTCATAACTGAAAACCTAATTAAAATTAATAGTAATTGATATTCTGATACAAAAATGGTCTTTAATTGAACCACACACTACAATTTCGAAAGATAATTTTATACTATTATTACGTTTTGTTTGTAATAATTGTTATTTTTCTTTTATGAATAAATATTATCTACAATTTTTTGGTACACCAATGGGTTCCCCAATTAGTCCAATTTTGGCAATGATTGTTATGGTTTGTTTATTAGATGCTGTTATACCTAAATTACCTTTCAAAATTCCATTTATTTTTAAATATGTTGATGACATTATTTGTTCAATATTTAATGATAAGGTAGATATTATTTTAAAGATATTTAATTCGTATAATAATCATTTACAATTCACTGCTGAACTGGAAAATGATTGTTATGTACCTTTTCTTGATACCAAAGTTATAAGATCAGAGAATAACATTATCATTTTAGATTGGTATCAAAAACCGACATCTTCTGGTAGATTTATTAACTTTTACTCTAATCATCCTATAAATCAGAAATATAATACTGTGATTGCTATGAAAAACAGAATTACACAAATTAGCGACACAAGATTTCTTAACGACAATTTAAAAAAGTTATTTAATTTTTTTTTTAATAACGGCTACCCTAAAAATATTCTTTCCAAATTAATTTACTCTCCAAATTCCTTACATGAACATATAAATACTAATACAACTACCACTTTCAAATATTATAAATTACCTTTCGTAGAAGGTTTAACTAATAAAGTAATTAAACATTTTAAAGAATTTAAAAATATCAAAATTGCGAAGAATAATATAACAACCATAAGAACAATCTTTACAAAAACTAAAGACAAGATACCAATTCTGGACCAAAGTGATTTGGTATATAATATTCCTTGTCGTGATTGTCAAGGTCGTTATATTGGTCAAACTTCTCAAATGCTAAAGAATAGAATAACCCAACATAAAAGTGATAGTCGTATAGGTAAACGTTCATGTGCCTTGTCTTTACATTTTCAAAATTTAGACCCCAATTTTTAATTATGATAATACTAAAATTCTTGATGTTGAAAATAATTACAAAAAGCGGTTATTTCTAGAAATGGTTCATATTAACAGTAATCAAAATTCAATTAATTTCAAAACAGACACAAATCAACTCAACCATATTTATTGCAACATTTTAAAAAATACATAGTAACATTATCTTGTTTACAAAAATGTTTTTTGACTTTTAAAAAATTCTAAATTTAAATAAGTATAATTTGATTATTATATTTGAACTTTGTAAGTATTATTTTAAATATTTTATTACTATTGGTTCATATTCTTTGTAATATTGTAGATGTCCTCCTGAGGAAGTGATAAATATATGACGAAATATTGAGGTTATTTAGCATTTTTATTAAAAAGACCGTATTACCCATATAGCTTAGTTTATTCTTCAACGAAGTTCCGGTCGGTACTCCTTTTCAAATTATATATATTCTAATTTTCCAGTGAAGATACAAATATCAGACACACAAAAGTTTGGCTAAGAAGTTTGAAAACTTCGATTATCTTTGGCAGAAAAGTACCGAAACCGGCTTGAGCTACCTAAAACCTTGAAAAGCAATCATTTTGGCTAAAAAGTTCGGGTTTACTTGACTAAAAAGTTTTAAAAACCCAGAAATTCGATGGCGTTAACTAAAAAACTTCAAAGGCCCGGTTGGACTAAATAAAAACTTTAGAAACTTGATTAATCTGAATAAAAAGTTAATAAACTCGATTAGTTTGGGTTAAAAATCAGAAATCCGGTTTATTTGACTAGAAAGCTTAAAAAAATCAGAAATTTAATAGTGTTAACTAAAAAACTTCAGAAGTTTAATTGGACTAGGTAAAAACTTAGGTAAGTCGATAAGTTTGAAAAAATATTAATGAACTCGATTAGGTTGAAACTCAAAAATGCAGTTTACTTGACTAGAAAGCTTCAAAAACTGAGACTTTGATTGCGTTAACTGAAAAAACTTCACAGGTCCAATTGCGATAAGCAAAAACTTTGAGAAACTCTATCGGTTTACATAAAAAAGTGAATAAACTAGATTAGTTTGGGCTAAATTCAGAAATCCGGTTTATTCGACCAGAAAGCGTAAAAAAACACAGAATTTCGATTGCCTTAACTAAAAAATTTCAGAAACTAGGTTTGGCTGACTAAAAAATTTGAGAATCTTGATTAGTTTAGCTAAACAACTACCTAAAACACTCGATTTTAGTTAATAATAATAAATTCGGTTCATTTAGTTAAGAAAGCTTCAAAATCCCGATTGTGTTAATACAAATACTGGAAAGCTTGAAAAACTCGGGATCTTGATTGCGCAAACTAAAAAGCCCAGAAACTCGATTGATTTGATTTAAAAACGGGAAATTAAATTTATTTCACAAATAATTAAAAAAAAACTGGAATAATATGGCGATAAATAAGAAAACAGGTTACGTTGTCTAGAAATATTCAATCAATTAAAAAATATCACAAGCTTGATCACTTTACCTAAACAGCTAAGCTATTTTTGCCAAAGCAAACGTCAGAACTTTATTGGTTTGGCTATTAAAAACTTCGAAATTCGATTAGTTTTCCTAAAAGCTTCAATAACTACATTTTGATTGTATATATATAGAAGTTATGTCATATTTAACTGTTAAACATTGAAATAAATAAGGCTTTTCCAAATTATCTACAGAAACTAGAAGCTTTCTTATGAACAATTTTTCTAGTAAGTCCATGAAAACGTAGTAACATGAGCCGTACTGTGGCCGTACTGAGAGATGACCATGGGAACAATACGAATCATCACGTACAGCTGATAAGAAGAATACCAACTTGTTTTATATGTCCTATAACTTTATTTATACATATAGTTTCAAGCAGTCGTATTGTAGACACAGAATAGTTTGTTTGTTTTTGTAATTTGCGTTCAATAAAAGCTTTTGTTTTTAAAAATTCTTAACTCGAATCGAATCATTTATTTACGTATATTTAAAAAAAAAGAATATTCTGCCTGATCTTTTTTGTGTGACAATATATGAACAACTTCTTATATACCTACCTAGACAAGTATCTGATTTCTACATAAATAATATTCTGATACAATCTTAGATTATTACACACGATTAATTAATTTTGTTTTGTTTCGACTGCCTATATAAACGTATCTTCCTTCTTACGCCAGCGCACAATAAACACAGCGTAGGCTGTATATTGCTTTCAATTAATAAGAAGTTAACGGTTTCAAATAAATAAATAAGAAAAAGACGAAGTAAAAAAAAGAACACACTCGTCCGTTGTGTATAGTCGACACGAACATCTAAAAGTCTCGCCTTTCGCCTTCATAAACTTGGCGTTGTTCCCCATGCCTCAGAAAACGCGCCATACCTCAAGTTGATCCGACCGTCAGCCCCCCTCAGTGTTTGACAGATTTATTGCGACTTTTGTATAGTCTTAATATGACTTATGGACAGGAACCAAATATAATCCAATGCGTAATTTAGTCGAGGTCTGTGAAACGTTTCCTCCGTCCTCTTTTCTCTTTCGCTCTCCTTTTCACACATACACATAAATATAAGCACATACATACACGACCACATGAAACGACACGATACAACAAAATAGGAAGAATAGAGAGAGAGAGAGAAAGCGATGTTAAACTTTTCGGGTACTGTAGATCAAAAGACTATAAATTCCAAGATTTGTCAGTTCTTTTTTCTGTTATCAACTCTCCGTATTTTTGAATAATATTATATATATATATACGTGTCCAGTATTGTGTTGTTGAAGCGATACAAGAAGAAAAAATAGAGAGAAAGAAACGAGTTATGTACAACATACTACGCCGAAAACATGAGACGAACGAAGACGCAAGAATTTTATCGGAATTTCAATTCACTGACGTGATGGACGGGTGAATTATTTGTTTGTTTGTGTCATCTTTAAATTCGGACCGATGCGATGCGACGGTCGAGGACCCGTCAACGGCATTGCAAAATACGGTGGAAAGCAGAGAGCAGATGTGTAATTTATTAAATCCCACCGTTTAGAGGAGACAAAAATCTTAATTTACGAGTATATGCCCGAGACGTGACAGGCCAGGATTGTCGAAATTCCAATGGAATGATTTAAAGTGACACGTTTAGTATGGTTAATTACCGAATGCTGTTTGATTTACGAATATACATGGATGCTGTCTATGAAACAATCGTTTTTTGTGTTTTGATACTAGTAAGTGCTCAATTAGAGATTTTCTTGAACAGCTAATTTCAAAATTTCCTTCCATTAAGTTTACCCATGAAGAGGAAACAACAATAGGATTGCTTTTCTCGATATGTTAGTAATAAGAAATAAAAACAAATTAGAAATAGACATATATAGAAACCCACTACTAATAACAGATTTATTTCAGAAGATTCAAACCATTCATGGAAAAACAAACTAGCAGCTATTAACTTTTTGGTACATCGCTTACTTAATTTCCCTCTATCTACAGAACGATATAATAAAGAACTTAAAGAAATTATTAAAATCGCTGCATTTAATGGGTTCTCAGAAGACGTTGTATATAATACAATTAGAAAACATAAAAACAAAATAAGAATTAAAAATGCGAGTACTTTAGAAATTAGTGACAAGAAGAATAAGAAATATGTTAAATTACCATTTTATCCAAGTTACACGAAAGGTCTACAAAAATTTTTTTCTAAATTCAATCTTGACATAGTTACTACTTCAAATAATAGTCTTAAAAATATTTTAGGTGACCCTAAAGATCAAGTAGATAATTTGGACAAATCAGGTATTTATAAAATATCTTGTAAAGATTGTGATCAGGTATATATTGGGCAAACTAAAAGATCAATTAAAACGCGTTACAAGGAGCATTTGGCTCACCTTAAATTTAGAAGGTTTGACAAATCTAGTGTAGCCCCACATATGCTTGAAGAAAATCATAAAGTTGACAATATAAAGTTAGTTAAAAACGTAAACAACTATGTGCAATTAAATTGTTATGAGGGTATGGAAATATATAAAAACAAACATATTTTAATGAATTCAGATTTAGGACCATTAAATTCTTGTCTTTACGGTTTATTAAGTAGTAAATTAGGCGGGGTTAGGATCAGTGACTAGTTAAGTATGACGGCAGTCAGCCATAACCGTGATCATTGTACCATGACCTTTTTTAGGTATAAATTAGGGTAGTTTTAGTGTAGTTATTTAGTTCAGTGTTTCTGCTGATGATGATAGCTTTGCTATCGAAACGTACGTCCAGTTTAGTGCAGTTTGTGGTGAGGGGTTTAGGAGAAGTTCACCGCATTACCAGTACCACAGTTTGGAGTATTTTTGTTAATCGTATAAAAATCTTAAGGAAAATCTTCTGATCATTGCTTCAGAGCGGTGTGATATGTTTGCATTTAATGTTTTGATATATTTATACTGTGAATTTGTTCCTAAACGTTTAACACAAGCAGCAGATCATAATTAGAGTGGTCAGCTTTCGTCTGCGGACCAGATCTGTACTAAGCTTCATGTACGTGACATTAACATTCAACACAAGTATACAGTACTGTGTTGGGAAAGAGCTAAATTATTTATTTATTTAACTATAAATATTATTATAGATAATCCCCTTACCTTATTTAAGTAGCAGAAGTAGTATAGGATTGCTGAAAAGTTTGCAACATTAAGTGTTTCAAGATTTTTTTCTCACTGAACAGCGTTCGTCGCGCTGATAAAACATGCTCACATTTTGAAAAAGTCCGTTCAACATCTACGAATGTAACACACGCATAATTAAAACAATCTTTATAGGTAGATAACGGATCAAATGCACCATCACCAATGTGTAGTCCGATTTGTGCCAGCACAATAACTGTTTATCACACACTATACAAACTATTTTGGCACCACCATGATGTAAATCCTGGAATTCACAAATATACTTTTCTAAATTATGAAACAATGGCCGTTTGTTGGGATTTTCTACGCCCGACATGGTATTACATTTACAATGCGTAAAACGTTAACGGAGAACTGTATTATCTCGCATCAAGACTCGACTAACACTGATACTAGATACACGAATCGAAGGAAGTGATTTTACTGCCTTGAAGATATGCTGTAGCTAAACGTTGTGCATAGCGCGAGGCAAGTACAGTCTATGTAAACAGACACGTCTGACCAGTGTAGTCATTATATAATTGAAAGGCTTGTTGTAAAACGCATGATAAGCCTCATCAAAGATATTTCAATTTTAAATTAAATAGTAGTCAATTTTCTGCATTTTTCTAGAACTTCAAAGCTTGTACTTGTTTTTGCTTGCGGCATATTACGTTATTATAATAAACCCTTCACTTTGTTATATATATTTAGGAGGTATTTCTACAAAAAGAAAAAAACGTGGTAAAATCTTCCTGGAAGAGAATAGTGGGACAAAATAAAACTCTGAAAATAATTGATTCAGAATTTTATTATATTGAACATACATAAAAAACAACATGACTCGCATCATGAGTATAAGTAAACGCAATTGAAATAAATATGAACAATTGGTAGCAAATATATATTTACCCTAACCGGGTCTAACTGTATACGTTAACAATAAGTGTAACTATGAGTTTGAGATTCGATTCAGACACGAATTTTTTCTTTTCAACTACTGTAAATGTCATCCTGAGTGTAAAATTACGGTTTATTGGTAATAATCACATTGTGAAGTAAATTTCAGGATAATTTTATTGGATTACATTGATGTTTGTAAATTTACATATTATTCCAACTAAATACAGCAAGTCTACTTTAAAAAAGATGTTACTTATCGTAAATATACTGTAAAATAATAAATTAAAAATAAGGTATTATATACTACTATAATATTTTTTCGCTTTGTGGAAAAAATACACAAGAGTTGTATCTACTTTATTAAATAGAATAAAAAAAATGTTTATTTTTTAATGATATTTTTAACAGGTATTTGTCTTGAACAAGAATCCTTAATGGCAAATATATTTTATAAGAAATTGCCTTAAAGTGCAGAAATTGAAACTAACACAAAATAATCTTTGGATCAAGGTTTTATTGATCAACAAAGAATTTATAATAGTTTGCTCAAAAAGTTTTATTGGTAGAAAAAAAATAACTTTACTGCGAATACAAGAAAATAATCAAGAAGTTAAATCAATAAAACCAATTTTGTTTCGGCACATTGCTTACCATTAACATTACAATCTCTGACATAAAAATACAAGTTATTCATAACTACTAATCTATTTAATTTCATGCTATGCCTTTTGTATGGCCTGAACCCTTTTGCGGGTTAAGTAGCAGTACAATACTGAAGAAACTAAAAAATAGAAATGGAGCAGAGAAAATCCAGTTACTGGGAAAATCTCCAGGGAATGAGGCAAAGTAAAATTCTTCTGCGAACTTATAACCAGAAGAGGTTTATAGAATGCATCAACCTGAGTAAGAACAACGTTCGCATATTAACAGGAATACTTTCAGGCCATTATAGACTGAAAGGACACCTGAGTAAGCTTGGATTGGAAAAGGAATATGAATGTAGATTTTATGGAGAACAGGATGAAACACCCATCTACCTTCTCTCAAATTGCGTAGCACTGTGCAACTCGAGGGCGTTGCACCTGGGAGCATGTGAAATCGAAGAGAGAGACTTACCTAGACTGGGACGCCTTCTGACATCCTACACTTTCTGAAAGGAATAGGATTGGAAGGCCAGCTGTAAAGCAGCAAGAATAGGGGACACAACAGATCTTTTAGGTCGCAGTGTAACATCACCCTTCTATCTACATACATACAACCAAGTTCATGCTAAATTTTCCTTTAATTCATTTTAAAACTGCGACAATACTTTCTATTTCTTTTATATGAACGTTTTCAAAGCCTGAGGATGGCCAAGATGTGCCGAAGCATGTATATAGCTGCTTTTAAAAATATTAATAATAAACCAAAATCGAATGAACCATTCAATTATTGTATTTTTATATACAATCATCCATTTCAAGTAGAAAACATCAATTTTGTCCATATCTATTCAACTATATAATTGTAAGACTATTTTCAAAAAGCATCAGATCAAGGAAATGATCCAATCGAGGTGAATTGATTAAACTATATTTACATTAAATTGCCGTTTTATGTTAAATATAGAAAATTTTCGTTTATAAACAAATATGTTAAAAAAAAGAATGCATTTATTCAAATCAATAATTAACAAAAACAAAAGGAGAAACGCCCAAAATATATTCATATAAAGACCTAATCTTTACCTATATATAAGCAATTCTTTACCGGTTCATTGCTTGCACAAACGGCACATTGGAATGCCAGCACACCACAACATTTATGCTCCCCTGATCTCGAACATATCGCGAAGCCTGTGGAAAGCGGAGAATCCGATAAAGAGACACGTGAAATTAACCAACAACAACGAAAGAGTAACTCCGAAGATCGGTTTAAAATCATAACTTACTCCACCTTACTATATACATACATATAATAAACAAATTTACAATGGATTTTATTAGAATGAAATTTCTAATAAAATAATCATTGATTGACGCAACTCATTTCAGAGGAATAATAAATAATTAACATCAACACAAGGGGAACAATAACAACAACAGTCTTGGAAGGATGGACTGACTGGTCCGGGAGAATACAATTTCGTTCTTATGCGTCTATGATTTCTTCGACTACAGCACGAAGAAAACATATATATCTTGAGATTCTGATAGATTTATGGCTGCATTCGAACAAACACCGAATACCTTGAGATTATATTATACACCGGTTTCGGAGAAGGAGTCAATTAGGCTACTGGCTGGAAGACACGAAAACTTTTTGAGACGTGAATAAATAAATCGGCTGTTTCTCAAAACTGGTAGTGCGCATGCCACAGGACTAGGTGATAAATCGTAAATGTGTGTATGTATGTAATATGCATTTATAAACGCATAAGTAGGGATTGAGCACATTCTTCCATAAAACCACCATAAGAATTGACATGCAAATACCGTTAAACAACGATATATCCCTACAGGTTTATTTATTTATTATACTCTATTTAAAAACGCTCAAATAGAAGTCTGCTTCGTCATTTCCTAGTCTCATAAACAAATTCGTCATGCAGTTACAAAAAAGCATCTATTCATTCTCTGAGGTGGAATGAATTCTGAATAACTTGGCAACTGCGCACGGCAAAATGTGGTTTTTAATCATTCGGATCATAAATGTAAATGTAAGTGATAGGTTCTTTGGAAATTTATGATCCTTGTCTGTTCGTGTCGTATAGTCAATTTACGTAACTCATAAATGTGACAATTAATTATGCAGGTGTATCTTTTATTTTTTCGGTGAGAGAATGTGCTATTAATTTCAACATAAATGTGTATAAACTGTATAAAGTAATACTTTCAAGGTTTGTATCTGTTTACACAAGTCTGTCGCTATACAGTGTCAGTAAAAAATAAGAAATAAATTCGAGGAAAACGAACATGGAATTTTTTTTTGTTGGATATTCCAGAACTGTGTAATCCATGGCGCGGACGTAGGTTTTATTTTAATAAAAACCTAATTTTCTTTAAGCTTTGATGGTGTGACAGTGTAAATACTATCAGCTTACACAATGAAACTTTTAAGAAAATT
This sequence comes from Protaetia brevitarsis, assembly GCA_004143645.1. Taxonomy (NCBI): domain Eukaryota; kingdom Metazoa; phylum Arthropoda; class Insecta; order Coleoptera; family Scarabaeidae; genus Protaetia; species Protaetia brevitarsis. Next base: position 768,947 of record RXPK01000048.1, read on the forward strand.
GTAATCAAATACTGAATATCACACAATAGTAAAAATATCAGAACGTTAAGCCAAATAAAATTCTCGTTTGAGATAAACGAATAACTCAAAATTTCTTCATGTAAACAGTCAAGATATTTATATAAGTCCTTAATTCTTGCATACCAAGTTTAATTGTATATATATTATGATATGATAGTTTCGACTTGAAATAGCCATGATCATACTTATTATTAATTGATATGGTTTAAATATATTGTTAGTTTTGTTAATTATTGTTTAAATAATAGTGTTAGACTGGCCAAAATTGGACTAAATCATGTTTTTATTAATATTAAGACACCCGATAGACAGATTTTGTGGGCAAATTATGATTGCTGAAAAAGATATGCTACCGAAAACTGGTTAGATTGTCAACCTATTAGTTGTAACTGCTATACCACGCTGAAAAAGGTGTGAAATGTTTTAATGTTTAAAGATGATTTAAACCAAAAAAAAAATGCAATAAGTCAATCTGATTTTCGCGTGATTAGTATGTACAAAACATAAATTTATTCTTTGTTTATGTTTATCACCCAATAAAAATAAACCTAAATCATATTTTCAAAATTTGATCACGCAATCTTACGCAGCGTACCTTCCTTGACATGCACACCAAATTTCATTAATTTGGATCAATAAATAAAAAAGTTATAGACGATTTAGTCGATCGATGCACCGTACATCGGTCGATGGAACGCTGCGGAGATAGGCGGGGGGGAAAGGAGGATCAACTTGGGGTGAAAATCGGTTCTGTGAACAGGACTCCGCTGTCCTATCTTTTCGCCAATAAGACAGACGGAGTGCGGACGATAGAGTGGGGATAAAATGGGCTACGACCTTGTCTATCTTACGGGTCGCTATGTAATTTTCCTATTGCGTTTGTCGCACGTCGTGTGGGAGACGTGAATGCCAAAACGCGCGGACAGATTTTAGACGGAGAAGGTACCTCCTTGTCTGTCATACGCGCCTTACGGTCAATTTGTTTATACGTGGTAAATTCAGAACAGTTGGACCGATTTTAAAAATTCTTTCGCTTTTATAAAGCGGACGGATTTTTTTTTTTTAATGGTGAAATTAATTTTTGTAAAGAGGTTAGGGAATTATATTTTTTTTCCAATTCTAAAATTCTATTTTGAAAGCAAATAAATTAATTATTTCCATTACCTTTGCTATATCTTTGATGGACACTTGGGATTGTGGGAGAAAAAAATATATACGGTTTTTATAAGTTGGAAGGTTTGTCTACAAGTTTCAGTAACAACAATATGTAAATTTTAACAGATGTTAAGGATGTTGACAGATGTAATTATCATTGCTATGTTGTCAAACAGATGCACTTCCTAACATTAGCGCATATTGTGGTAGAATTGTGCTGTGGGAGAAAAATATATGTTTTTTTATAAGTATTGAGGTTTGTTTATAGATTTCACTAACAACAATACGTAAATCTTGAGGGATGTTTAAGATATCGGTGGATATAATGATTAGTGCTATACGTTAAATCGATGCACATCCTAGCATTAGCGGAAATGTTTATAATATTATTATCATTTTTGAAGGTCATTGGAAGTCGTGAAACAAAAAATAAATGTGATCTTTAAAAGTTAGGAGTTTGTTTATAAGTCTCAGTAACAACAATATGTAAATCTTGACAGATGTCAAGGATGCCAACAGATGTAATTATCGCTGCTATATTGTTAAACAAATACGCTTCGTAGCATTCACCAATATTGTTTTACTAATACCATCCGCCATTTTTAAGAGACATTGGAAGTTGTGGGAGAAAAAATATATGTGGTTCTTATAAGTTTGGAGATTTGTTTATAGATTTCAGTAACAACAATACGTAAATCTTGAGGGATGTTTAAGATATCGCTGGATATAATTATTTGTGCGTCAAATCGATACATATTGCACATCCTAAGCATCAGCGAACATTTATGAATGAATAACATCACACAGTGAGGCTATTAAGTTGTAACATAGAGAGTAAGCAATAAAAGCTTTTTTACTTTCCTCTTCAATGTTATTATATTATATTATATTCCCAAATTAAGCCTTGCACTTTTGTAAACACGTATGTACTCTGGTCTAAATATCTCTATAACAATTTTATGTATAAATTGCAAAATTTGTCCTAAATACGGCGCTTTTTATTCCACACCAATAATGATGTACATTCAGCACGACAGCAGTCAAGATTACAAGATATTAATGTGGTGTATTTACCAGATAAATATATCTAATAGAAGAGATGATCATTAAAACGGCGACTCTGTTGGTATGTGATAAAAGTGAATGGGATAACTGCTGTTTCTTTCTTTTATAGTATATAATATCTCATCTACAGATATTTTGCAGTCATACTGTGAATATATGTGTACATAATATCATGACACTTGAACAATACCTCCTGGAAAGCGAATTTAGTTTAAAAAGATTTAGATACTTTTCAGGTGCAATTAACTATTAAACAGTTAACTGCTTTCTTTCGGATTAACTAGATGGTATTAGAATGAGGGAGTAGTCCCTTTTTGAATAACACTCGACATAATTGACTTTCGACAAATTCCGTGTAATTCCTCTATCGTCCGTGGGCGTCCGGCTTTTGTCTGTTGAAAACTACCCCTCGACACGATCCGCACGCATACACTCACATCTCGGCAATAGAGGCTCGTTCACGCATGTAATACCTACCGGTAATAGCAACTATGACAGGGGATGTAATGGCATTTTGAAAACCCCGATGACAACGGTGTGCGCATATACAGCGTGTCAATGTAAATAGTTTCGCTATGAATATCTCAGAAATTGGCCTAGTATCCTAACTATTCATTTTCTAAATTTTTTATTTAGAATTTTATCGTTCATATTAACAATTTAGCATAATTTAAGTTTAGGTGGTGTGAAATGGCATTTTTTATAAATATTATGAAATATGTCCAGAACGGTGACAGATAGATATAGGGATACCTGACAAAAGTGGTTTCAGAAATACGTATTGCTGTGGACGAACACCTTGTTTTCGTGAAAGTTTTTTTTTTTTAAGTTGCATACATGTTCATGTTTACTCCGATTTGCCTTTATCAATGTTTTGTGGGAGTTTCCACAAATTCAAATATTTTATTTTGTATAGGAGTTAGTTTATGAGTTGATTGTTTAATGTATTTATTTAAATGTTCAGTTGCTTTAAATTTAATTTTTACTCTTTAAGCGTTTGTTCATGTTAGTTCATGTCCTTCTTAGAAGTCTTCTTCTACGATCTTTGCGCCTTGCGTTGCACGCAGCTGTTGTTTATATGTATACGATTGTTTAACCTTATAAGACTCAGTTCCGAGATTGACACAAGAGTAAGCAGATGTAAATTTGTATTTCATTGCTGCCATTTTGTTTATTCTTACGATTCAAAGATTTGTTTCGTTTATTTGATTTTATTTCGTCCATCTAGGAACTCGTTTAATAATAATTGTTATTGTATTGTTGTGTACACAATTTAGATATAAGATCATTTATTATTTTTGGTTAGGGAAGATATATTTAGTTTAGAGTTAATTTTTCGTTTTTTTTTAATTTTGCTGATTTGTAATTATTTATTAATCAGCTCGGGTTGGGTGAATAGAAGCTTTGTGCTTGTATGTAAGTTTTTCTGTTGTTAATTTACTTGTATTGTCCACGTTTAATTTAGTTTGTTTTAATTTTGAAACCATATTCATATTCATATTCATTTTATTTAGCCAGAAGACATAATTATGTGTGGACAATGTCAAGTACATAACAAATGACAACATAAAAAAGACAACACAGGCAAACATTATAGACAACACGTGGATTGATTGATAGAAATAGGATTATCTTCCTGAACTATTTTGTTGTTTGCTTTGATAAAGGATTTAGCATTGTCCTTTTGTAATTTAGAGTCTAATGCAGTTTTTGATTTCAGCCAGAGCCCTATGCTCATGGTTTTTTTTTCTGCAATTTGTATTTAATGTTTTTTTTATATATATATATATAATAAAAATTCTTATTTGTTATTTAACGTCATTCAAAATTCTGTTCTTTTATTTTTGTTTAAACCTTTTCAATTTTTGGAGTAATAAAGAAAGTCAGATATCTTCACTTTTTACTTTTCGTGATTAGTTTTAATTTGCGAGGGTAACCCTGAGTTTAATCGTTTTTTTGCGCCCTTTTGAATTTTTATCCTTTGAGCTAGCTAAGTTATTCATTCATTCATTTCATTCAAGTTAGGGTGAGCACTTGATATCCGAGCACTTGAGCTTGGTGCTCATTGTACCATCCCTATTGATTCTCTTATTTCCACTCGAGCAGCTTGGTGTTCTCTATAAAGCCCAGTATCTTGCCCAGTGGAAACTTGAGGACCTTCGAGGGCTCCAATAGATCTCTCCCGAAATATTTCTGCCTGAGTACCTTTAGTTCCTCACATGTGCAGATTACATGTAAACTCGTTTCCTCCTGTAGTTCGCATCTTCTCCACCACGGTTCGCTTACACGGCCTGTGTTGTATAGATGCTTTTTCAGAGGACAGTGTCCAGTTACCAACCCAGTAATGGTTTTAACTTCTTTCTTACTGCGCTTGAGTAGGTTATCAGAGAAACTACCATCCCCATCCCCTATCAGCGTTTTGGTATGGAGTTGACCTTCAGTCAACCTCCATTTCTTTGTACTTTCTTTATCTAACAAGGTCCAGATCTCCCTTCTTGCGGAATTCTTAGTAATCCCACATACGGGCTCTGGACCCATGAAGTGTCTCTAGCTAAGTTAATTTTTCATTTTTATTAATTCATTTTTGCATTTTCTTTGGTACCTTCAGTACACAGCAGTATGAAACCAAAAATCAAAGAAAAAATGGATAGTTTCATTTAAAATTTTAAGGTTAGGGTGCGGGGAGCAGAAAAGGTGGCTCACCTTTTGACTATAATAAGACGGTTCTAGCTCCCCTAAGTTGTCTTATACTCATTCCAAATCGCGTTCGTATATCCCTTATATAATTCCCGAGATATTCATAGTGAAACTTGTTAAAATTGACACGCTGTATACACGTACAGGGGTAGCAACGTTACCCGGGGGGTGGAGGGAAAGGGTGGACGGTTGAAAGGTGATGTCAGTAGCGGGTCGGATGTAGTCTAGCGACGTTATGTCTAATCGATGCAGTGCTGCGCGCTTGGTCTTACACGACCGGCCATTACGCACCTTAATGGGCTTTCTGTAGCTGTCTGCTCTGTGTGCCCGCGGTCTCTCCCGCTCGATTTGTTTCACACTCTACTAGAGATATACACGCCGCGCACCCCTTTCCTTGCGCTCGGCTTCCACCCCCCTTCGCCTCTCGACTACCCCTCCGGCTAACAAACGACGCGGTGCCTTATAAAACACAAGTTTTGTTTTCTCTTCTTCTTGCTTCTTCCCGTGCTCTTGTGTAGCTAGCTGATAGGACTGCGTCTCTCTTCCCCCCCCTCATTCAACCCCTATGTGTGCCCTGTTAGAACGACAGGCGACGACAGAGTGACGGCTAGAATCATTTCGTCACGAAACTTAAATCCCGAAATGCCGCTGTCTTCCTAGAGTTCCTATAGCCTGGGCTGAACGATATTATTTATAATATAATGCTGGCGAGGAATTATTTTCGCGAAAGTTTACACAAAAGTTGGTCCCAGTTTCTAATTTATATTTATTAGACTGCGAATTGGAGCTACCGAATCTTAAGAGCGAAATGAGGAACGAGTGGAGTAAACAAAATCGTAAAGGTTTAAATTCAAATAACTCCGCAATTACTTCGTTAAAGTTATCGGCCAATTATATATTCTTTATTTCTACGAAAATAATTTTGACTCAATAAAAAGTCATAACCACCCTTATATATCTTTAACGTAGTTCATATTCTTAACAATGTTTTATTGTAAATATGTAAGTGCTTCGATGAAAACATCACTTCATATTATAGCAAATTTATATAGCTTCTTTTAAAACTAAATCGGGTATAAGTCACTATATTAACCTTTCTAACCCAGGCTCCTCTCTTTGTAGAGATTCCTTGTATTATATGAGTTTTTCATTATATAATAAATTACCTACTTCTTTAACTAACTCGCCAACTCAAAAAATGTTCCAGCGCCAACTAAGGGCCGTACTGTTGGAACAAGCATTTTATTCCATTGACGAATTTTTAACATATGACTTTGATACATAATTCTTATCTACCTTATACTCCCCGTTGTGAACATTTGTTTTTTAAATTTTTAATGTAACACAGCTACAGACACTAGTCCATCAAATTACATTACTGTCAATGTCATTATTTTATCTACACTGATATTATTAGTATATGTTTATTTATGTCTTTTATATATATTGCATCTCTGTTATATGTATTGCCAAACAACACCTAGTGTTTTTATGCGCAAGTATCAAAGTATAATGATTATATGTAGATATAAGAATCATTTTTGGCGCCTAACATGGCATAAATATAATACGAAAATTTTGATTTACGATGTTACCATAGTGTAACATTTTTGGAGATCAAATTATTAATACAGGTTATATATTATATAAAAAGTATTTATTTCTACACCTAATAAAGTCTATATAAATAACTGAAGCACTACTAACAATAAGACAGTTATTAAGCTAAATTCACTTAAATACTACTATGTATATTCACTACTATTTATTTATACCGTTCGCTTACTCCTAACTTTCGCTTCGGATTTTCCTCTAGCATTTGGCGCGTTTGGTTCTGGAGTAATCTATTTTTTTTTTTTCTTATCTTTCACGTGAATTCGCGCCCAATAATTTCCATCGTGAATCTACGTAGTATACAATAACAGCCTCTATGAGCAGTATCATTAACTACGTGATCTCCGATTTATACAGGTGGCGCGATCTGCTGGTGTAGCAGGAAATTCAAATTCAAAATTTAAAAGTAAGCGCGCAAAATGCACAGTATTATGCATGGATATAAAAAAAATTAAGTATCAGCTGGTATTTTAAAATTAATATAAAATATAGTACAATACCAGAAATCTAATTATTGCGCAAAAGGCTATGATATAGGAAATTAATAATAATAAAAATAAAACGGGACAATTTTTAATAAAAGCTGCTTTGATAAAAAATGTTTTCTCTCTTTTAAAATGAAATCGAATATATGATAATGATTTTATTTATGTAGATATAAGCATTATTTTTGGCGCCTAATGTGGGCCATAAGTTTTAAACCAAGAAATGGAATAGGTGACACGATTGATAACAGAAAACAGAAATAAGAGCCACATTTTTGGCATCAAATATGGGGCACAAATATGGTATAAACAACTTTGATATAAAAAGAAGAAGAAAAAGATCAACATCTGATGTACTAAAAATAAATTGTGGTAAAACGGTGGCATAAATATAATAAGACCAATTTTGATTTACACATTTTTAAAACTAAAATTTTCTATAGCATACAAGTAGCATTTAAGAAGGAATTTGCAGAACAATGAAGAGGTTTCGTAAGTATGATAGAAAGGGCATCTAAGAATCATTTCTTTCAATCATCTTCAACAATCCTGATGTATACAGGGTGTATCAAATAAAAAAGTAAACTTTGCTTGAGTGTTAACTACACGACATATAAAGCACAAACACACGGAAACCGGATTTCATCATTAAAGAATAAAAAAAAGTAAAATTTAGAGCCAAAAATTCTTTGGTCCGGGCCTGATGCAAGGAAACGTCATGTTAAGCACCCGCTAAACGTGATATTATGTATAAATACATTGCACTCATTTCGTATTATTCTTAATGGTATGCCGTAAGTTCATTTAACGTCATTCTGAATAAATAAAGGCCCTTGTAAAAATAGCAAAACTGAGGCATTTTAAATTTCTTCTTTTTATAAAATAAACATTCCTTTTTTGTTAAGAGCATTCTACGTAAATCTACAAAGTATTATTTTTAATATCCTGATAAGACGTTCGAGTTTCACCGAATAGGCGACTTCAGTAGTTACAAAAAACGTAAATATTTTTCTTTTGCTTTGTCGAATCGAGAGTTAGTTGTTAATAAACGGTACCACATGAATCTGAGTTATTTCTTTTGGATTTATTTAATCATATAAAGCAAAATAAATTGAATAGAATTACACAGAAATAAATGTAGATACAAAAAATTTGCAAACACGCCTTTTTACTATGATATCGCGCGAAAATGAATCTATACATTCCCGCGCTTTTGCCGATGCATCAAGTTTCGATTTTCTTTATATGAAATCATGATGGTCCTGAAAAGGATCGTTTTTTCGAGACGGGAAGAATTTAAATAAAATGTTCGAAGTGGCTTGCACTCCAAGCGGCGATCCACACAAAACTAACAGCGGTGGCTGAATGATTGTGGTATGATGGGTAGATGGGACAGCATTAGATTGGGCACAGGTGCGGCTCTAGCCCACGACATTTATAAAATATTTTTTTTCTCGTTGATGCTTACAGATAGACCCCCTGTGCATTAAGACTTTTTGATTGTATGTGATTACAGCTGCTACATATTATTATATTTACCTCTATATCTGATACACCGTGTATAATACGAACAACTTTAATTTCAAATATTTTATAATTTGATTATAAGCATTAAATGCATTTGGAGAGATGAGAAATTTGGGATAACAAAAATAACAGGTGATTTTTTTTTATTTATATGTAAAATGAAAGAAGTACTATAATAAAACAACAAAGCATTTTTTGTTATGATTTATTAATTTGCCATACGTTTAGAAATAAACATTAAAATAAATATAATATTACATACAATGAATAAAATGGTCGATATAAGTATAATATATAAACTCAACACATTATGATGATAGAATTACGAAAAATCACATATAGGTTTAAACAATAAGCAAAACGGAAAATAAATGCCACATATCTGAAAGTCAGCTGAAAAGGTACTCTGCTGCGTTATAAAATGTGTGTGTATTTAATGATAAACACTTAGATATTTAAAAAAGAGATAAGAGAAGACAAATTATATTCTTTCATAACTGCTATTTATAAAATTCAAATATCTCTATGCGTTTCCAAGATATTTCACTCGGGAGGTTTTAAGTGGCACACACTGTAAACGCCCAGTGTCAGTTCTTCTTTCGCCTTTGAAAAATATCACCAATTTTACTTACAATCTGAGTTATGCATACGTTAATCTGCGTAGGTTGTCCATTTTTTTGCGCAATATTACATATAACAGTAGGAGGTTAGCTAGTGTAATACTTTAAAAATTGACTAAAATCAGACGCGTAACTCAGGACCCGTAAAGGGGACACCATAGCGAATCAATTAATTTTATATTTACAATTACGAAACAACAGATAAATGAATTTGGACCTTCGAAGATATGAGACGCGGGACAGAGAGAGTATCAAACGTCTGCTGCAACTTAATTTACAATACCACATCTGAGAGAGTATTAACATTTTATAATCCGGTGATTTATCGTTTTTTTTCTCAATACGAGAGAACAAAAAACCATCTCGCTCTCTTACAGAAAAAAAACAAGTTAGTTATTTCGTAACACATACATACATATGCATATCTTATACTGGTGTTACTTATTACTTATTTTGTACAGTATGCGTATATATGGCCGACATGTACCGGACAGACATACATACATAAGTAACGATTTTATTGCCGCACAGCGTAAGTGCATATAGGAATCGAGATTAATAAGAAAACTCGTTCAGGAATTATCGTTAATCGCCGGCGTAATAGTATAAATAAAATAAATTAGCCGCTCCGTGTGACAATTCCCCAACATCGGTAATATATCAGGCTTTTACGGCATTCTGGAATGTTCCCGTTTGACGTAAATCAATCTGTATAGCATTAATGAGACGTCGCCGGTATACTCCGGCTACCAATTAATAGGTACTCGGTCCTTCTTTGCCATTTATTAATGTATCCCCTTGTCACGCATGAATTGAGTTTGTTTGAAATCGTTTTTCTCGTTTTCACCATGGATATACCGAAGCGAATAATTCGTTATCTGCTCTGAAGTTAATTGCTGCTAGGTTCGAGATAGTTGCGTTATAAGAAATTCACGCATATTTATTGGAAAAATTTAATATTCACCATATAGCAAGGGAGACATGTGGAATATACAAAACAGATAACCAAAGAAAACAAACAGCATGGTGGACCAATGAAATTAAAGAAGAAGTCAAAAAGAAGAAAAAAGAATGGAAAAAATATCTCACAAACAATACCCCAGAACAACATGAGATATATAAGAACCAAAGAAACAAAGTTAAAATTTTAGTGATAAAAGCGAAGAAAAGGTCATGGACAGAATTCGGAAAAACAATGGAAAAGAATAGTTCAGAAAATCAGAAACTATTTTATAAAGTTTTAAAATCTTTTAGAACAGAAAAACCGGTATAAGAGATATATATTGCTGTTTCATAAGAGGGAAACCATCAACCATATTGAAATGTGATTTATATTTTATGTACACGCCTGTTTGTAAGTCCAGTATAATTTTGATTGAATCGTATTAGTAGTTATGGAAGTTGAATATCATTTATCGTCTGACAACTGTACGATAGTCTGGTATCCAAGGTATCTATTTTAATTGAATGGGGAGTGACTCAATGTGATTCGTATAAAGAAAATGTATGAAAATCCTTGGTTACGTGTTGATAGTTGATGAAAAGTCTTAAAAATAGCTGTGTCATTTCTCATCAAATATAAATCAATTAAACCATATTGCGGGGGTATATCTGGTATTGAAGGGGATAAATTCACAAATTTGGTGTTTACTATATCTGGGTACATGTTTTACATGGGAGTGTGCATGTGTTTGCTGTCCCGAGTCTAATCATACATCCTGAATGTAACGAAGGAGTTGAATATACGAGCGAATCTGGATTGTCACTACAAGGAAATCACATTCAGAGGTACTCTGGCATTTGTATAAACAGAAAACGAGGTATCTGGTCAAAACATTGTTTAAATTATTATTATTTCGTATGAGATTTAAATTCTGAGCTTTTGTAAGTTGGCAAACGTGGTTGGTGGTTTTCTATTCTCTTATGACAGCGCGGGATATTTTTAAAAAGTTCGTTTTTGCATTAAAGAATCTAAATTATACTGGATAATTGATAATACTTGTTTGAATATCCCGAATAACTATACTCACCCTGAGAGTAAGAGTTCTCATGCTGTTTATATGTCTTTGATATAAACTTATTAATAAATTATACATGTTATTAATGATTGCACTGTTTTATTAAAGAAAGTTATTTATTTATTTTCCTTTTGCCGTAAAAAGCATATAGCCGGGAAATCACAATAATATATATAAAGAACAAAAGACAAGAGATATTAACAGATGAATTAGATGTTATGCATAGATGGAAAGAATATTTTCAAGAATTATTAGAACATAAAATACAAACTACTGAAGACAACGAGACCAAAGGAGTACCCGAGAAGCAAGATCAAAAGGGCGAGCAAAAAATTGAAAAACTAAACATGGAGGAGTTGATGCACGTAATAAAAAGAATGAAAAATGGAAAGGCACCCGGAAATGACAAAATCGCGGCAGAAATGATAAAGAACTTAGGAGGAACAGGTATGACAGCACTGTTGGAAATACTAAATAAGGCGTGGTGCGAAGAAAAAATACCAGAGGAATGGGGAGCAGCATTGATAACTCCCATATATAAAAAGGGAGATAAGAAAAATTGTAACAACTACAGAGGCATAACTTTACTGAACACAATTGTAAAGATATACGAACAACTGATCAATAATAGACTAACGCCGATAATTGAACCTCAAACTATCAGAAGCACAAAGTGGATTTAGAGCTGGAAGGAGTACCCAAGATCACATTTTTACACTGAAACAACTAGTAGAGAAACAACATCAACGAAACAAAAACCTCTACTTAGCTTTCATTGATCTAGAGAAAGCATTTGATGCAGTTGCGAGAACGAAAGTATGGTCAGGATTAAAAGAAAAGGGTGTACACAACAAACTAATAAGAATTATAAAAAACTTATACGACGCTAACATAAATTATTTGATCAAAAACAACATGAAATCGGAAGGGTTCAAGACTGACATGGGAGTAAGACAAGGAGGCGGACTAAGTCCAACGTTATCCAATATACATATGGATACCATCATAAAAACATGCGAACAAAAAGTCAATAAAGTGTTTGTGGGGCATAAGAATTTACAGAGAATTGAAATAGCTAACGGAATCTTTGCAGACGATGTAGTAATAATGGCCGATAGTGAAAGACAACTACAAGAAAATTTGAATATATGGGAAAAAAAACATAGAAGAGGAGGGTATGACAATAAACACAGAAAAAAAACTAAAATTTTGGTGATCGGAAACCATAACGTTGAAACTAAAATTGAAATAAATAATACTAAAATAGAGCAAGTTAAGGAATTTAAATATCTAGGAGTAACATTGGAAGAAACAGGAAAACAAGAAGCAGAAATAAATGAGAGAATTGACAAAACAATCAAGTTATACTACGCAATGAATCAAAAATTTATTAATAAAAAAGAAATTTCTAAGCAAACAAAAATAAAGATTTTTAACACAATATAACGGTCAGTTTTAACTTATGGATGTGACTCTTGGGCCCTTACAAATAAACAAAAAAAGTAAAATACAAGCTGCCGAAATGAAATATTTGAGACGAGTGGTAGGCGTAACCCGGAAATATAGAATTGGAAACATACAAATACGGGCAAAATTAGGGATACAACCATTATTGGAATTTATTGAAGAAAGACAACTGAGTTGGTGGGGACATATACAACGAATGAACAGTAACAGACAAGTGAAGAAAGTGTACGAAGCAAGAATACAAGTCAAAAGAAAAAGAGGAAGACCGAAACAGACCTGGAATGACGCAATTGGAAGAATACTACGAGCTAGGGGAAAAACATGGCAAGAAGCAACAATCCTAGCAAAAGATAGGAAGAAATAGAAGCAATTTGTGTTCGAAAAATAAATGTAGACCCGACACCTTAATGGTATAAGGGTAATATGATTATATATATATATATATATAATATTCACCACAAATTATTAATTAACGAAAAGGAAAACAGATACCCACATATCAGTAGTAAAGATTTTGTTAAAATTGACAAAAATTTAACAAATCCTATTGTTCCAAAGATTCCACAAAAAAAAAAATTGTTAATGTAATAACTATCCAAAATTGTTACCGAAAAACCTTGTTTTTTTTAGTTGGAATAGCAAAAATAATTGGATAAATGCAGATGAATTTTAATTTGAAAGCTATAACGTTCCGTCGTTGATAAACTAATAATATACTATGTGAATAATACATTTTCACAAATCAAATTTGCGATATTAACACGCAACTTTTGTTCTAATTGTGTATATCTTAAATTTTATAAATAATTTTGTTAAATTGACAAGAATGTTGTGTATAAACAAAATTCAACTTGTGGTACAATTTGTTAAATCAACCATTCTTGTATGTTGCTTCAACATAAAAATTTATGACTGTAAGAAATTTTCCCTTAACAACTGATTTTTTCTTACGAACAATAAGTAAATAAGAAAAGAGTTGACATGTATTTGTATTCAATACAATAACGAACGATTTTCAGCAAAAATATTATAAACATTAAATATTACTTTCCAATTTTACATTCATTAATTTTTAATACAATTCGGAACAAGTTCACTGCTTCTATTATTTCAATATATTATGTAATTTAATGAAAAATTATATTCCTAAAAACCTCTAGCGCCATCTCTTGTCGAGTACTAGAATTGGGCTCGGTTAGATACAGCTTACTTCATATCAAATCTTGTGAATATATTTATAGATTACTAAAAGCAAACTGTACCATAATAATTATTAAGCCAAACAATTGCGACGGAGGTAGTAGACAACAATAGGCTAATAATATCAGCTCAATAAAATATGAGGGTAATGTATGAAAGAAGTATGTACATTATAAAAAAAAAATTAGGTTTCTGTAACTTAATTAATAAATAATGAAGTGTAATAATCAATTAATAGATGCAGTTTTTTCTTCGTACGTTATCTATATACAGGTGCTCTGAAAAGAGTTATTTATAAAAAATTGAAAGTATGGTAATGGAAGCTAGATACACATTATCTTTGGCTATTGTAAGTTTAGATCAGTTTTCAACATATGCATTAAGAAACATATTTCTTTGTCTCTAATTAATATTTATTAGATAAATTCTTTTTAAAAAAAAAAACATACAAAAAGAGGTTTCTTAAGTACTGAGAACAAACATTATTATCATCATTTTAAAAAATTACAACCTCTGACTTGGAAACAAAATGTTATTCGCAAAACACTTTTTTGTTGCATGTTTGATACAATAACTTTGCAATTAACACTCAAGTAAATATTTAATTGATTGTAAGGAAAGAAAGTATTTGAGTAATATACATATATATCTTTAATAATTTTGGTTTTTTTTTTTGTTTGATCAAAGTAAATTATTTCATTAATCGTATATAAGACAAGTTGTTGATCTTCCTAAATGCGAAAGTACACTCGAAAAACAAGAAATGTGATGGGTTAATCAAATTTTTGATGATTTAATTTCGGCTGAGGATAGTGGACTAGTTTTTGTCTCATATTTATTATTAGATTACAGCAAGGCCTTTAACACAGTTGATCATAACATTCTTTCGTCTGTATTGAAGCATATAGGTTTGAGTAATGATGCTGTATCTCTGATGAATTAGTACCTTCTCAATTGCAACCAAATAGTTAAGTGTAAATACAATATATTTAATTGCAAAGTTTGCAAGTTTTTTACAGTAAGAAATTAACAAATTAATGTATCTAATTGTTTGTCACTTTCGCGTGGTGTACCTCAGGATTCTATTTTAGGTCCCATTTTGTTTACTATTTATACCTCTAAGTTGTTGACGTGTATTAGGCATTGTAAGTATTATATGTAAGTACACTGATGACACTCAATTATATTACTCCTTCCATCCGTCAGATTGGCGTAAAGCCAACGAGATTATTAATGCTGACCTTGAGTCTTTGTTTGACCACTGACGTGATCACTGTTTACTATTAAATCCAGCTAAATCCCAGGCTAGTTTATTTGGGCCTAAGAAAGCCTGCCAGAATGTGAGTAATGTAATGAAACTTTCTTTTCCAATCAGCGCAAGAATTAGAACAGTTGAAGTCCTGTTTGATTGCTATGACAACAATTGTGCTGCATTGACAATAATGATTGTCAAACAAATTGCTTCCTCTCTCATTATTTATGTAAAGTATTTTCTACACTGCATTCTCTGATGTTAAAGCGTTGAAAATTGTGGAACTTTGATGAATTCATGGCCACAATTGCACTGACGAGTGGCAAACGTGGCATTGACGTTATCAGATGTAGCTTCACCATGTTTATGAAGCTTTATCAAAAAGCTCATAAACTTACATTCGATTCAATGTTTACCAACTTTGCTCATATTTTGCGAACGAAGAAAGTGTAACCCTTATATACCCAAATTTAGAAAATACTTACTTAATATTCATTCCAAAATTTGGTATAAAATAAAACTACAGCAAGTTGATATTAAAGATTTATTATTGACCGTTTAATTTAGATTGACATAAATCTAAATTAAACGGTTATACAACAGTTGCGTTGTTACTTGAGTAAATACAAAGTTTATACCTAAAACTCGTAATGTCAAACTAGGTACAAAGTAAGATACAGCCAGTATCAGTTCCATTATATAACGTTACACAAATCGTAAATAAGCTTATCTTTATCAACTTGGTTTAAAGCTCGCGACTTAGTATAAAATTTGAAGGTAACCTCATCTACGCTAGTTAACAACTACGTCTGTATAATCACCTAAAAGAAGAAGAGAGTCTCAAAGCGCCGACGCTCACGCACACCACAAAGATGCTTCATCGTGCATGCGTATGTACCTACACACAAATAAAATAGAAACGCAGACTTGATGAATGTACTTCGTGACGTATGATTCTTATTTGCGTTACTATGTATGCAAGTGCTTATATGCATGTACACGGCCCGACAAGATTAATGTCGTCTCCTATAGCGCAGTGACTATCGAAACTGCTCATCGTTTGAATAGGTGCGCGTTCGTCCGCCATCGGCTTATGCAGGTAGGAGATTTATTGAGACACCTACGCACAGTGGTAAAACACTTGGCAATTATGAAAATCACATAGGAAAATGGAGGACGACATTAATTTTGTCGGGCAGTGTACACCTCTGACTAGCTATGCTAAGGAGGAACTTTTTTCTCCTGCATATAGCGTTATCCGCGAGTATGCTATTCGCCGCTTTCAACACCCACGAGTTTCTCTGCTTATATTCGCCATAGGTATGCGACGTGGATTGCCGTGCGCCGCGGCTCTTAAAACATTATCGTGTAATAATAATACGCAGGTGGGAACACGAGAGTAACGTATGTTATTGTATTAATTTGTCCGTGTATACAAACTGGTAATAATTCATCCCAGCACCGAGTAATAAATACGTATGTACCACATATTCTTGTGTGTGCGGACAGGAGAGTTTTCTGACTTTCCCTTCCCGTTTAAGAGTTTGAAAGCTGTGAGAATTGAATGAAATGTTTGTTTGCTCGTTTTATGCGTGCGCTGCCCTGCAGAATGACTTGAAAGTATCAAATAATTCGTGCAACATTACGTATTATTTAAAAGTAAAGTATATCAGGTGACCCAGCCGATAATTTTTTTATTTATAGATATTTTTTGATAAAATTAGACATCTGTAGTGATCACCAATATCTCACCCCTCATTTAACAACCATTTTGTTGGTTGTGTGTAATTATGTGGTCTATATTGTTCTACAAGTAGTTAGTATAAACACAACTATTTCTATGAAAAGTAAGCTCTATCTCCAAAAAGCACCATACACTGTAAAAAAAGTTGCAGTAAAATTACATGTAAAATCGTAGGTAACAAAGTTGCCTACAATTTTACAGGTAAATTTGCTTCATAAGGTAAAATTTGTACCATCTAGTAAATTTCACATGCTGATATATTTTTCAAAGATTGTACTGTAAAATTCGTATGTAATATTTATATGAACTCTATATTTACCGAACACTGAAGTAATTTTCATATGTATTTTTTATAAAAAGAGCAAGCAACTTACCTAATTCTTTTATAGCACCTAATAGGTCATACTGAATCGCTCAACCAGGGATCAAAAATGAACACGCTTACGCGAAACCTACGATTGTTTGTGACGTACATGATATCATTGAGCCAATAATAAGATGCACAAACGAATAGAATTACCTACGCGCACAGATAAATAATCCAATAACCAATCACATTGCAGCGTATGAATTTCGTATTTTCCATGATATCTATAGTTTTACCCGAAAATTCAAGTAAAAACAAACAAATATAAGAGATCCTCATATTTTTACAGCAAAATTAATAGTTCACTAGTAAAATTACTTTTAAAGTGCACTAAACACCCCAAAAAAATGTCAATTTTACACTTTTAAGTAAATTTTGAGAGTAAATACAAAATTGTATATGTTTTTTCCTGTATTTTCCTTTTGAATTTTTGTTACATCTTAAACTTACATGAAAAAGCTATAGATTTTACCATGTTAAATATCCTAGAAAAAAACATGTAAAACAAAATTTACATGATTTATTGTGGTAAATTCACAACGTTATTACATGTAATATTCCTGATTTACCATGGCAAAATTACTGTAATTTTTTACAGTGTAGCCAAAAAAGATCTCTCTTCTGAGTAACTTTTTGTAGAGCCCATTCATAAAATGCTCTTCTCAAAATCATTATCAGTTAATCCTTGAAGCAATTGAATGCGGTAAGGATACATTCTGTTTTTACAAAGAATTTTTTATACAGAACAGTTCAACTGAGTTCTTATTTTTTGGTACTGTAATGCAACCCCACGTTGGCATTAGATTGTGTCGGAACTTAAATTATTTCCGAATATTATACATTCAAGTTGGGTGCCTACATCAATTAGGGTTCGGATTTACAGATAATAATATATACATTGATTAATCGAATTAATTAGTAAGCTAGCATGAAATTCTTTTATCGATTAAATTAATCGCTTCTATGTTGTACGGTTCTATAAATATTTAAAATATAATCCGATCCTGTATACCAAATAAAAAAATATAAGGAGTTGATTTCACCTTTACAGTATTTCATTCTATGTAAACAACAAAAGCAAAAATTGACAATGACAGCAGTAAAAAGAAACAAACATGATTTAGTGGTAAAAAATGGGGCCTTCCAAAAATTATTGACTAATTGAAGTTATTAAACATAGAATAAATGCAGGCAAAATTATGATTTATAATTTTACAAACTAATGAATAAATAAAATAAACGGTAACACCTGATCTATATAATACCTGGAACTCCCAGCATACGATGGCACAATAACTCAGCTCACTTGCTGATATTTACCACAATTGCAAAATTCCTCACTTAGGCGGTTTCTTCACCAATACTAACGGGTGGCCAAAACACTGGTGTTAACCCTCTATGTGACACACATTTACAAGTATCTATTCTCTTGGTGCTTAATGGTGGCTCCTTGCGCTACCGCTCTCAGTACGACACACGTACGTTCGCCTTCTCCGCTTGGAACCGACTCCTTACTTTTTCTTCGACTTTCCGCAAATCAGGGACATTTTGCCCTGTCCTCACGATATCCGCATACACTAAATCTTCCTAATTTTTACTTGAACACCTCAAAGAACATAAGGTACTCGACTTTATCATACTAATCAATCACTTTGTATAAGTATGTAAAACAATCATGAGCAGGGACTTATGGGCTGCGTAAACCCGATATATTTTCAATTTAAAACAGTTTCTACAAACAAATTTTTGATTGTACCATCGGGGCATCAATTTTAAGCTTGATAATTTCTTCAAATTAGTTTTAGATCTTAAAGATGATAGTGTGATTTCGAAGTCTAATCTCATACATACATCTTTTAAACATCATGTTGACGACTTAATTATTTGCATATCTGATGACAAAATAGACTGCACAGCAAATATGTTTAACTCTTACCACCCCCAAATTCATTTTACCATAGAAAGAGGAACAAATTCACAAATAAATTCCCTCGACTCGACACTAATATATTCACCATTCGCGTGTGCAAGAAGATCTTACCTAGCACGCATTAGCATAAAATGTCAATCATTAACCGTTCTATCGTCTGGATACGTTTGCATGCATCACAGAATCGACATCCCGGGACCGCAGAATCGCGACAACGGCGACCTCGTAATGGGTTCAGTCCCAACTTGTTATGACGCGCGATCCGTGCTCGGAATCGTTGCTTTCCGCGGCCAACTTCGGACCATCAGAACTGAAGTCGTTACTCCGAGATTATCTGGTATGTATGAATGTATGTATGGGGTATGTCATTCCTGAGCGAAGACTAGGAGCACCGTGGTAGACAATGTTGCACGTTTATCGTGTCGTTGGAAAGATTTTGGCGGTTTCGACTATCAGCGAGTGGGTTGTGATTTAAAGATGCAGGATGTAGGACGGTGTTACTCCGGCGTGCATTGAAAGTTATACGTATGTATTTAACATTATGTAAATTCGCGGAATAATGTTCGTTGTAAGAGAAAAAAATTGATTGAAAAATCAGTTTAAGAAATTTACAATAATTTTTTGCGATTTTTGTTTCATTTTTTTATCAATTTATTCAAAAAATCCAAAGAACCGTTTGTCTTTGGAATTACTTAATGTAAATTTGTTTAAAAACTAGAATTTATGCGGCAAAATTGAAATATATAAACTTTAGGCAGAAGAAATTGAAGTTAGCAAGAAATAGAGTATATAGAATTTTAAAAGCGTATCGATATCCATTTAAAATTCATTTATCACAAGAATTAAGGGCAAACGATTTACAAAAACGATTTCATTGCATGATTGCAAGTT
Organism: Protaetia brevitarsis; assembly: GCA_004143645.1. Classification (NCBI taxonomy): domain Eukaryota; kingdom Metazoa; phylum Arthropoda; class Insecta; order Coleoptera; family Scarabaeidae; genus Protaetia; species Protaetia brevitarsis. The sequence goes on from RXPK01000048.1 coordinate 789,000, forward strand.
TTAGAAGATCCTAATCTAAATTTGGTTAACTGTTCTGTGGAGTGACGAAAGTCGTTTTCACAGTAATGGTGTTTTGAAGAAACATAATTGCTTATTACTGGTTCAATCAAAATTCACGTTGGATGGAAAAATCACATTTTCAAACGATATGAGCATCCAATGTATGGTGTGAAATGTTTAATGGACATTTCATTGATCCCCACTTTTACGATGAAATCTTAACAGGACAAAGTTATTTTTTTTTTGCAATGTGTGCTTCCCGATTTAATGGAAGATATAACCCCATCGAACAGCACTCTTTGAGAGAGGTTTTAGTTATTCTATCTACAAAACTTTTTATCGCGTTACCTCTCTCTATCTCAAAACAGATAGCGTCGTGTTGTTTAAGCGTAATAGTGAAACGGTGTCTGTTGGACAGCTATCGATTTAGTTGGACTGTGTAAATGCGAAAGAGTTCAGAATAACAAGTTTATAATGTGAATCATCTCATCGCACCACTTTAGTATTAAGTTAGTTATAGGCATTTTTTTCCATTACTTTCATTATTCCTCTACTAAAATTCAAGGGTAAAGATTAAAAGCAGGGTGATATCTCTGGTATCACATCTGAACTTCCCCTTGCGTTTCTTGCCAGGACAATTTCATTACTCCTTTATTATTATTCTGGTTAATTTTTCTTCTTCTCTTCACTTTTTATATAATGTTTTATATGTTTTTTAAAATGTAACCTGTGTCTGAAGGAGAAAATAAAGACTATTATTATTATTATTATTATTATTATTATTATTATTATATTCCTCTTAGTGAGACAAATAAGAACCTAATTTGCCAGCAATATGGTACTCCACCTGATAATGAGCAAACTGTGACAGTTTACTTAAATACGCTTTACCCCAATGGGTGGATTGAAAAGACAGGTTCTATTTTTTGGCCTGCTCGTTCCCCGCATTTGTCGCCTGTTGTTTTTTTCATGTGGAGTTACTTCAAGAAATAAATAAATAAACAATAAATAAATGTGTCCATCCTAGAATCTTATTTAGGCATTTATTGAATTAAATATTTGTAATTATTGAAATATTCCTTTAAGCTAATAAAAATTGTTATTTAATTATTTTATTTATATTACTGGCTTATTACTGGGATTCCTTATTAAATGATTAGATAAGGTATGCAAAAATAAACAACAGATGTGCTATGAAAGTTTTCTTTAACTTCCTCAAAGCCCTAAGTTAAGTAAGTGAATTAATAATATAAATAAAATAACAAAATGCAACTATTTTATTCAATAATACTTTGTCTTTTATTTGCAGTAAGTCTCTAACGTATACCAATAACAAAGTTGCCAAGGCAGTGCCCAATAAGAAACTTATGATTTGCCTTTCTTCAGTGCGCAAATGGCACCACTTTTTTTGTGCACTCTTATTCTTTAATTATGGGATGCATTGTTGCTTTTAAACTTCCTACAAACATAAATATGATAATAAAGCATTAAGATTTAAAATGTGAGATTACTAATTTGTTACTACATAAATCTGTTTTATCATGTCAAGAGTTTTAATGTCAAGTGTATCAGCCAATTTCTTCCATGCCAATAACATCACTTTTTATGTACGCTTCTATTCTTAAACTATGAAATACACTGTTGCTTTTTAACTTCCTGCAAACATAAATATGCTCGTAAAATATTGAGGTTTGAAAATGTGAGTTACTATGGGAATATGTTTTATCATGTCAAAAGTTTTGATGTCAAGTGTATCAGCATCATGATTTGCTTTGAAGCATTGCGTAAATGACACAAGTTTTTATGTGTACTTGACGTCTTGTGGTTTGGATCCACAATAAAGACTAATTATTAAGTTATTTTATTTAGTTTACATTGTACCGCACGTATCCTTTGCAAATTACCTACACTTACAAATTATTGGCAATATATAAATTAAACACTGCTTTGCCTTCGAGTGGTATAGTAACAATCTATCAATTATCAGCGACAAAGCGTTCCTAATCCTTCTAAAGCTAGGCGATATAGGGCCCGAAGAATGACGGGCGCATGATGTTTTTGCTCGGTCATCCATGAACACGTGGGATTCCATTGTTACTGTCCATTGGGAATGGGATTCATTACTTTAGGTCGTCCCCGTTGGTCAGGCTAATTATCGCCGAAGTTAGCTCGCGCTAATTGAGAGATGATTGAACGAACGGCTTCCGAACCGGCCGGTTTCCGTTACCACTATATAACAACTATAATACCGTCGACTGGCACATGCTAATTCCTCGTTTTGAGGCAACTTTTTCGCCGATGGGTGAGGAGCAACAAAAACTAATAAACGGCGCACGATCTGCTCTCGGTAATGAATAATGATGAGTATGTACGTTTGAGGCCCTTCACTCGTAACTACATCAATTTAATTTGCGACGGATCGGTTCTTCGTGCGAGCAAATCATTTGCGACGATGTCATCCGTTTTGTAGCGACTACGTGTGTGGAGATCTATATGCGTGTGTGGTTGTGGCGAGTGCATTTGCATATGTCGCGTCTCCGATTATACCTGTTGCGTGATACCTTTTTTTTTTGCTCTCTCGTGTAGCGATGTGTTGCTCATTTCCACATTTGATTGATGGATTCTGAGCGAATCCGGCTATATTCTTTGAGAATGCTCTATTTAAAAAGTAAATAACCGAGAATTAATTTATAAGTTTAAAGCAAATCTACATTATAAAAAGTTACAGCAATTTCACTATGGCAAATCAGGAATATGGTAATAACGTTGTGAATTTACTACAACAAATCATGTATTTTTTGTTCTACCCGTCTTTTTTCGGGATATCTAACATGGAAATCTTTTGGTATTTATTGCACATTAAATGTAATTTCAGTAGTAGAAGCTATTTCTACTTGAATCTTCTGGTAAAACTATTTTGATAATTAGTTTGGGTTAATTGTTATCCATTGTTTGTTCTCACTGATTGTCTCGTGGTATTGTAATTCTGGTGCACTACAATCGCAAGTTAGTAAGCTTGGTATGCTGAGCTTATTTCTCAATGAGATATTTCGTAAATGCTACGAAAGATGTTTTTAAGAGAAGAAATCATCAAAAGACACAAAGTAGTTCACATCTCTCTGGAAGTACAATCGCAAATCTTTCCACTAAACCACTGCTGTTTCGCTACACTTTGTGCGCTCAGAACCACTCCATTGGGATTATTTTCAAGGACACTGGATATATATATATATATATACACCAGTTCCTTATTACCCATCAATTTTCTTACCCAAGAGTGAATTCTATTCCCTTTCGAACGCTATCATTTCTACAATCATGTTTCCTGGTGTGGAATTTGTGCCGAATTCGAGGTAAATTTGTATTCTCTGGACACTCTGCCGCATACATTCAAACATTGTATGCTGAACAGTGTCTTCAGACCAGCCACGTAGTGAGATCACTGCTAACGAAAACTGGTACACGGATGGATCCAAATCCAGCCAGGGGACAGGAGCCGGTATTTGTGGGCCCAGTCCTAATCAAGGATATTCATAAGCTGGGGAAACATACAACGGTCTTCCAGGCAGAGGTATTCGCCTTTTGTAGCCTGTGCAGAAATGATTGCAAAAGGGGCTACATGAGAGGAAATTAATGTAATGACTGACAGCCAGACTGTCATTAGGCAGTCTCAAACCCTGTAACTAGTCAAAACTGTTAGGGACTGCAAACAATCCCTCAATGCACTGGCACTGAAGAACACGGTGTCTCTGATTTGGGTGCCGGGTCATGAGGATATAAAGGGCAACGTAAATAGCCGATAGAACTAGCCAAGGAGGCTCTAAAGAGACACTTCATGGGTCCAGAGCCCGTATGTTGGATTACAAGGATTCCGCAAGAAGGGAGATCTGGACCTGGTTAGATAAAGAAAGTACAAAGAAATGGAGATCGACTGAAGGTCAACTCCATACCAAACGCTGATAGGGGATGGGATGGTAGTTTCCTGATAACCTACTCAATCGCAGTAAAGAAGTTTAAAACCCTTACTGGGTTGGTAATGGACACTCCTCTGAAAAACATCTATACACACAGGCCGTGTAAGCGAACCGTTGTGTTGAAGATGCGAACTACAGGAGGAAACGAGTTACATGTAATTCTGCACATGTGAGGAACTAAAGTACTCAGGCAGAAATATTTCGGGAGAGATTCTTTGAGCCCTCGAAGGTCCCGAAGTTTCCACTGGGCAAGATACTGGGCTTTATAGAGAAACTAAGCTGCTCGAGTGGAAATAAGAGAATCAATAGGGATGGTACAATGAGCACCAAGCTCAAGTGCCCGAACATCAAGTGCCCACCCTAACTTGAATGAATGAAATGAATGAATGAGTGTCTTCAGCACCACAAAGCAAACACAGTTTCATGTTATCGTTTTTGAACCTCTTTACATCTGCTCGCAATACATATCATGTCCAGTCAGCAGTCGAAGCAGATAATAATCTCTTTTTGAATCTGCAACCAATCCACATTCACTTATCTCGTATAGGCATTTATTTTAGTCCATAGTCTTTTCATATCATTCGTCTCCCAATTTCTCTGCCATATGTCAATCATCAATGTCTTCTCAATTCTCGGGCGATGATACCGCTATTCTCATACCTTGCATTTTCTTTTGTACACCCATAATGGTCTATGGAAGCTGTTACTATAACGATCTGTAGCACCTCCAGTGACGTTGTTCGGAAGCAACATCTTTCTTTGCTGCCCTCCCACAGGGTTTTGATAAACCTTCTTTTTTAATACTTAGTGCACCATACAGTATCATTGTATTTTTTCTTTATTGATTATTATTATTATTGAATGTGGGCTTCTAGAGAGCAAACCTCATTCCCAAATACCTGAGGATTTCACTGAGACCATCCTAATCTTTCCACTGTCGAGAAAGATGTCTTTGTTCCGGCTACCTTTTAGATTCAACATCTGTATTCAGCTATCAATAGTATTAGATCATCTACATAGCCTATGACCTCAAATTGTAACCTCAGCCCAGTCTCAAAAATGTCATCAAACAAGACGCTGCACAATAGAGGTCCAAGTATACATCCCTGCGGTACTCTAGCTTTCAAGCTGATTTTTTTCATTCTTCTGTATCTAGAACCGTCTTTCATCAAAATAGTTGACTATTATGTTTATCAAATACTTTGATATTTCTCTGTTGAGTAACTTTCTGTAGATAAAAGAATTGGGTAAGCTATTTTTGTACGATCGTATGGACGTCATTGTAACACAAGTTTTTTTTTTTTAATATACTATTCCTGTAAGAAATCTTAATCTTAAAAAAACAATAATTCACAATTTATCTGTGTTCTTAGAACTATAGGAAATGAGCAGGATGGTGGGATTGTTTCTTGTACAATGACGAATTTATCATCACATCACTTATCAAGGAAACATCTGCATTAACTAAGGTTCTTGAAAGAAGCAGAGAGAAAGTAAAAATGCCATGAAGGAGTTGTAGAGGAAGCAGTAGTAAAGAATGAAAGGTAGAGCTAGCAATAGCCTTGGATGGAGCGTAGCAGGAGCTTAGACATGTTTGCCTGAATAATCTAGTAAATTCAGAACAAATAAAAATTATGATTTAATTCTCAAGAAGTAGTGATATATTCTTTTATTCTGGATATATTATAAAACAGTGTAAATATCTTAGATTACAAGTGCAATAGATGTCCTCAAGTGTATGATGATGTAGAAAAATATTCTTATTCAATATATCAAAGGCAAGAAGTAAATACGACTAAAAATCATCCAAGCTCGCCTCCTCCAAAAAGCTCCCCACTTTCAACTTTTAATTCACAAACTTTCAGCATCGCAACGCGACACCGTCGATTCCGTAACAACAAATACAGAAAGAATAATAATTAGAGTGGAAGTAACACCGCCATCACGTTATAGAGAGGGAGAGAATGTTAAATGAATGCGGTGAGAATGGCAGGATGTTTGGTGGTCAGAGGTGAGGTCGATCGATGGGGAAGCTCGTTATTCGGACGACAGCCCCGGATGCCTCCGTGTATCCTCTCTCCGGTTCATCCCCCGTCAAGCGAGCGTCTCGTCTGATGCGACAAATCTCAATCTGCGGTTGCATGCGCTGCGGCGAACTACAACAGAGAATTATACATGCAGCATGCGGCAGTGGGATTCGGAACTAGAAATCTTCGGCAGAACGATATCCTATGTCGCTTAGGTTCGGATATGTTCGCGAAGTGCAGCGAGTAAACAACATTTTTCTTTATTGGAGGTGGAATGCTGTTGGCCCGATTGAATGATATTAACCTCAAATTTAGGACAATTTACGGGAGATTTATATGAAAGCGCGAAGGCAAATCTTTGTGCAATTTAACCGTATTGAATAGGAAGTAATATGTTTTGATATTGAACAAATTCTCAGAGGAAACTATTAAGTGAGTGAATGATTACCAGCAGTAATCATTCATATTTTTCAGGTCGCATTTCAAATTTTGTGTTTAGAGAAATATCGTTTGCTTTTTTTGGAAAAAGTTGTCCTTGTTTTGTGGTCATGATATTGACTAAAATATACCGGGTGTTCACACTTAAGTGTGCACTATTGATAACTTTGTTATCTTTGGAGGTACAGAATCGGTCAAATGGACAAAGTAGTAGTATTTTTTATGGCGGTTACAATTGTGAAAACAGAAAAACAATTGAACGTCGCGTTCTCTAGATATTCGTCCAAAATTATTTTTTTTAATGGAACGCCCTGCGTATATTTTTTTGCAATTTAAAAGAAAATTCCAAACTGAACAAAAAAGTCTTACTACACTATTATAAAAAAAATGTCAAATAAAATAGTTACTGAGAAATCCTTATCTTTGCTTTGTTGGCATGAAATCGATATACCTATGGAAAATTAAAGCGTCACATTGTTTAGTAGCTGTCAAATTATTTATATTTGTTGTTGTTAAAGTTACTGTGCGCAAAAAGTACTGTTTTTACAATTTTTTTCAACCGTAACAATGGCATTTACTCATTTGGAAAAGTGTGATATGTTGGAGTTGTACTTGCTATTTAACAAAAATTCAGATAGGGCGCTAGAACGTTACATTCAGCAATTTCCTGACCGTGATGTACCAGACCGTCGCTATTTTTTAAAACTTTATCGAAGATTAAGAAGCAACGAAACAATTTTTATAAGAAAGAGGAAAAAAAATGATTTTATATTATCACAAGAGATAGAAATAAATGTGTTGGCATATTTTCAGGTACATCCAAATAATTCTGTAAGGGATTTGTCCAGAGAATCAGGTATTTCTCGTAGCACGATCCATAAAATTCTAAAAAAACATATAAATATGTTCCCTATAAATATCAGCCTGTTCAAATCTAACTTTTGGGCGATTATAAAGACGATTAACTTTGCTCAATGGTTTATCAATGCTTTTGAAGAAAATCACAATTTCTTTAGACACATTTTATGGAGTGATGAATCTAGCTTTTCTAATCGCGGAATGTTCAATAAAAGAAATAATCATTACTGGAGTCGTGAAAACCCATTTGTTATTTATCCTTGTAATCCCCAACACCGATTTAGTTTAAATGTTTGGTGTGGTATAATCGGATCCAGAATTGTTGGGCTATTTTTCTATCGGGGTTCTTTAACAAGAGAGAATTTTAGAAAATTTCCTGAATGAATTAAATTTGGTAGACAGACAGATTATTTACTTTCAACAAGTTGGAGCACCCGCACATAATCACCGTGACACAAGTGAGTTATTAGAAAGATTATTTGGAAATAGATGGATTGGCACAAATGGTCCTATTCAGTGGCCCGCGCGTTCACCTGACATGACGCCATTAGATTTCTTCTTTGTGGGAGCAGTAAAAAAATCAAGTGTACAACATAGATATACAACAGTGGATGAGCTTCAGGAAAGAATTTCCAACATCATTGACGACATCGACGTATTGAAATGGAAGGAGGTGTCTTTGAACATTTAATTTGAGTAATTTTCTTGACTATTTTTGTATTTATTTTTATTTGTTTATTAAATTAAACGCTTTAATGAATGTGACGCTTTAATTTTCCATAGGTATATCAATTTCATGCCAACAAAGCAAAGATAAAGATTTCTCAGTAACTACTTTATTTGACATTTTTTTATAATAGTGTAGTAAGACTTTTTTGTTCAGTTTGGAATTTTCTTTTAAATTGCAAAAAAAAATATACAGGGCGTTCCATTCAAAAAAATAATTTTGGACGAATATCTAAAGAACGCGACGCTCAATTGTTTTTCTGTTTTCACAATTGTGACCGCCATAAAAAATAGTACTACTTTGTCCATTTGACCGATTCTGTACCTCCAAAGATAACAAAGTTATCAATAGTGCACACTTAAGTGTGGACACCCGGTATATGTAAGGAACTGATAAAAAAAAGTTTTCTGAAATACAGGTCTGCATATTCTGCAAAATGAGGACCCATAAGAGATGTTATCAGTGCTTTTTGTGCAACAAACCCTCTATGATCTGAACTGTATTACAGCCTGAAGTAAATTTCATTGAAGACATTCCATTGCCACCTGCGACCTTAAGCAACGAAACATATAAAATTTGCTAGAAAATTTAGTTGAATCGAGTCAACCAAGTCAGGAGCAGGTAGGCACAGAACAGCTTCTGATTCGTACAATATGCAGTTCGGAAACATACAAAATACTCCTAACCTCGGTCGCCCGTCAAAAATCCTCCGTCAGTCGAATTGCGTGCGCGAATGCTGTAGCTCAACCGGCGACGCTAGCGCCATCAAACGTCCGACCTACCCGGGGACGTATGACGCACTTAAAGTGCACATTAAATCGCGCGCGCCCTCTGCCATTCTTTGTTGCCGTTTCGACCGCTGTTCGATAAATTTCTCCACGTGACCGTATAAATTCCGGCGCGAGTATGTTATCAGAGCGAACGGGTAGACGGAACGCCGCAATAATTTATACTGGTGGAATAGTCATTGGCGCGAAAGCGCTCTCCACCGAACAGAACTTAAAATCCATTTCGCGTATTTATAACTTGACCTACTGTGTTCATACCGCCGAACCGGATTGTAGCCATCGAATAATACGTGACAATATACAGCGTAATTTTTTTTAAAGCTGGCGTAAGCCAATGTTTTCATTTGCATAGTATTTTCACAAGTCAAATTGTAGAGAATTACGAAAAAAATACAAATAATTCTACTACAATGATGCCGGATATCGTGGTAGTTACCAAAGATCTGTATGAATCGGCTTGTTTAACGAAATAAATCACTTAGAGAACAAGTAGTGAATCAGTGACCTATACATTCAAACATTGTATGCATTGATCTGAGGAAGACAGTAATAATTATCGCCGCTGACATCTTAGACATCCATTAATATTCAAGGATTGTTTTTACTATGATCAATGTGTACACTAACGACACTTTCTAAATGTACGACCTACAGCATAAAACAGAGCCTAAATGTGTAGCATGGGTAGTAGACGACTTATGCATTCACTGCCGTCTTCGAAATATGTAAACACAGATGTGCGGTCTCGGTGTTTTTTTGTAGTAAATCTACTTTAAATGTAAGGAAGAATGCAGTAAATAAACATAGAAAAAAACATTGATCTTATAAAATAGAGAGAATTAAATACATCAAAGGCGCATACTTATGCCTGCCGACCTACCTCGGTTAGCACAATTCGAATTTTTTCATTTACTTACCTTAAATATAATATTGTATACAAACAGATGTTTTGTTTTCTTTACAAATCCCTACAGCTTTACAAATATTGTTTGTGTTTTTAATCCAATTGATTCACAATGATTGTTTTCATAACTATTTTTAATTCGCCCCGGCTCCTTTTTTCGATATTAACATAATGAATAATTAATATTTATATAAACTAATCATTAATTACTAATTTAAACCTGCATTTTGTATTTTATAGCTATCACTACTGTTCAATTTAGCACTAATTCAAATTTTGTATTTCTTTGAAAAAATATTGTGAGATTTTTGAGGTAAAATCTTGAAAACTAGGGAATTTATAATCGAAATATTATTTTATCTTGCTATTATAATATTAAGGAAAATACATTACTATAACTAATAAAAAATATTCTGACGAGTGTAGAGCTTTTCCTTCTAATATCTGATAATCTGATATAAAAAAATGGCTGGTTTGAATGCATCCTCGCCATATCTCCTTTATTTTTGATGTTAAAGAAGGAAGCCGGAGCGAGTTAAAAAAATGATATGAATCATCATGACATTAATTAGATTAAAAAATATAAGCATATTTGGGTAACGCTGCAGGGAAAACAAAACATGCATTTCTGTCAATAACGAATTACTACAAATTTCTCTGCATTTAATAAATTAATTGGCGCAACACCAACTTCACGAAAGTGGAAGTAGTAATAATCTTATTACTATATTGTTTAATATCTTGCATAGGGGCTGTCGCAATCTAGTTAATGCATTAACTAGATTGAATGAAACACTTTTTTCATGTGTTCAGTAATATTGAAAAAATGTTTCATTCATAACGGAGGTGTGCTTTACTGATTTCAGTATAGCTAAATACTTTAAATGTCTTCATGCGATCCATTTTGATAGTTCATTATTATTTGCATACGTATAAAATGAATAAAAGTAATAAACCCATTGATATTGCTATTTATTGTATATTAACATGCCTTTGGTTTAGTTCCTAGTCATAGTTCAACTGTAAAATGAAAATCTTTTAAAACCATTTAATAACACTACAGCTATTCGAATACTTCAAACATCAAATAAATTTTATTCCTACGCAAAGATAACAAATACATAAGAGATGCATTCAACTTCGCACATTAGTAAATCAGTCTAAGCTTTTTAAAATAACGACAGAGAGACCGCACATCTGTGTTTACATATTTCGAAGCGGCCAGTTACTGCATAAATCCGTCTACTATCCACGTTAAAGATATGGGCTCTATTTTACCCTGTAGGTCGTACAATTAGAAAGTGTCGCTAGTGTACCATACCTTTAAACTTAAAAAATTCGCATTTACTTTTTTCTCCCTAGTTTACAAATTGATATGATTCATTAAATTATTTTTTATATTTGCACTATAATTAATTTAATTATTATTATTACTTTACTTTTTAATCTCTATCTGAAAAGATGCCAACTAGTTTGTCGCACATCATAAAGAGTATTAAAGTTATCGCACATTAGCCCGTCACAGCTTACCACGATGCATCCCGTCAAAAAGTAAATAACATTAAAACAATACATTGCGCTGAACTGTGCTATGCTGAAATAGTGGGTGTTTGTTCATTCATTTGCTCTACCCATACCATATGGAAAATATTGTAACGTTTTCTAGTTTTTAAAACGTTGTCGGGGTTTTAGAAAAACACACAGACGATATATTTAAATTCACTTATTCTATTAACACAATTACGGTATTTAAAATCTATTAAAAATGCTTATTAATTAAATCACTTAACCACTAATGTCTTTATTTATGTAAACGATTTATTTGCACCGATATTTATATTACACGTACTAATTCACTTCGCGATCCGCACTATCCAACTCGTATCGACTGACTGACTCCTGGCCAACCCGACGCCTTATTTATAGCTGGCGCGAAACTTCCAGATTGTTCGGGGCGCTTCTAGAACGTCCGTCTAGATTTCCGGAGAATATTCACGAATCTTCGACCCGGTACTGCCCTCTGTGTTTCCTCGTAGGTAGTTGTTTCGTCCCGCTATGCTAGCGCCATTTAGGGACCCCTATCGGAAAAGTTGGCGCTCGTTACACTATATTTAATAGCAAAGCAGAAATTATTAAGCTTTTTCCATGTATATAATATGAAGCTAAATTATATTTTATTACACAATCTTATGCACAACATTTTCCCTAAAATTCATACCAAACTTCATAAATCTAGATCAATAAATAAGAAAACTACAGACGATTTAATTGATCGATGCACAGTGGACTTTCCGATAGTGCAATATCGTCTCTGTTAGAAATAATCAGCCTGTATATGGTGTAAAGTGCTTTAATGTTTTCCTTATCAAGATTCCTTAAAGCAAAAAAGATGCAATAAGACAATATACCTTAACTTTCTCCATGTTGTCCGAAAAAAAGATAATATTCATCATTTAAAAAACCTAATCTCTAATTTTTGTATTAGTCTAATTGCACCAATCAGCTATTAGAAATTTTCTATAGCTTCACGAAAGCGAAAGAATTTTTAAAATCGGTCCAACTGTTTTGATTTCACTACGTATAAACAAACTGACCGTAAGGTGCGTATGCCAGACAAGGAGGCACTTCTCCGTCTAAAATCTGACCGCGAGTTTCAGAATTCACGTCAGCACATAGAACGTGCAACAAACGCAACAGAAAAATTACATAGCGGCGCGCATGATAGACAAGGTCGTAGCCCATTTTATCCCCACTCCATCGTCCCGTTTTTGTCTCTCCCATTGCAGCTGAGATAGGAGCGCGGAGTCCTGTTCACGAAAACGATTTTCACCCCAACCTCATCCGCATTCCATTGACCGATGCACGGTGCATCGATCTACTAAATCGTCTATAACTTTTTTACTTATTGATCTAGATTCATGAAATTTGATGTGTATATCAAGGAAGATGTGCTGCGCAAGATTGCGTGATCATTTTGAAAATATGATTTAGGTTTATTTTTATTGGGTGATAAACGTAAACAAAGAATAAATTTGTGTGCTTTGTATATACTAATCACACGAAAGTCAAAGTAGATTGGATAGAATCTTGTCAAGGAGAACATTAAAACATTTCACACCTTATACAGGGCGGTACTTTTAACACAAATGATATTACTATATCGAAAAATATATAAAAGATACGTAATGATTTAAATTGAGTACAGGTTATGTATTTATAAGACAAATAAGATACATTAAAACATCAAGTTGCTCCGGTCAAAGTCTAAAATGAATAACTTTCAAACTTATAAAAATATCTGGGCGAAGTTTTTCTTCTACAATATAGATAGACGATTTGTTTTTTTTTTTTATCGAACAGATAATATTATAATTGAAGGAGTTAGAATAAGAAGGGTATAAGTGCAATTTTTATAATAAGTGCTTGTTTCTTTACAAAAATAAAAATTAATGATATATTCATTAATGAAAAAACTAAGAGAATTCTAATTGTAAGGTTGTGTTTAGTGTAAGATTTTTATTTTTGTAAAGAAACTTATTACAAAAAATGCACTTATTTCTAATCCCTTCAATTAGTATATTTAAATCATGTCATAGAACTTAATATTGGTTTCTGCACCATAAGAATCTGATGTAAGCATATCGCCACCCCAAACAATAATGTATTCTAAGTAGGAATGACCACCTATATAGTACCTATTTTGCATTGTTTTTATTCTATCCATTTTTTGACGGGACGATAAATTATTGTTCCCATAAATACTAATAATAACGAACGCAATTAAACTAAACAACTAAAGTCAGTAATAACTAAAATATTTAAAAAAAAATGAAATACGAACAGTCGATTTAAATAAAAATGAAAATTATTTTTACATTTAATCCTTTGCCGGAAACTACAAAGGACAAATTCTCCGTATCTCTGCGCAAGCCGAAAAGATTGCGGTATCTTTGTCACATATTGCAAAGGGTATTATATTTCAGGATTATAGTTTGATCCGTCTCCAATTACAATAACATTACATTTAAAGTAGACGTAGTAGAATATTCGTTTTACTTACCCAGGGCATTATTTTTTTGAATTGATTGTATAAACATTCGGTTTTTATTATTTTTGTTAATACAGGCGATGCCAAAAATTTCTCCAATGAAATTTTATTCATGTGTATATGAAACCGTTTTTATAAAATATGATTTTATTTTATTTTATTTTTACAGAAATGATTGAAGATTATGAGGACGACACCCACTACTGCATCAAATGCCACGCCACCATCCTCGGCCTAGACAACTACGTGTCCCATCGCAAGTCAAAATGCGGCCAAAATCTGCACCACCACTCAGAACTTCCGAAATCTCCCATTGCCCAGTCAACTACTCCCACCTGACGAATCGTTCTCACTGAAGGCGGACGATTTCTTCTCTTCCTTAGAGTTACAAAGCAGTGCCAAGAAGCTACCGACGCATTCCACCTCAGGAAAGACCTTCAGCAGCCGGATCTTAACTAGAAGCAAAGCATCAGCGGTGATTCAAGCCAACAACGCCGCTAAGGAATCGATAGGCGAATCTAAATCGGGAAAAAATGCTTGGATTGGCGGCCATCAATTGAAGGAATTGGGTACTGGGGATAACCAGATGAAATTGATCAAAGCTGTCGATAATCTAAGTCGCACTGCGACTGATACTTTAAACAAGGAAGAATCTCACAGCAGCGAGATAAGAACTTATGAGGAAAGCGATGAGGATTCTGACGATTATTACTATGAAGACGAGAGCGAGTCTGAAGATGACGCACCACCCAGATCGCACACTGGGGGTAAATGGAAGCCGTCAGGATCTCCGATACAATGGAATAATGATGGGAGAGTTTGGAGTGTCCCTCCTGCTAGTTATACAGGCGGTAAATGGAAACCAAAAAGGAATTCACCACCACCAACGCATACTAAAGGGAAGTGGAAGCCTGCATCTCCAAATCCACAGATTAAAGATAATTATGAGGTTCCAAGACCAACTTATACGGGGGGGAAATGGAGCGCTTCTAAAGCTTTGAATTCCGAATTGAGGGACGATCAGTTTGATGTACCAAAGCCTAATTATACAGGTGGAAAATGGACTCCATCTAAAGCGGATGATTATTTCGAAGTGCCCAAATCTTCTGGTGGGAAATGGGGATCTTCAAAACCCTTAGGGAGAAGCGAATTCGAAGATACTAAAGAGAAAGAGTTGAAGGATGTTAGCGATTGGGATGAGGATGTTTTGGATCATCCCCCACCGACTCACACTAAAGGAAAATGGAAACCTATACAGGATGAATCGAAATCAACGCCGCCTTCAACGTACACCAAAGGAAAATGGCTGCCAAAAGAAGAGAATCAGCAAGGTATAGCGAATACCTATACTGTCAGTATAACAGATGGTTCACCTTTACGAAAATCCAACGGGAGAATCCAATATTGGTGCGGACCTTGCAACAGACGTCTAGCATCCAAAATCATATACGATCGCCATCTCAAATCTGATCTGCATCTCAAGAGGATACAACGCGACTTGGAGTTCGATGACACGGATTTGACTACGCATCGAACAATGGTGAAGGATAAAAATACGAATGAATATTGGTCACATGCTGAAACGGACAATGATAAAGATACCAGAGGCGAAACAGCGGTGCGAAAGAAGCGCAAAAAGATATATGTGAAATGCGAGGTATGTAGGGCTCGAGTGCACAATCAACTGATGGGAAAACACTTAATCTCGCATTATCATTGCCGTAAAGGTGATATTACCTTACCGCAGGCGCGCAAACTAGTCCTTGATAACATATACAGCGTAATTCTGCAATCGCCTTATCAATGCGCCAGCTGTAGGTTCTTTTGCAACACCCAAGAGGACTTTCTGAGACATTGGTGTTCTGACGACCATAGAAATCGAGTCTCCAAGTCGAACGGAACGTTTGTTTGCGTCTTCTGCAAAGTGGAAACCGATGACAATGAATGCATGTTCAAGCATTTAGTTTCGGAGGAACATAACGAAGTTATCTCAGTCATCAACAGATCTGTGCCAATAGTTATAAAACGCATCCAGACGATCGAATGCCCAACCTGTCAGCAGACGTTCCTCTTGAACATACAGCTGAGGAAACACTGCGAGAAGGAAGGTCATCCATACACCAACACTAGCTCGGATACGTATCAAAGCAAACACTTCTGCGAAGTGTGCAAGGATGTATTCAAGTCGAAGATCGCTTACCAAAGGCATAAAAGGAAATCCCACAAGAAGCAGGTTTATATCTGTTCGGTATGCGATATTAGTTTCAACACTTTATTGGAAGCTAAATTACATAGGAGAACAAGTGAACATCGATGCGTCGTACAGACGAAGAAATCCGAAAGAGATTCTGGAATTGTCATGGAGAAAAAGTGTCAGTATTGTGGTGAAGTATTGGGGAATATTATACTGTTGAAGGAGCATTTGAAACAGAAGCATCCTGAACATAACCACAGGTAAATCGATCCGAAAGTATTCAAAATTACATATAGAAACGCTGATAACATTCTGAATCACAGAAAGCTGGAGGCACATACATCTCAATGCCTAAAACTATTAAACAGCAATAGTAGAATTGAACTCAGTTCTGTTTTATTTTACTGCAAATCATGATAACTTAGCTGAATAGAACAAAGTTTACTTATATTACTAATGATGATGATTAAATAAAAAAAGTTGCTCTGTAGAAAATGTTAATTTAGCTGGAGGAAACAAAGATATACTGACGATCATAATTTAGGCATTGAAACGTATTATTGACTTCAAATTGACGTCACTATTTCATATCATTTTTGAGAAGATTCAGCTCGGTGCAATGTCTTAAGACTTTACTCTATCAGTAAAGATTTGTGACAAGCTGTGGTTGAAACCATTTCTTGCATAATCTTTTCCAGTATTCTCCTTCAAATGATAGCAATTCCTCTCAATAATTATTCTCACCTAATATTATAAATATTATTTTTTGACTTTACAGTTGTCCACACTGCGGCAAATCCTTTACGATACCTCAACAGCTCTCAGTTCATCTTCGTTCGAAAGGATGCACATTCCAGCATTCAGATACGAGCGCCAATAAATGCGACAAATGCCCCTTCAGTACGGAATCAATGTCCGAGCTGTTATTCCATCAGGTGCTCCATACAGAACCGTTACTTGTCTATTCTGAGGACGAAGTGAGGAAACATCCGACGCAGAAGTATAAATGTCCCATGTGCCATAAATTCTTCAGCAAATTGTCTTTGCGTTGCCATATTCGATTGCACACCAAGGAAAGACCGTATACTTGCCCCAATTGCAATTCGTCGTTCGTGAGGAAGAATAATTGGGTTTTGCATGTGAAGAGGTGTGGACAAGAGTCTTCTAGTGCGAGGACTAAGGGCAAGAAAAAAATCGCGATTGGTGAATTGACTGATAGGCCGTATTTATGTTCTACTTGTGGAGCGCGAGCTTCAAGAAAAAGTAAGTGATTTGAATAATTACTATGTTATGCTTGTATCGCGTCGTAGAATCGTATTTCTGATATGTTGCTACGACACAGTCTAACAACTTAGCTTGTTGCAAAGATATAAAGCAATTTTGCTGGCTATATTCTGCTGTGTATAACAGATCAGTTTTAAAGCTTCGGTACTGGGTATCTTTATATATATATATTTGGGTATTATGTTAGTAATACATAGAAGCGACATTGTATTCAGAATTTAATGCTAGTTAAAAAAGAAAAATGAAGAAAAACGTGTAATCAATTTTAAAAAGAAAAAAGAAACACCATTTGCTTTACTTTTCGCACCTTTTGCTTGTCAAGGGATTGAATCTTAGTCAACTGGGAAGAGTTATAGTTTAACAAAAAAAATTGAAATGGGTAACTGCATATTCTTGTTTTTTTCCTATATTTCTTTTCTTCCTTTCACAATAACATCTTTTTTTTAGCTGAAGAATAAAATTTTAATCGAAATATATGCGAACTGGCGTTGCTCCAGTAGATTCTTCCCAGACAGATTATGTTACGTATATCTGTATATGTAAGATAAAGTATCTGCATTTGTTATCATATGCATTATCTCATTAGGAATATAGTAAGCATTACGTATATAGACAAAAATTGTAATTGTAAGGGACTCTGGGAACAAGATGCCTTGATTGTGTAACTGGTTTGTAAGGTGAAACATATGTATGCTAATATCAACCAAGTATTACTCGCATTTTGAATGTGACCCAATTTTGTAGAAATAATTTAACATTTCTACAAAATTAGGTCACATTAAAAATGTGTGTAATACTTGGTTGATATTAGCATACATATGTTTCACCTTAGCAAGGATCTAGCAAATATCTTCACGTTAATAATGAAAGTTCCATCTCAAATTCTCATTTAATTACTCTTCAATTTCTACAAAAGGTCTAGCCTGATAAACAATATGAAATTTGTTGTTGAAAGATTTTTGAAAAATGTTGTGCTTGGATATTGGCAAGTCATAAGAAGATAAGAGTATTTAAGTGCGGAGTCCGGGGTTCAAATCTCGCTCTGGTCAATTACGATAATCGGTTTTTTTCCGGGGTCGTAATGTTGATTAGGAGGGAGATTTGGCTCTGAGGGGGCCTGATAAGCTAATCATATAGCTTAGGCGTTACCACCCCTTTTTTAAAAAAAAAAAAAAAATTATTAAAAGAAAAATTCGACCTCTTAATAAATAAAATAAATTTTACTTGAACATTTACTTAATCAGTCAATTCCTTATCAACAGTTACTCTAGAAATCGTAAAAAAATATTGTTCGAAAAATAATAATATGGTTTTTTCTTTTTTTCGTGAGGGTACTGGCTGGTTTCTATATGATGAATTAAATTTTTTAAACAATTAAACTTAAATTTTACGTTTAGACATTTACAACTTATTTACTGTTGTCTTCTTCAGAAAAATGTATATTATAATTTTACTTTTTTTTTATATCTAAAATTAATAATCAATATTGTCATTACTTATAAAAATATGTGTGAGGTTTTTTTTTACTTACATTTAGGGACATTCACAACAACATTTTAAAAACTTATTTAAAAATTACATTTTTTTAAAATTACTCGAAAACGTAGTCAATTTACAAGTACTGTTACTTAACATTTTAATTCAAACTGCCGAAGATTACTTTAAAATAACCGAAAGGCGAGCTCAGCGATGGGCTTTTTTTTTAAATTGTTATACTAACCAAAATTGTTGTTTATTTATCTCTTTACCTAATATATTAACGGCGAGAAAAGTATGTTCTAAATGATTGGTGCATAAAATTTTTGATAACTTTCTATTTCTGTTTTATCGTTTCAACTGCGATTTTATGTTTGTTTATATGGATCATTTCTATAAAATGCATCGCGCTTTATAATTTTTTCCTTATTTAAAATACTTGTATTATTGAAATTGAATGTATGACCATGTTAATTGTATGTTTTTTTAGAGCAGTGAGATTATTCTGATCTTTATGACCTTTAATTCTATTTGCGTAGTTTGGTGATGTTTGTCCTATGGTACAGCCCATTGCCAATTGTTAATAATAATAATAATAATAATAATAATAATATATAATCTTTATTAGCCACTAGATCTACGATATGGGCTTTGTCAACAACAAAAGAAATTCAAAATAATAACTAAAAATGTATTAAAAAGAAGAGAATTGAATGTAAGAACTAGACACATCAAGAAATAGTCGATATTATAAAAAAACGTTATCAGTAAATAGTTACGGATGATATTTTAAACTTATGAAGTCAGACTCATTAGAGTCTACTGGCAGTCATATAAACCTTGATGCAGGCGTAGCGGATTTTCTAACAGCGCAGTTGATGTTTGATGCGCAAAATATCAACTGTCTGTATTGTAAGTTGTATTAAATCACCATTATAACAAGTCTGTAATATGTTAATGCATATATTGACACTCATCAAAAACAATGAGGGCAGAGACATGATACGGTGGTGGTGAATAATGGTGGCAAGATCTGTCTGTTTTAATGAAAATATGGATCTGAGAATTCTTTTCTGTAACAAAAAGCACACGACAAAGTGTGGGAGAGGCCCAAAAGATAACACGTTCTTATTCGAGACTCAATGTGAAGCATGATAGAAGCAAGATAGTATCAGATTAAACTAGTTCGCAGCTTGACACGGCATAACTAAAAAACATAGTTAGCAGAGTGCGAATATGATATTGCCATAAAGAGTCGTCAATAATGCATCCAAGAAATTTTGTATTTGAGGTAATGGGAACAGTTTTTGGAGTTCAACCGTATAAGCAAGAATTGGTCACGTACCTGCTACTGTATGAAGATAGAGCTAGTTTTTGTTTCATTAATCTTCAGCAGTTATTATTACCATTGTGATGTTATGTCATATGTAGTTCCTTCTTTGAAGTTCGGCTACAGAGAATCAGCAAAATAATTGTAGTATCATCGGGAATTGTAAATGTCATTATATTAAAACTATCACTCAAGTCATTCACATAATAAACAGCAGGGACGAGAACAGAGCCTTGAGTTGCCGGGTAACATCGATTACGGATGAGCTTGTAGTGTTGTTAGATTAATAGTAAAAATTGCTTACGATCCTAGTATGTGTGAGCCTCGCAAGCCTGACTCTAATCCATATCGTGACAGTTTACGCAGTAGCAGTTAGGTTGACAGGTCAAATGCTTGACTAAGATCAAAGAATAGCCCACAACTTTCCTTATCCAACTTTTGTATATGTTATTCAAGATTTGAAAATTGTCTAATCTGTAGAGCTACACGATGAACCGAACTGTGCGGAGTAAGAATATTATTTTTGTTAAGATGATATTGTCTAGAAACTTAATTTCCTCAAATATTTTAGCAAAAATGATAAAACAGAAGGCTATAATTACTTGACTCTGTCTATCACCCTTTTTAAAACTGGAATCAATTTTGTTGTTTTAAATCGGAAACACACTTCACGAATGAATTATTAATTATGGTTAGCAGGGATTTTGTAACTACGTAACTTTGGTTTGTAAGGGAATACTGTCTTTTAATTTTGAGAAAAAAATTTTAATTATTTGTGCGTTTTATGTGGAGTTTTATATTATGTGGGTAAAGTATTTTAATAAAGTTTTTCGGACATTGAGGACGTAGGGATGCTAATATATTGAAGGTATTTGGGTTGTGTTTTTGTGTTTTGACCTTGTCTGGTGTTATATATTGATGTATTTTGTTTTTGATGGTTTTTTTGAATTAAGTTAAAGGGTAGTTATTTTTTGTAAATTAATTTTTAACTGTGTTTCAAATTTCTGTCTATATTTTGGCTGGTTATGTAATGGCTCTATGATTAAGGCAGACATGAACTTTTTTTTTATACTAAGGGTTGGGCAGAGTGAATTGAAATACGACCAAAATG